>JARHVA010003547.1:1585000-1617500 GCA_037957365.1 Torreya grandis | reverse complement strand
TAATTATCAATAACCCCTTCTAGTAGGTGTCCATAATAAGATGGAGGAGAATTTAAATTAAATTCAATTTTGACTTATTTTTTTCTCTTAGAATGGTCTTTCAAATGATTTTTATATATTTTTTATTTACAGTGATCTCTAGTTTGTGAACTAAATTCTTATAATTATTAGGGCCTATGTGATAGTCACAATAATCATTTGCATCATATACTCTGGGTAGACATCTATTTACTTCAACCACTATAGTAGGAGGGGGAGATATAAGATGACACTCTATTAACTATGAGATTAATGAATTAGAAGTCTTAGGTAAATTTGTAAATTATATCCTTAGTTCATTATATAGGACAAGATGATTATGATAGTATGAAAATATGTTAACAATGATGGTTTTTTCCTTTTTAGGCTTAGGATGTTTTACCTTCTAACTTGGTTTAATTGTAAATTTTGTACTAGATGTAGATGCAACCTGTGTGTTCACTTCATAGTTGAGATTATTCAATGACATAATATTCATTTCATATTCCCTTATAACATGGTATAAGTCATCAAAATATTTATTTTTTAAAAATGAACTCATGTAAATGAGAAATCAATGTTTACTTGAATATGTCTTTCAACTCTTTATCTATCATAAGTTTTGTCATTTTGGCTAGCATTATCTTATATATCAATACATATTCATTTATTGGTTAATTTTTTCCTTATTTTATCTTTTAAATTTGAGAATAAGAAAAATATACATAAATATTAATGGTAAAGTGTGATAAGAACTAGTTTACTAGAGGTTGTAATGTTTTTACAAATTAGAGAGGTAAGTCATAAAACCACCTCAAAGTGTAGTCTTTGAGGTTCCTTATAAATATTTTAGTTAAAATTTTATAATTGGAAGCATAATAAAGGAAATTCACATATAATTTTTGAAGATGTTATTTGGGATAACCCTTGCCATTAGAAATGTGAAGTTAGGTGCAACAAATCTAGTTGTCAAAGGGTGAAAAGAGATATCAAGTGCAAAAGGGTTGTGCACCACATCTTGTGAATATATGGCATGTGAAGAATTTGAATCCTATTATTAAATGTTTTTAACCTTTTCTACAAGGTCTTTATGACTTCAAAGAGTGATTAAATTTTAGGCCCATTTAGATTTTGATTCATAATTTGAATAGTCACCACAAGGGATGGAAACATGTTTTGAGTTGTAATAGGAGTTGAAATTGATGTTTCTATTGAAATAATAGGCAATTTAATAATATATGTATCAATATAAGTTTCAATAAATAAATTTTGAAACACATAGTCCATGTCCCCATTTTATTTAGGTGGATTGATAAGTATGCATTGAGTTATAGTACCTATCAAGGATTCACCATTACTAGGTGAGGTAATATTGGTTTTATGTTATTTTCTTACTTCATCGCTTGTACCATACAAAAATGCATCTATTAGGGATTTTTTATTTTTGAGATGAGTAATAAACTCTTCTTGATCCTCCATTTAGAATCAAGATTTTTTGCTATCATTTTCCATTTCTTCATAAATGAAAAGTTGATAAATAGTACAACAATTAGAAAAACCAAAAAAACCTAAGTGGTTTAGGCTTTGATGTTCAAATATAGTGTTCATAAAATGTTTTAACCCTAATTTTAACATGGAATCCTTACATGGGTAGATAGGGTTAAGGATATATAAATGATATGGCACAAAGGTGGATATCATATCTACAACATGCTAAATAATGTTTTAAACTTAGATGTACCATATGCTAAATTTATTAAACTAAGATAAGTTATTAATGGAAATTAAAACTATGTTAGATATATAAATGACATAAAAGAGAATACATAGCTAGTTATAATGCTAATGTAAAATTGGATCTGGTATAAGCAAAAATTAGGAAAGAAGATAGTTATAGAATATTTGTCAAATTCTAGATCTAGTATCTCTAGCTATCTAGATAGTTTTTCAACCTAGGATGGCTGCATTGATGTTACTATCTCAAATACATGTTAGTGTTTTATATAGAATATCTAATCAAATAAGATGCAACCACATGGATATTTTTATGTTTGGCTTTGCCTTCACTCTAATGCATTTAGACCTAGGTTATGTATTATCACTCATACTTGAATGGAAAAACCCTAACTTTCCATATTTATTGTTACCTTGTGGAAATAATGGGTTAGTGGGAACATGGTGTTAACTGACCCATAATGACCCCACTATAAAGGGCACTACCTATATAGCCAATACTTCAAAAGATAGACTCAAAATCATGTGGTTCTTCCATATGTGTTGGATTATGTGTGAATCATGCAATGTGTAAATCAAGTACAATATTGGCATAGCTTGTAACATATAAAATATGACTGTGTGACTATTCCTTTAGTACTTCAAACTTATAACTAGGTTATTCCTTTTATTGATATTAGAATAGGGTAGAATAGAAAAGGTTTTGGTAACTTGAGTGCTTCTTGAGTGATATTTTGGTTTGATTTATATGTGAGGAATGAATGAGGGTTGATATTGTATTTATACCAACAATATTGGGATATAAATCACACTAAAGCACTTAGGATGACCATTATAATATGTTTCACTTGAAAATTTGATGACTCTAGGGTACTACTAGACACTTACATCATGGTAAGACAGTAACCTTGATGCTACTATCTATCCTATACATTAATGTCTAGGGAATAGCTTAGTAGGTATAGGATCAAAACTTGTAGAGGTGTAATATAAGTATTTTTTAAGCATACTATACAAGATATGATCTATGTGTCATCAATATAAGGTTGGTCAAACTAATAGATAGGCCAAGGGGTGAAAGATAAAGTGGATGCAAGGTTTACACAAGTAAGGAATATGTATAACTAAGAGGAATATCTACGGCCTAAATTTTACAAGTGTACAAGACTAAGGTTCTACATAATCAAAAAATAACATCTACAATGACTGTGTGGCCTTTCATTTTTAGCATCATTTAATATTGTTTAAAATAATTTGCTAAAACTTTAGTTAAGATCATCTATTTTTTAATTTATTATTATTTATAATTTTTCAATGAATATTTTTTTATTAATTTTACAAGTAAATATATCTAGAGAATTTACAAAAAATGGATATCCAATCATTCAACCCTCCTTAACTACCTAAAAAAAACATTTTTTTTAATGTGTAAATATTTAAGCCTTATTTATAACCATGCATTTTTTTTCATTTTGATTAATGAAAAAAGATACACAAACTTATATAGGCATGCATATTTGTGATATGTAGTGGATTAAAAAATCTATAGTTAGAAATCAACATAGATTGAAACCTAAAAATAGTCCAAAAATTATAAGATTCATATATTTGGAAAGAACAGAGTGTGCTCATTATTATGGTAATAATTTTTCTAATTTTTATATTAAAATTTAATGTGTATTTGGAAATGGAAGTTACATTTTTTTGTTATATATTAAAACTCTCAGATTCAATTGTTTGTTGATAGGTCCAAGCCTTTAGATCAAGAATCCAAGCCATTTCCAAGACAAAAGGCTTGGTTTTTTAATTTAAATTACACATAACATGATGCATACATGTTATTCTCCCATAGCATCAAAAAAACAAATTTTGACTACTTTTATGTGTTTATGATTTTCTATTTACAATGATATACAATTAGTTTTACTCATTTAGTTCATGTTTAAACTTATTCAACCTCATGAAACTAATTTTTAATATAAAGGATTTAATTTGGGCCTATCAACTCCAATGTAATAACTAAATAATAAAAAAAATCCAATGGTTGAATCTAAAGGTAACTGGAGCTAATTTGATCCCCTTAAATGTAAGTGCATGACTATAAAATGTGATTTATAATTTGATCAACTCTAATTCCATCAAAGAATGAAGTAAAGAATCATTTGGTTTAATGTCATATGCAAGTTTGACAAGTATAGGATGTCATTTTGGGTTGATTAAACTTGAATGTCAACATATACTGAATGAAATATTTGATTGGTTGAATTGTGGAGGTAATTAGGGTGAATATGAGGCCTTTGAACCTAATTTCAAATATAAAACAGGGTTTGAGACTAAATTAACTTTGATCTCATCATATTTGTGCTAATTAGTAAAATAGTGTAATTAATTACATGATTTTAAAAATTTAAGTGACAACATATTTTTAATTGTATGTGTTGTGATTTAGAGTAAAATTGACCTTAATTTCATTGAATACAATGAACCAAATAGTCTATACTTTCAATCAAATAGGAATTTTAGAACCTTTATCCAAATGGAAATAAAACTAAAGAGACATGGGCTATAATGTTTATTCTCATTTTAGCATGTCAATTTCAAGGAACCTTAGCCAATAAGGATGGAAATGAAAAGAATTTAAAATGTGTATTTTTATGTGATCGAGATTGGACAATTTGGAAAACACATTATAAATAATTACTGTGCTAAAATATAAAGTATAATTTTTCATTATCCATATCATAATATTTAATATTATAAAAAACTAAGTTCATGTAAGTGCAGTGAGGTATTGTTGTATAAAATAACCTTGTTTAGTATTCTAGGATAGTGATTTGTCTAGTTTGAGTGTTTACAATGATTTTCAAATTAATAAATATCAATAGTATGAAGCATTATTGAGTCCATGTTTAAAGGGATAGATTGAAAGTGCCTTTGACGTTTCAAAATGTTCATGGATTGAGAACAACTGATGGATTGCACAAGCATGTTTCATCATCTTAAATATTAGCATAATGAAACATTGTCACTAAAAAAGTTTTGTATATAGGTAATGGATAATAAGAATGAATGAATGTAAATCTACACTAGTATTTCCAAGGGATAAATTAGTCCAACTGTCTCACTTTACAATTGGTCATGATGACGATATTCATGCAACATGTTCTCTATAATTGTTTTAAAAAAATAAAGTGATATATTTGTTATGATATAATATATTAGTTGAGAGATAACATCTTAGTTTTCATTTAAAATGGGTATGATAGATATATCCTATTAGTAATAATCATACCCTAATATTTGATTGTTATATCCATAATCCCTAGACCCAAATTCAATACTCGTACCCCATTTTATTACAAAAGCAAACATGAAGGTAATTGGGGCCAATTTAGACCCATTTAACCTAATTGTGAATCTAATTTTGACTATATGGAGTTAATTTTGGGGGTTAATTGACCCAAATATCATTAAAAAATAAAACATAATGTCAACCAAATCATGCCTATGATCATATAGACATTATGTGTGTGTGTGTGTGTGTGTGTTTATGTCTCTCTCTCTATATATATATATATAGAGAGAGAATATATATATATATATTCTCTCTCTCTCTCTCTCTCTCTATATATATATATATATATATATATAGAGAGAGAGAGAGAGAGAGAGAGAGAGAGAGACATAAACACACACACACACACACACACACACACACACACACACACACACACACACACGCAATGTGTATGTGTTATTATCTCCATAAACAATAAGTCATTGTCTAACATTAATTTTTAAATAATTTTGACCCCATAGACATTCTCTACATTATTATATGTTTTCCATTGTTAATACAAGAGGAATAAAATTATTATTTGGGTTCCCAACCATTAGGAAGATCAAATTTTTCTTTTCATAGTCATGGGTTATGGAGCTCAATTAGAATATTGAGATTAAAAAAAAAGATACAAATTTAAGAATTTCAATCAAGTCAAGGTAAAAACACTATCCATAATGAGCCAAATATCATAGATAATGATGAAATTAACAATAATTATGTGAATAATGATGATGAATATTTACCTAGAAGTCCATATTATGTTATAAGTCTAAATTCAAAGTATAATGTTGAGAGAAAAATAAAACACCAGATCAATTAGAAGAGTTGAGATAAAAATAAAAGGTACAAATGCAAATTTTTTTTAAGATAAGGTATGAAAACTATCCCCAATGAGATAAATGCCATAGATAATGATGAAATTTACAATAATGAATTTAATAATGGTGATGAATATTTAACTAGAAGTCCAAATTATGTTACAATTCCACATTCAAAGTATTATGTTTTTTATTTTGTTTATGTTGAATCTATGTATGATGATTTACCCCCTATCAATTAATATAATTTCATGGAAACACATAATGATGAAAGTAACAATGAATAAAATGTCATCCCATAACTAAATAATCAAACTAACAATGAAGAAACTAATAGTGAACATAATGATTTTGAAGCATCCTCTCAATACATTCCACCATTAACATGTCTAATATTTGTATTTAGAAAAGGAATTTACTTTATTGAATTTAAATTTTTTTGAAATTAATGCATAAAAAATGTCTCACCACCAATCAAGAAAAGTAGCTAAATTTTTTTGGGATAATTTCTTTGATAAATTATATTTTTATATTAATAAATGTCATGTTTATTTCATTGATGAAATTGATTAATAGGAGACCTAAAATGTACACCCTAGGACTAAGAAAATATTACATGGATTATGTTACTAATGAAATTATTGAAAATATACATGATGCACATCATATTATAGGCCTAAAATCACACAACAAAGATTATAATTCTTCTCGGTGAATAATTATAACTTGTGTAGTTAATTATCAAATAGGTAAAAAATATTGATTTCCAAAAAGTAGCTGAGCATTGGACATAAATAAAAAAACATTAATGAAATAAATTAAAATATGGTAAAGACTTAATGATGCCAATATTACTGAGCTCTAGGCATTCTTTGATATAATTCTATGAAAGGATAAGGCTATAGATGATTATCTTAAATATTGACTTGCACATTTTTGGAAAGATAATGCAATATTTTAACACAATATAAGATTTCTAATGAAAATAAGAGTTCGTCCTTGTAACTGTGAATCAAACCAGAACATTTCTTGAATATTACTCAAACATAATTTTACTCTAAGTTTTTTGTAAATATATCCACAAATTTATATTATTCAAATATATTTTGAGATGACCAAATTTTTTTATGTAAAAATAAATAAAACATGCACCACTTGTTGTAGGTAACATGTTGAATTTTCAATGCATTGTGATGTTTTTTGGCATATACATTATACTTTGCACACTGATAATATCTTTCAAGAATGTGTCATATAATTTCAACAATAATCATCTAGGTAATTTATTTGAGCATTTTTTTAAAAATAACAAATGGATAGTTTGTTTATAATATATCATGTTTGAATAGAAATTGTAGCATTTATGGTGGATTGACAAAATTCTAAAAAATATATCCATAATGAGAGTATAAGTGAAATTGGATAGGAATTAGTTCATCTAAATAAGTAATAATATATGACTTATAAATTAAAATATGGAAAATAATCTTAAAGGTGTGAGATTTTTATAAAATAGATACTTGTTTCAAAATTTATGGTCAAATTTAAGGAGGAAATTATTTATGAATATGCAATGCACACACATAGGGATAGATGTCTATATGGACATTTGAAGATAAAAAGGGACACATTCCCACTTGTTTATATTGTTTAAGTAGTTGAATTAATTGATAATTACACATTTAAACCTAACATGGAAGTTTAGTCATAATATTATAAATTAATACAGGTTACCATAATTTTGCATATAACAATCATGAATGCACTTGTTAATATAGAGAAAAATTGAAAAATATTAAGGGATTACCATTTATATGTTAGTAATGAATAATAAAATTGTATAGAGTATGTGCAAGGTTATTTTAATAATTTTTGTGGATAGTTAACTAAAAGTAACATTTATTTCAATCAATATTATAATTAGATAATTGCATGTCACAATTCAATAATGTGCAAATGTTTTACTAGTTGATTAAGATGCATATTATAACTATTGTAGAGCATATTTGGAGTTTCACTAAGGATATCCATGAAAAAGGATATAATTATGGTGATAGATCATTTTTAAAAATAAAATTTTCAAGAGAGGAATTAAAGTTTAAATATGGTATTGTGTTTAGCTGATGCAACAACAATTGTTGAATATCATCATGAGAAAATGGGATTTGGTGATCAATAAAATTATACCATTCATAGATATTTATGGTTGATGGAGGAATAACACTTGAAAAATTATGAGTATCATATGATTATAATGGGATAGTGATCTCCACTCATTTCATAGCTCAAAATTAGGTTCTTGGACTATTTATATGATACACTTGGCATGTTTTTTGTTTGTATGAATGGATTATGTTTGGAATGTGTGTGTGGATGAATGAATCAATATAAATATAATTCAAATTGACACTTATAAGGTTCCATTAGAATTACAACTTATAGATATGACATCATCATGTGAATTTGACCATGTATCTAATATAGTGCAACTAGGTAGAATATTAATCATTATGTACTATTTATTATCATTATCTATCTTGAAAATGATAATAAAAGGGAACATATTAAGTTATTTATAATCATTATGTATCTTGATACAAGGCATTATTTTGAAGTGATTGATGATGAGGATAATGAAGAGGGAACAAACTAATACATATATCAGTGTGTAAAGAAAAATAAAAAGTTGACGTACCCAACCAAAGATGGATAAAAATTTGACTATCCCACTAGTTTTATGGTTGTCATTGGAACTTGGTTTTGATGATGTCCTATAAATTTTTTGAAGACTTTGAAACACATATGAAGATACTACACTATTATAATTTGGTTCTTGCAACAAATATTTAACTGGTCAAATATCATGAGAGGCCATTAAAAAGAATCAATGGAAATTTATTGAATTATACCATGAAGTTATTCTTGATACTATCAAGATTAGAGCAAATCCTAGTGGTTAATTGGATTGAAATTCTAATGTATGTTGACTTGTCAAATGTAGATGTATCTAATTTTATCAAATTTTATTGATTTTTTAGGAATTACATATAAAATTAATTTTTAATTAATTACTAGAATTTTTTTTGTAGGTTAGTGGTATTAAATAAACCTACACCTTCATGTGGTAAGCATAGTTAGTAAAGAGTTTCATATTATTAAAGCTAAATGATGCTTGATATAAGTACTCATTTTTTTCATAAAGGGTGTTCTTGAGGTCATAACGGGTGGTGGGTCTCTTGATCAAGAATGATGGAAGGCAAACAACCTAGTCATAGATGTTATTTGTTAACCCAAATGTGTTGGTAGTGTCAATTTTTAGCCATGAAGCACTAGAGGTAGAGTTCTCTAACTATCACTTTAGCTTTCATAACATTTATTATGAGTGTTTACACACTCTTAAATAGTAGTGAAGACATGCATTCAAATGGGTTTTTAGGTCAAGGTCATGAGAGAAAATTTAATTAAATATTATTTATGTATTCAAAGTGATAAACTTGAAACTGAAGGTATTGACAGTTGAAATGTCAATTAAAGGATAAGAACTTGTCTCTTCACTACAAAAAAGTTACATTTTAGGACCTATCACTAAAAATTATACCAAATATTCATATTTAAGGTTAAATCAACATGTTTTGTGGTGTAATTATAATTATTTTTTATTCACATTATGTTTCTCATGGTTTTTGTTAATGACTTATGATTTTCATTTTATGCATGCCTGAAGTTAGTCTAAAAAACTACATATTTCTTGTTTTGGGAAGGCCATTCTTGAGGGTAGAATGGGTGGTGGGTCTCTCAATAGATATTGATAAAAGTAAAAGGACCTAATAATATACATTAGCTACCACCACGGATATGTTTTAAATGTTATTTTCTATCCAAAAAGCACCAAAGGTGGAGTTTTCTAATTGTAACTTCAATTTTGACAACATTTATTGTCAGTATTTCCATGATCTTGAATAGTAGTGAGAACATGCTTCTAGATGGATATAGATATTTTAATTCATGTAATAACATGTTATTTTCATATCTAGACTTGATTTAAGTGGGGGACTTGTATCTCGAGGTGGAAATGTTAGTTAGAGGACAAGAACTTGTCTCTTCACAATAAAAATGTTACATTTCAAAATCCATCACTACAAGTTATGCCACATATTCATCTTGATGTTACATATATGTGATATGGGGTGAAATTATAGTTATTTTACATGTATGTGATATTAAAATAAATTATAATTTTCATTTTATGTACCCTAAAGCTAGGCTAGACAATACATTTTTTTTTCAGAAGGGTGTTCTTGAGGATGGAATCAATGGTGTCTCTTTTAATTAGGTATGATATAAGGCCAATAACATAGTTTTTTACATTATACACCACCTTATAAAATTTTTAAATTCCATTTTAATGTTAAGGAGCACTGGAGGGAGAATTATCCAACCACAACTTCAACTTTGACAATATTTCTTATCTGTCTTTAATGCTCCTAGACAGTAGTGAAAATGTAATTTCATGTGTATTTATAAATCATGGTCATGGGAGCACATGTAATTTTCCTATATATATGTGATATAAGTTTAATAATTTCACTTAGAGGTCTCATAGGTGTAAATTCTAGTTGGAGGATAAGAACCTATCTATTTACTATTAAAAAATTACATTTTAGGACCCATCACTATAACTTGTGCCATGGATTCATATCAAATGTTCTATAAAAATTATCTTGTGTTAATTTATATGGATTAAAAACTTAAATTAGGGTTATTATATTCTATTCTAATGAATTAATGTTTTCATTTTATGCATGTCTAAATTTAGGTAAAAAACTACATTTTTTTTTGTTTTGGGAAGGGCATTATTGAGGCTAGAATGGGTTGTATGTTTCTCTATCAATCATGATCAGGGGCTAAAAAACTACTATTTTATGTTATCTTCCACACTATACATGTTTTTAATGTTATTTTTTATCCATGAATAACTAGAGGTGGATTTCTCTAATTGTCAGTATTTCCATTGTCTCGGACAGTAGTGAAAACATAATTCTAGATGGATTTTGAATTCTTAGTCATTAGATAACATGTAATTTGACAATACAACAATGTTATTAGTGAGGTAATTGTACCTAGAGGTCCTAAAGGTATAAATTCTAGTTAGATGATAGGAAATTATCTTTTAACTATAGAAAATGTTATATTTCAAGACTTTTCATTGCAACTTGTGCCATGGACTCATATTGAAGGTTCCATAGATGTGATATAGTGTGAAATTATAGATCTTAAACATGCACATGATTTTTATTTTATTTTTTCTAATGAATTACTATTTCAATTTTACACATGCCTAAAGTTAGGCAAAAAAATTGTATTTTTTCTTATTTTGAGAAGGGCATTCTTGAGGATAGAATGGGTGGTGGGTCTTTAGAATAGGAATGATTAGATGATAATAACCTAAGTTTAGACATTATTCACCATCTTAATTTTTTTTGAAATTCTAGTTTCAAGCCATGAATCACTAGAGGTGGATTTCTCTAATTGCAGCTTCAACATTGGCAACATCTATTGTTAGTGTTTCCACGCTCCTAGATAAGAGTGAAAACATGATTTTGGGTGGATTTGGAAGTTTTGTCATGGAATAATGTGTAATTTTCATATACATATATTATTTAAGTGAGGTAATTTCACCTAGAGGTTCCATAAGTGGAAATTCCAATTAGAGGATAAGAACTTGTCTCTTCACTACAAAATAATTAAATTTTAGAACCCACCAACTATAACTTATGCCATAGATTCATCCTGAAGGTTAAATAAATGTTATCTACGGAGAAATTATAAGAATTTTAAAGTCATGGGAGGTAATTTTTGGTTTGTGCTAATGACTTAATTTTTTTTTTATACATGGTGATTTAATTTATTTGGGAATAATGGAGTTTTATTCCTATTTTAGTTAAGGGTATGGATTAATAAATTAATACAAAATATAAAAATAAATACAATATTGATTTGTGAATTTTTTTGTCTTTTTCACCATTCTAAAAATATTAATGAATAGGAATAAATATAACTTAGCTAGAAAACAAATTGAGACAACTGATACATGGGACACTTTGGTGTCCAACACTATAGTCTAAATGGGGCCCTCCTATTCTATAGGCTTAGGACCTATGGGAATAGGATTGGAATGGGGAATACTACCTACCTAAACTAGAATGACTATTTAGAATGTTGTGAATGACTGGTAATGAGTAAATTCATGTCTATAAGGGTCGTAAGAGCATGCAAAAAGGACCTATAGATGGGGTGTCACAAGCCTCACTCAAACTACCAATTTAGACACTTTATATGACTATAGTTACCCCCCTTTATTCTAGTGAAGTATCAAAGTGAAATAATAGGATAAAATAACTATAAAAATCATACTTGAACTTACTTGGGAGGGTGAATCCCATGAAGATGTTAAGTGTGCATAGAGAGAGCATAACATGAAGTGGAAATGTTTAAGAGAAACTAAGTAATTATCAGTTCTTACTAGACATGTTATGTATAAAATAAGAATGTACACAGGATGGGTAAAAGAGAGAGGAAGATAAAGGAATAAATACACCTCATTAGGTATGTGAACCAATACAAAACCTATTGTGATGTTGAGTGATACTAGGTATGTGTTATACTAAGAGTAATATCAAAAATAGAGTTAAGTGCTCTATTAATCGAGGGAAGATAAAGATTATAAATTTTTACCCTTTATATCCATAATCTCTCACTATGTAGTGAAGCTATGTGATCATGCATGCATTTATAAATGTTTGGACTATCTGTCCAATCCCTTTGAGTAGGTGGCTTAAGAATGTAAAGGTTACCCCTTTGGATCCATCAGCATCCACTATGTGTGAACTATAAACTAATACTAGTATGGATGTGTGCCATATGATATATCTCATAAATCACATGAATGATATATAATATTATAATGAAGCATGGATAGTTGAATGTGTTTTGAAAACTAGGTGAATCTTGGCCACTCTAAATGGCTGAGATTAGGCTTGTATGAAATCCACTCTAAAACTAAGAGCTAGGATTATATGAAAGCCACTCTAAAATGATGCCAACTACCAGTAGATGGAATAAGGCATGTATATATTAAGAATACATAGGTAATAAAATGAACTAAATAGAAAATAAGGCAAGTGTGTCATGCACATTGCCCCTAATCATTTTTGTTTTTAACATGGATTCTAATATAGACATTTTATCAATTGCCCAATCTGAAAATAGACGTGAGAGTCATCATGCCACACATGATGCCCCTATATATGGATAATCTAAGTAAACTATATTAAAACTACCCAATTTGAAATAAACTATAGCTGACAAAACTATAATTGACCTTACCTTTCTATCTATTTCAAAAAATTCTATGTTTTTGGCTATTTCTATAGGAGCACCAAAAAGTGGACACTTTGGTATCCAACACTGTAGTCCAAATGGGGTGCTCTTTTCCTTTATTTTTTCTAATGAATTTCTATATTCATCACTAATTTTTTTGTCTATTCTACATGTTTTTAATTCTAATTGTTGTTTTGAGTGTTTTGAAAACTAATTTTTTTACTGGTAAAGGGATCTGACCTTTATGAAAAAACCCTTATTTATTGGCCACTCTTTTGAGCGTAGGAATGAAGACCCTAAAATAAATTTCCCTAGAATAAAAATCCCTAAAAGTGTGTTATATTATGAAATACATGATATATAAATGATAATCCAAAATATATCTCGAGATATAGCATAATTTGTATTGGAGATTTCTAGATCAATAAGGTTATACCTAGACAGATGTAACAATGTAATAACATGTCAAATATACTAAAATAAAATGATAAATATGGTTATTTTTTAAGGAGGGATGGAGCATGATGTCCATCATGGTATCCAAGAAGGTAAGATAATTCATGATGTGGATCATGGCATTGTAAACAACTAAGAAGTAAACAAGCAAACAAGCAGATAAGAATCATACAAAAGATGCCAAGGGGCCAAGAAAATAAGGGACATGGGAACATGTCACTCAAACAAGGAAAGTAAGAATTCAAGGAATTTTCAAATTCCCATATACATATACAAGTGAAAATAAGTAAAATTATCATGAGGGCCATAGGTAAATACAAGATTACAAGCAAAGGACATTGGCAAATGTCCTAAGGCACACATAAGTAACAAAATAGGAATTGAGAAATACAATCACATATAGCTACTCAAAGAAATAAAGGTAGGCATGTAAATTTTGTAAATACTAATGCATCTAACTATTCAAAACAAAAAGTGAAAAATTGAAAAACATGTTGTACAAGACTAGGTAGATGTTAAGAAATACACAAGTGCTATATAATAGTGAGTGTTGATAGAATAATCTATGTAATCTATTAAGTAATGTACATAACATGATAACTAGAGTGTGTGTTGTAGGAATGACATAACTTTGATGGTTTATTCATGTATAAGATGCCCCTAGTGGGTAGATATGTTGATGTATATCTCAAATGTAGAAGTAATATTCCTTCTTAATGGGTAGAGTGGAGAAATCAAAGATCTATGTGTCACTAAACACACTCAAAGAAGATCAATTAAATCATGGTAATGTAGATGATCAACAAACAATAGCACAGAATAGTAAAATGTAAGGCTATATTGGTAGTAGAAATGTAAATCATGGATAATGCATATAATTGAATTTTTTTTGGTGTTTTGAGTTATTTGAATGTTTTTTGTATTTTGACATGTTATATTGTTTTTGATATTTTTAAATAATATATGTATAAGTAATCATAAGGAAACTATGTACAATAAATTGGAAAGAAATTATGTACAAGTAAGTTACGAAATTATGTATAAGTAAGATAGAGAAGAAATGATACTGACTAATGAGTCTCATAAGAGAGTACCTATCATGGTGTCATGTATCAAGGAAAGGGATCATGCATGATTATGAAGCATGATAGAAGGGATAATACAATGAATTTTGAATTTGTGTATGTTTTAAGTGCTCTTAAGTCTATATAGTGGAAACCAATTATGGGGTCCCCTTGTAACTATGAGAAGTGGATGTAACTTTGGGGATCTTAGCAACCCATCTAGTAGTAGAAGATACTCTCTAAAAATGTTCTCTATGTGTAGAGGTATGAGACCTTAATGATACTACCCTAGGTGTGAAAACTATAGTTGGAAACTATCTAGAGTGTTGAAACTATCATTGATGTAATGGTTTCTCTAAGAGAGGCCTCTATGGAAGTGTATAAACTCTTTGTGTTGGCAAGGGAGACCTTGACTATGTCTAAATATTAATTGGAGTGAGAACTATAACTGGTGGAGGAGATAATTTTTTTATTTTAGAGTAGGAGATGGATATGAAGTGGGGAGTGGTAACTCTAACTTGATTAGCATGAATGTATTTCACATATGTATGAACTATAAAAGGTAATTCATGAGGTTCTTACATCCATGGTCAACCAAGAAACATGTTGAAGACTCATGTACTAGGAACAATAGTAAACTGTGTGGCCACATGTGCTATAAAAACTAGTAGAGGAAGTACAATCTCACCTAATTAACTCTATATATGTCCATTGAATCTACTAATAACTATGTCCATTGGGGTGATATCCTTATTTAAATATCCTAAATATTGAAGTAATGTCATAGTGTACATGTTCACATTAGATACATTACCTATGAAAACACTATGAATGGGATGGTGAACAATGTACACTCTAATAAAGAGTGCATATTAATCTAAATCATCCTTAACTATATCCTACTATAAGAAGGAGATTGAAGGTCTAGCTAAAACTGTGGAAGTATACACACCAATCATGTTGCTGAAAGGATGTGATTCAACTAAAGATGTTTGGTATGTAGCTAGTGGAGGGTGTTCATGATATGGATGGTAAACACCTGATGTGCTCCCTATAACCTATTTATAATGTTAGGAGAAAGGATCCAAAAAAAATTAGAGCCTTGTCCTATGTTTTCTTTGCTTGTGGAGGCTCAACTAGAGTGCCAAGATCAATAAGTTTTTCATCTATCAAGTCTTATATCTTGTGTCATAAACTGATGTATCTATTCATTATGTGATATAGTGCCCTATGAAAATTTTATAATAAATTTTGATCATATCCATGTGGAAGAGGTTTTTTTGATACAAATAGGAGGGAGAGATAGGACACTGCATTTGAATAGCTAATGTGAGACTCTAGTTGGAGATGCTAGTAGATTGGTAAAGGTTCACTAAGGAAGAACTAATAAAACACTTATTGAGGGGGATTTTAAGTCACATTAACTATAGGTTGATTTTAATTTTGATATCACTAACCTTTACTTTGTATAGGACTTTATTGTTACTCTTATTTTTTATTTCTAATATGTTTGTGTAATTGAATTTTCCCATTGAAATTAATTTGACATCCCTTTCCTTTAGTTTATGACATAAATCAATGAAGGAAGAAAATGATTTGATTGTTATTGACTCATGCAAATATGGAAAAAGACTCTATTTGAAGAGATATTGTAATTTTTTATTGGCCATGGGGATAGTCATTTTAGCCAAGATAGTATTATATCTAAGAACATAATATGTGAGATACTCATTTGACCTTTGTTTCTATTGTGAAACTTGGGCATAATAAACCTTGTCACATATGTCAATGTTAAAATGAGATAGGAACATGTCAACTAAAAGATTGAATGCTTTGGCTGACTGATTTGGTAGACTATAGAACCACTATAAAGCATAATCCTTTAAACTCTATGGAAATATCTTGGTTAGTAACTAGTCATTTGGCACATAGTCTAATAATTCTACATGGAAATCTATAAAGTGTGTCTCTAAATAATCTTTGGCATCATATAAAGTGATATTGTGTTGAACAAAACCTAGTGGCAAGGGTGTAGAAGCAATATAGAGTGTTAATGGTGTATGAAGTAGAGTAAAAGATTACAAAGCCTATGTTGGTCTATTGGCACCTTGCTCAAAATTTATCACCTTGGATTGAATATATTTAATCTCTTGCACAAATACACATTAGGATGTGAATATCTACTAGCTATAACTAGTGCTGACACATAGGAAGGTTGGGATGCCATAGGGGGCTGTTGAGAAATAGTTGCCTCCATAATGTCATTTTCAATTGGTTGTTCTATGGTTTGAGAGGATTTACCATTTTTTTATTTTTTTGTACTTATTATAGTATTTTAATCACATCATCTTCCATATTAGGATTTTTAGTTAAAGTTTCTTGAAGTTCCCTCTTATCAGTTTCGTCAAAACTGGTATATTGGGCCATTATTAAAGTAAGAAAACAAAGTGAAAGTTGATTGAATTTTTTATAATAATTTATAATAAGAAAAATGTAATAGAAGGAAAATAATGAATAAAGGAAATGTAATTTTTCTAATAATAGTAAACTAAAATATACATAAAAAGGATACTAAGCTCATAAACATGTAAGGTGATACTTTAAAAGCATAAGGACATAGTATATTCTATTATGGTTTGAAATAAATGGTTTTTAAAATTATTGTGGTGAATTTTAAAAATTTAAATGTGAAATTTTGATTTATATATGCAGGAAATATCAAAAAATTATTAATAAAATCAACAAAAAAATTTTCCCTAGGGTTTTTGTGTACAAATGAAGTAAGTTAGGTTCACCAAATGATTTAAATTATTTAGGAATAATGGAGTTTCACTCATATTTTAGTTAAGGGTCTAGATTAATAAATCAATACAAAATATAGAAATAAATACAGTCTTACTTTGTGCAATTATTTATCTTTTTCACCTTTCTAAAAATAGTAATAAATAGAAAAAAATATAACTTAGCTAGAAAATAGACTAAGATGGCTAACATAGATATTCAAAATGGTTGTGTAAGACTAGGAAGGTGTCACAAAATCTAATTTTGATTTCATTTAGTGAAAGGATAAGATCACCAAAAGGTGGATGCTTTGGTGTCTAACACTATTATCCATTCTTACCACTCTTGTCCAAACTAGTCACAGAGACCTAAAACTTTCTGGGTAATTGCATTGTGCCTATGTGAGCATACCTATTATAAATTAAGTAGTGTTTATCAATGGGAATTATAATGGAGTTTATTTCTTATTAAAACCCTAACCCTCCATCATGTTTGATAAAATGATATTGAGTCACTTGAAAAAGAGGGGGGTTAGTGTGTAAGATGTATTGAACATGCAATCCACACCCCTTATGTGTGCACTCTACCTAAATACCAATACTCTAAAGAGTGAAAAATCCATACGTAGTTATCCCACCTAATGTGCTTTGTGGAATAGTGTTATTTAGATGAAAATGCCAATTTGATAATATTTGAGGTGGCTAGGGATTGGTATGAAGATTTGAATACATTTGTAGTTGTGTTGGGTAACTATGTGTAATGAATAGAGAAGTTTGATTTAGTGATTTATTTTTATTATTTATTAGTTTTTAAGTTTGATCACCTCCTTTTTAAATGAGCTTTGAGTGGGATTTTATAGGGAATAATTGGTCATGGGTTAGATGTATTCATGCTAGGCTAATCTAATTAAGGATAAGGACAAGATGAAAATGACCATTGGAGATTAAATAACAAATGTATAAGACCACTAAAAATGGGACACTTTATTTGATAGTGTTATAGTCTAAATGGGGTGCTCATATCATATAGGATTGAGACCTAGGGAAATTAGATAGACATGGATAATACTACCTAACTGAGGTGGAATGACTATTTAGAAGGTTCTGGATGACTGATAATGAGCAAAAAGGTGTCTAGAAGGGTTGTAAGAGCATGAAAAAAGGACCTATGGATGGGGTGTCACAAGCCACACTCAAACTACCAATTTGGACATTTTCTATGACTACACAAAGTTGAAGTTCAATTAAAAAAATACATTTTTCTTGTTTTGGGAAGGTCATTCTTAAGGCTAGAATGGGTGGTGCATCTCTCAACCAGGAATTATTAAAAACTAAAAACATGGTACTCAATATTATTCAACATTAAAAACTTGTTTTATATTCCATTTTTGATCCATGAAGCACCAGATGTGGATTTTTCTAACTATAACTTCATCTTTGACAACATCTATTCTCAGTGTTTCCACACTCCTAAGTATTAGTGAAAACACATTTTAAGGTGGATTTGGACATCTTGGTAATGGAATAACGTGTAATTTGCTTATCCAAATGTGATAAAATCTAGATAATTACACATTTTATGTCCTAGAGCTCTAAATGGTAGTTAGAGGATAAGAACTTGTCTATTCACTACAAAAATGTTATATTTCAGGGCCTATCACAACAAGTTGTGACATTCATTTGTCTCTAATGTTTCATTAACATAATCTAGAATTAAATTAGGTTAAAAATTAATGATATGGTTCTTATGGTTCATTCTAATGAATTATAGATTCTATTTTACACATGCCTAAAGTTAGGATTAAAAACTATATTTTTTTTATTTTGGGAAGGGCATTCTTTAGCCTAGAATGGGTGGTGGGTCTCTCAATTAGGCATTATTAGAGGCCAAAAAATTATTATTAGACATTATACACAACCCTAAATTTTTTGGCAATGCTAGTTTCATTGCATGATGCACTAAAGGTGGAGTTATCCTAATGTAAATTAAACTTTCACATCTATTATCAATGTTGCCACACTCTTGGAGAATAATTATGTTCTCAACTATATCTTGGATTTATTCAACCACATTCCCTTGTTCTATGGAAGCATCATTGTGGATTAAATTAAAAAATAAATATTTTTTAAAGTACATGATAAGTTTATCTACATACCATTGACTTATCTTGTTAATCTTCTTAACAAGATATCGATCATTTGGTTTCAACTCTATAAGAATTTCCTTTCCCTTGCTAAAAGAAAGTATATTTGTTTGTGAAATATTTACAAAGGATTTATCTCAATGTTTCTCTCTTTATCTAATGAAGGTATTCCATTTATCCATAGTAATATCTAAGGGTAGTCTAGTACCAAATTTTATCAACCTTAAGAGGGCTTCATCTTCGTCATTTTGGGGTTGATATTCTAAAAAGTCTTCCTTAGATCCTAAAGTTGTGGGAATGCCTTAAAAGAACATAAAATTTTCTTGATCATCATAATAATTATCCTCCTCATATCTAAGGCCATAAGATAACCCACTATAAGTGTACCTTTAATTCATGCTTAGAAAGGTTTCTCTCTATGGTTGGCTGGATTTGGAAAATGTTTTGCAAACATTTAAATAAGGTATGTGTTTTGAATTTCCCTAAACAAGTAACAATGTACAAAGAGACTACAATTAAAATGAGTGTGTAATATCACCACAAAAAATTATAATAATGTGTTTATGAAATTTCTTGACCTTAGGTAGGGTTGAAATCATATAGTTTGGAAGATGGTATGATAACTCAAAGATCTAGAGTGTAAATAGTTCACTAAAATCTAGATTATTGAGATACATAAATATGGTAAAATCTAGTAAAATTTTTATGAGTTGATACTAGGAAATTAGAATAAATCCCTTTGGATTAGGAAGGTGACAATGCAAACTAAGAAATTCAAATTGTGAAAACATGCAATAATTCCTAAGTATAAAACTAGAATCAAATGAGAAACACAAACACTACCACATGGTAATAGGAGGTAGAATAAAATGTGTTTTAGAACATAGAGTGTGAGAGATACATTTGATGACCTATTTTAAAAAATTATCAAATGATAATGATGATTCTGTAAATGGCCTTCAATCCAAATGGGAAATTAAACCCAAGTTACTCAAGTCAAGTGTAAATGGTAAAATCAATTAACACATTAGCCTAGTAACGTAGAAAGGTGTAATTCCAAATTTTAGTTATAAATGAAGGAATTAAATATTTTGGAAAGTTTTTTGGACTCAAATGGGTATCATAATTATTCTAATTAGACAATAGAAATGCAATGTTTAAGATTTACTTTTAAACAAGGTAAAGATTGATTTAGATTTGACCAGTGTAATGCCTCCTTGTTAAATAAATGGTGGAAAATGTGTTTGGTTATGATTTTTTTAAAAATAAAATTTAAATCAAATAAATGACTAAAAATTAAATACTAAGATCACATTACAACTAATTAAATCATCATAATCCCTAAACTGACAAGGTTATTTTGTATTGTTGAAATTTATCATTATATGTGCACTTGGGAGGAATTAAATTATCCATACAAAATAAAAGTGCATTAATTATTAGGGTATTTTAAACCCCCTTCTCCCAAGGGACAATACAATGATGTGTACCTTTGAGCACACCTTACATTAACAATACTTTATAGCAAGTGGAGTTATCTAAAACTTTCAATTTATGACTATTTAGATGGTCCCAAGTGTGGATAACATAGGGGATGCAACATGTCAATTGGATCTACATAAATTAGATTTTCATGAAAAGGTCTTGTACTTTTCATAACCAACACATCCATTAATTGATTAATATAGTTTTATGTCTTGATCGATCATACATTTTAGGCTAGCTTACCACTAATATAGATGGTTTAACAACTCAAACCACCATCTCTATGGGGAAATCCTAATTTATATATTGACCTATGGAGAGGGGTTGAGTTAAATTTAAAAATATGAAACCTTGGATCAAATATTCCCTAAATAATTCATGAAGAGGCAATGATCTCCCTTCCACAAGTTAATTACATGAAATAAAATGATCTGAGTGAAAAGGCTTTAGAGGTTGCTTTTAGATCACCCAAACCATATGGGTTTTGGGGAGAAGATAGATAAATAACTTTTCCTACCTTGTAAAAATGCACAATTACAATGAATTTTTTTAATTTTGGTCACTCGAGTTCCCTATAGGGGATGGGTGGAGAGCATACATGCACATTTTTTTTTTCAAACAATCTAACAAGCAATAGATGATTTTCATAAAACAACACTTCAAGAATTTTGAAATTTGAGTGAAAGTTCATTTTATACACCAAATGTAAATGTTAAGTGAATTTATTGGCCCCCTTGGCCTTAGTTTAAAAAACATTGAAAAACATTCACAAAATAATCAAATAAACCATCTTAGTTCTTTTTAAACACCAAAGGGAAGGTTTAAGATTTAAATGTGCTCATATAAGTTCCTTCTAAACACCAAAGGTAAGGTTATAGACTTAATTATGATATAATTAACTACTTTTCCTCATGATTCCTATAAGAAAAAATAGAGAATATCCTTTAGCTTTAAATCAAAAGTGATGTTTAAATAAGAAATTTTAGAAAACATGATCTCAGGTTCTCTATTTTTTACACACAAAGATAGACATTAGTAAAAAATGACTAATGTTGGTTACAACAAGATTAATGCCGATCAGAAACTTAAATATTGCCAATCAAAAATGACCGATAATGGTCACCTGTGAACACTTAGGCATGAAAAAAACTTTCACAATCTTTTTTTTATAAAAATGTTAGGATAAATATCCAAAATAAATCTTTTGGATCGATAAAATGTTCATACTAGAGACTTATAGACCAAATTTATAACTTAAAATTTGAATAAAGATCTAAAGTGCAAAATTTTAAACATATTTTTCTTTGTAACCTAATTGATGCCAGTTAGCTAGATTGATGTTAGTTACATAGAACCAATGTTGGTCACTATTTGACCTATGTATGTACAAAAAAATGTTTAAAACATGGGAACATAGATAAAAATTGATGTTAAATGAATTTTTAATGACTTTTAATGAAATATAATATTTCCAAAATATTTTCCTTTCTTGAGAGGGATGCAAGTACCTTTTCCCATCAGACATGCTAATTTGTAGAGATTGATTACCATATAGTTAGATCAAGCATTAGTCATGAAAAACATAAATAATGCATAAAGAACTAATAGTCTAGGCCAATCTATTCAACATGGTGTGCAATTGACAATTAAGATCTCAATGAAAGAAAGTAAATATACATTACTTTCCCAAAAGCTTCCCATCATCCATAATCAACTCCAAACATTTTTGCCTCCTTGATTTGGTGCTCAAGTCTTCAACAATGATGCAAAGCAAGATCCTCTACCATCTCAAGAACACCAAGTATAATTTAGGATCATGATATGAAATTTCTAATATGCCTATCAATTAATCTATCTCATTGCAGATAAAGTATTATAATAAACACAAAGAAATGTTGTGGAGATAATCATACATTATAAGTTTACACAAATTAATTTTAAAAACATGAGTGAGATTCCTCTTATTTATAGATTTTCCAAATTGATCAGAATCAACCGTGATCATCCATCTCAATATCAAGATGTGTGATCATGAATTAATCCAATTATGTAATTAAAATCCATAAATATCCTCATAATAATTTGGGAGAAAGGGGCATTAAAGAGGCATAAGAAGCCATAATCTTGATATTTGTTGTATTTATGGCTTATAGATGCCACCCAAAAAATAACCTCACCTAATGATGTAGTTAATAGGAATAAACTTCCAATAAATAAATATTGATTAACTTCCATGGAATTCTTACTTAAGCTCATAATTTGGTTTAAATTGCCTATATAAGATTAATAAAAAATTAAGCACTTCTTTGGAAATTAGTGCACTTCATTAATCAAACTAGTTATAAAGTCATATTAATGGGTCTTAATTTGACTCAAGAGAAATTAGAAGGTGATGTAAGTTGTGTATAGACCATTCACCCATTTAATATTTTGTTGACACAAAATAACACATGCATGTGATATGTCCTTCTGAATTAGAAGAAAAGAGTGACAATGCACCAAAATGTCTTTTCATCATTTTGACTCAAAATGATTTGATCAAAGTTAATAATCACATTAAATGCATTGACACATTTAGGGATATATTAGCCTAAATTGGCTCTTGTTTATGACAAGATCAAACCATTTAGCACATTTATATGATTTTGGCCCAAATTGTGTGTTTTCAAAAAATTTGAGCATGATTGACAATTTTAACACAAATGGTGTTAGGAATTGGATGTCTATAATATGAAGGATCAAGAGGTCATATTCTAGGTCATTATAGTCATTTTAATAAATTAAGGCATTCTTAAGGTTTAAAAAGGTCACAACTTTCATTTAATACCCTCCTCCAGCACTCCCATATTTATAAAAGAAAAAAAAAAGTGTTTAACCTCTTATTTTTCCTCCATTTGTGTCCTTAATGGCCTTCAATTCTCCCAACATGGGGAGAGTACATCAAATAATAGATAAAATATTACTCATCTTCAAGCATTGTCATGGAGGTTTCTTGTCTCAAAGGTTTATTTTGTAGGTTTACTTATGGGTTTCATTGTTATCGCTTCATTTAACCAACCTATGTTGGTGTCAGTTCTTACCAAGGCCAGTGTCCAAGTCTATCTACAACAAGGCATGTATTGGTTTTAGGTTAACAATAATATTTTGGGGTTTTGTTTATGTTTTACTAACCTAAATTTTACTTTTAATAATCTATGCTAATGCTAAAAATAAACACTCTTGCAGGAAATGTAAATAAAGAAAATTGTGATGAATTGAAGAATCTGAAAGCAAACATAAAATGTTTCAAAATAAACTCACACAAACCAAATATCAAATCCACACTTGTAGAATGAAAGTTACAAAAATTAAAGGAATGATTAAAAACTTATACAAATCTAAAAGTAACACATTAATGATCTAATCTATCATGTTGGTTATAATTCTTAATCACACAAAACATATATATCAACTTTAATTTTTTTTAAAAAAAATCACTTTACAAATACCAAAATAAATTTTTCTATCTCTTTGGGAAGTGGTCCCTTGCTCACCCTCAGATTTAAGTTTTAATCAACTCAATCTTATAATGTTTTCTCAACACATTAATTGAAAGATTAAATTACTATGAATATCCTTTATATTAAAAACAACAAAAATTATAATATCTTTATATCTCTATATGTCTATGGATCTAACATGGATCTATCCTTTTATTCTATGCAAAATAAACTATATATCTTAGAAATCAGTCAACAACTTGACTATCTTAAAATAAGAAGATATTATAGATAGATTGGGAGATATATCCAAATAGAGAAATGTTACAATAAGATCTAAAAGGAATCAATCCACATAAGATTATAACTTATATGCTTAGTTATATCTAACTACCAAATCTATACATGCATCATATCCATATCTTTTAACTTTAGAGTTGCAACCTAGAATGACAACTTCCATAAATGGAAGGCCATATAAAAATAGGAAGCTATATACATGTGCAACAATAGAAAATATTAAAAATATTATTCCAGATCATCAAGGAAAAGGTGGAAAATCTTATTGAACACTTTGGAACATGCTATGATAAAATCTATAGTGAACTCTGACAATTCATAAGAAAAATATGGTAATTCATAGTTGACTTTTGAAATTCATAGTTAACTAGTAGAATTTGTAGTTGACTCATATAATCTATAGCTAGCTCACATAATCTATAGCTATGCTTCAAAGGATCAGTTTTATGTAGTTTAACTTTCTTATCTTCATGATATATTGTCAAAACTCTTATTAGATGTTACTATTACCTGTACATATAAAATATGAAGACTAAAACATGCAAACGGTTAGAACATAATGTAAATGAACTTAACCTAGACTAACACAAATTTATAGAGACAAAATCATGTACTTACTACCTTAATCTAGTTCTAAATCCTAAGATTACATGCAATTCTAAACCAATTGACATGTTTAAGGCTATGAACTATGGATATAAAGAGTCATAATTCAGACTCATCATCTCCCCCACACCTTACCTTTTTCAAGTCTCTTTGAAAAATAATTCTCTCTATCCTCATAATTATGAACCTTTTATTCTGGCTCTATCTTCATAATCATGAATTATGAACTATCTATTCTAGAACATATTTGATCCCATTAGTTTCTTACATCATGAGTAGTCATAGTGGTTTGAAAACTCTATTTTATCATGAATTTAGGAGGAATAGTAGAGGAGCTAAAACCTATTTAAGCTATTAATCTAAAACTTTCTTGTTCAAAATTTAGAAGATATATTCTCAATGAGATATTGTCTTCCTCATGTGTTTTAGTAGAGATCCATAAACCAATGATATCATTCTCTGAATCATACAATTTATTCCAAGACTAATTTTCAACATTTTTTATTTGTTTCATTAGAAGGGAAATGACAAAATCTTTTTTTTGAGCTACAAAGATTAATTCAACAATATCTTCTACTTTTTTATTAACTTTCACCTCTATCTAATATAAGGTAAAGCATGTTGTAACTCTACATAATCTACTTTTTTTTAAGGTTGATCTTCTTCTACAATCATTAGGTCCTTTCCTTTATCTATTTATTTTTGTGTGGATGGAGTAAGAACATTTTTAGGAATATCTTTTACAAAATCATCTGGTTGAAGAGGGGTTTCTACTTCCTCTTTGTTCTATTCATCACTAGCAATGGTAGTAGTGTCTTATCTTAGGCTATCTAGAGTTTTTACAGCCATAGTTTTATTATTGTCAATAGCCAATATCAATTTCCTCCTCTTCTTTTGATGGAGATAATTAAATTTTGTACGTGAGTTTCTTTGAGGTGTAGATTATGAGATAGGATTTGTTGATGATTCATCCTTAATTATTTGGATAGGTCCTAGATAGGGGCAATTTTTAGAGTTTTCTTAGGAATTTCAATGGAATATCTAAGCCTCAATTTTTTCTTGGATCAGGGGGTGAAATCACATTAAGATGAATTTAGGGGTTTAGTTTAGCATCTATGATTGTGGATCATTTACTTTGAATAGATTTAGGAATAATTTTTTTAAAGTTCTGGGTGGAGCTCTAGAAGTTGAGGCATGAGGATCTAGAGGTATCTACTTAGCATGTTTGGGTCATTTTTTATTTTTACCATCATGAAAGGTAGTCCAAGTTTCTATGCCATTTTATTATTTTAAAAAATGGTGTTGGATGATCAATTGGATTAGTTTACGGTGGCAAATGGTAGATGGATTTTTGGGGTATCTCATGGCCATAACCTGAATAAATCCTAACAAGAATGAAGGTAGATTAATTATTTGTTGTGGTTGTTGTGTACCATACCTTAGACATATTAGAATTCCTAGTACTATGCATCTTAAGACTCTACATTGAAATTCATAGGTTAGGTATTTAATAAGCAAAAAATAAATTGATCTCCATGGTTTAGGAAATAATTCTCTACTAACTCCCTTGATCCTACCTTTAAAATATTAGAAATAAACTAGCACTATTTCTCCTTCATTGCCGAAGATTCGAATGAGGTCATTGCATTAAGATGTACCTATAATTATTGATCCCTCATTTGGAACTCTAAATACCTCATTGAGAACCTGAGTAAAGAATAGAAATTACACACCTCGACTAATAGAGAAGTCTTATTTCAAATAGAAGATGAAATCAATAATCGGTGCCTCATCACAACCCTATAATTTTAAGAAGAATTTTATCCATCTAATTGTTTTAATAAATTACTTCAGTAGCTCATCCTTTAAAATATCTTTTATAGTCTTTGGTTTAGAAATTTTCTCTAGCCCCATCCTAAGTTTAATTTTTTCACAAAACACAATCAACCCTTAACTCTATTTTCAAATGAAATATTCTTTGTTGGGAAATAAATGAATAGCAATAATATCGCATTTTGGTTAGTTTCTATGGAAAAAACATGGAACATGTTAAATAATTATGACAATGACAATTTAAAATAACAATGATGATGTACTTTGACCCTTTTCATTGATTTGTATTTATTTTGCCACCAAAATTTTCATCATTAAATTATCCACATGAAGTAATATGATGGAAAGGATATGTCATCATAAAGTGACTTATGGCTTGAAAGAACATTATCCATAGCATACACTTGAGTGCTCAAAATCTAAACTTTTGAAATGATCTTTTGTTGATGTCATGGAAATATTCTCTTTATAATATTTTAGGGGAATTTTATGTCAAAGATTTGAGAATATGCATGTAAAATCAAAAATTAAAAACTAAAATGTAGTAGAAAAATAGATACTATACCTTAGAAACCATGACATTATGCTTGTTTGACTTCTTCACTTATTCTTACATAGAAAATTCTATGAATTAGTTATGAGGAATAGTACAAAAAATAATATCAAATTTATTATTTTTTGAACAAATAGAATTAGTCATGATTCTTGAATTTATGAACACACTTTTTTGATTTTTTTAGCTTTTTAAAGTTGTTTTGCCTTGACCATCCATTTACTGGTTTTCTAGTCAAGTCTCATCTTTCAATACATGAACAACCAAAAATATGGTTTTCTAAACCTGAATATCAAAAATATCCCAAAGGATTCTCATTATTGATTTTTTTTTTAATTTTTTTTTTAATTTTTAGATAAAATGTGGATCCTCTTCCTTTACTCAAGCCATTTTTCCTTTAAATGTCAATAGCCATGGAAAATTTGAATTCTTCCATGGTTCCAAACTCATTTTGTACTAGTTGAATCAATTCCTCTTTATTGGAAGGCTTCTAGCATAAATTTAACTAATGTCGATTAACAAGAAGTGTTTTTTATTTCTATTTATAGGCAATAACTATATTGAACCATTATCAAAAATATTTTTTAATCTAAAATGGTCCTAACCATCTAGTTTTCAACTTACCTTTGAAGAGATGATACTTGGAATCATACAAGATTGCCCAATCTCCTTTGAAGTACCTTTCTTTGATATGCAAATTATGCCATTGCTTTCTCTAATACTGCTTCATCTCTATTTGTTGTAAAATTTCCATTCTCATCTCATCTAGCTCATTTAGTTATAAAATTTTCTCTCTCAATGATTTATCCAATTCAATTCCTACTTCTAGTGTAGTCTTCAAAGTTTGCATTTCAAATTCAATTGAAAAGAGAGGTTTCTTAGCAAATACCAACTCATATGGCGAAAAACTAGTAGTGATCTTCCATGTGGTGTTATAGGCCCATACAACTTCTAAATGTTTGGTTTCTTCATTATTTTTGCTACTACTAACTATCTTGGTAAGGATATTATCTAATTATCTTTTAGTAACATCTACCTATCCATTTACTTGAGGATGGTATGGATAAAACTTTTTGTGGTTAAGTTGGTAGATCTCTATGAATGTTTATATCATCTTGGACATGAATAGTAGTCCCTGATCAGATACTAAATCCCTTGTTACTCCAAAACACTAAATAATATTGGAATATATCAAGTATACTATTGAATTTTCTCTTTCAAAGGAAAGAGCTTGCACTTTAACCTATTTAGTCACATAGTCTATACATACCAATAAGTATTCTTTACCTTAAGAAGGTGGTTCTGTGGGTCATACAAAGTCCATGCCCCACTTCTCAAAAGTTTTGAGAACTACTTGGGGATGGAGAAACATTTCATAGGATAATGTAGGACTCCTCATTCTCTGGCATGGATCACAATGACAAACATATGCTTTTACCTACTTGTGAAGAGTTGGCCAAAAGTAACCAGATCCAAGTATCTTATGTATTATCCTTTTAACTAAATAGTTTCCTCCACCAAGTTCATCATGGTAAGCATGAATGATGCCATACATTTCATTCTCCTTTACATACCTATGGAAAACATGATCAGGGCCATGTTAATATAGTATACCATTAATCCATTTATAATAAGAAATAACTTTAATCAAATGTTGCTTTTCATTTTTAGTAACCTGAAAAGGAAACTTCCCTATAGCCAAAAAGTTTGCTATATCAGAAAACCAAGGTGATTGTGATAAAACAATAAATAATTGTTCATCTAAAAAACTATCTTCTATAGGTTCTTATTCATCTACATTATTCAATCTAGAAATAAAAGCAGCAACCACATTGAATTTACCTAGTTTATTAACAATTGTTATATCAAATTCTTGCAACAATAATAGCCACTTGATAATTCTTCCTCCTACCATTGGCTTGTTCATCAAATATTTGAGAACTACATGATCATTATATACAAAGTTTTTTTAACCAATAATGTAGAATCTAAATTTGTTTATGGCATAAATCATAGAAATGAATTCTCTCAATGGTTATGTAGTTTTCTTCAGTTGAAGTCAAGTTATTGCTAATGTAGTATATGGCATACATCTATCCATATTAATTTTTTTGTCCCCAAACCACTCCCACAACTTTATTTAATTATAAATATGAAAATGTTATGAACAATTAGGTCCTCATAGGAATAGTTCAATACCTATATTTTCCTTGATGGTTTCAAAAGCTCGTTGGCAGTCTGAACTCTAGACAAACTCACTCTGTTTTATCAGTAAAGAAAATACTAAAGTAGTAATCTCACTTAAATGTTCTATGAACCTTATATAGTATCATGCATGACTTAATAAGCTCTTAATATTAGTCTAATTTTAAGGAATAGGTATATTCTAGATGACTTCAGTTTTCTTTGGATCCACTTGGATTCCTTTTGTAGAAATATGATGTCCTAAAATTGTACCTTCTTCTACCATGATCAAACATTTTTCATGACTTAAAGATAAATGGTGATCCTCACATATCTTAATTACTAATATAATATTATTCAAACTTTCTTTAAAGGATTATCCATGAACAGTGAAATCATCAATATAAATATCTACACAGTTATTGGTTAAGTATGAAAATATGGCTAGGACTACTCATTAAAAAGTGGAAGGTACATTGGATAAACTAAAGGGAAATAATATATACACAAATATCCCCATGGAAAAGTGAAGTTTGGTTTATCTTGGTCTTTAAGTACCACTTGTATTTGGTTGTATCCACTAAAGAAATCCAAAAAAACAAAAATATCTTTTCCCTGCCAGGTTGTCAATTACCTGGTCAATCAAGGGTAAAGGGAAGTAATATCTCATAGTTGATTTGTTAAAATCCCTATAGTATACACATTTACTCCATTTAAAATTTTTATTGGGAAAAATAACCAAAGAAGATACCCATTGGATTTGAAAAATAACATAAATGAATCCCACTTCTAGCAACTTTTCAATTTTAGTTTTCATAATTATTTTAAGGAGGGTTAATTCTTGTTTAAGGTTGCCTTAATAGTTTAATGTTATCTATGTAGATATGGTTTGTGAATATTCTTGTATGAATAAATTAATGTCTTCACATTCCCAATAAAAATATTTAGTATGATCTCTAATTACATCTAAAAACTTTCAATTCATAATCATCTGTCAACGAACTTTTTATGTTGAGTGTCTTCCTTGGTGATACTATGATTTTTTTAGTGCCTATATGGAAATAATATATTTGTTTTAACTAAGTCATAAATGATTTAAGAGGATAATTATGTGGTAATAATTTATGGAATGTGATAGTATCTTTAACAAATTTATCTCTTATGGGAATAACTCCAGCTAAAGGACAATGAAAGGCTACAAAAACTAAATTATGTCCTTCATTTGCCCATTGAATCACACTCTTTTTAATGTCCTTATGGTCATACAACATGTTATAAGAGGTTTAAAATGATGGGTGATCATAATGATATTAAATTACATCATGAATGGACCTTTTATCAAAATCCATAGCTAGACTAATGTAATCCATAGCTGGACTATCAAGATCCATAGATAGGCTATCAAGATCTATAACAATTCCTATACTTCTTAATAACTCATACTCTACTTCCTCTACATGATAAGTTATTTTGAACATAGATAAAGAGGAGATAATATCACATTTTTCATCATGTTGATCAACCCACAACTATTTGATAAAATATATTGATGGTTAATCAAGTGGATATAAATATATACTTTTTTCTTTACGACCATTTGAGATGGCCATATATCTTGATAGACAATCAACAAATGCTATTCAAGTTGCTAACCAAGGTCTTCCTAGAATAAATGGGTATCTAATTTGTTTGTTTTTCGTTTGGAGGACAATAAAGTCAATAAGGTATTCCCATAACTCTATAGTCAACATTATATCTTCAATGACACCTTTTGGTTTGGTAGTGTAATGATCCACCCTCTTTAAGATTGTGGTAGTTGGTTGCATGTATTTCAAATAGATGTTTTGCATGGTTTCCATAGTCATTAAATTAATAAAATATCCTAAGACCACCAATGCATTTGGTATCTCTTGTTTTCCAATATTTATATAAATGATAGGACTTCTTAGGTCCCCATATTTAGATAAAAGTAGTTTACATGCTAATAAATCATTAAGCTTGCCATATACCTATATGGTCTTAGGATATTGTCCTTTTCTAGCAAGTGTCTTGATAAAAAAAAATGATCACCCTATTTAGTTTTATAATGTACCTAATGGATTTTAATAATGGAATCTATATATTAAGTTTCTTGAGTTATTGAATTAATTTATATTCCTTGTTGTCTTCCACTTCCTTCAATCTTTCTGGAAAAGGAATAGATTGAGAATTTATGACATCTTCCTTTCTTGGTTGAGTCTATGAACCTTTTTTTCTTAAGGTACTTCTATAATGATGATATAAGTTTTTATTTAATGTTTTTCCTAATCTAAGATGAATATAT
>JARHVA010003547.1:1417500-1580000 GCA_037957365.1 Torreya grandis | reverse complement strand
ACTATTGATATGTTTAAGAGTATGCAAGCCTAAAAGGCCATGATGCTTTGAAATATAAAGTTGTAGGTAGAGTTGTAAGGTATGATGTTGGAACATGTGAAATGACATTCCAAAATTTATTTAATGTGCCTTAAGGTACATAAGGACTATTTTAAGAGTCATGGTGATCATAATGATCCTAAAATCCTATAAGGTAGGTCTATAAGTTATATTTAAAGATTTTTTAGGCCTAGAATGTCAAAATACATCTATTATAAACTTTGATAGTATTTATGTTATTTCCAATGCCAACATGCTCCTCAATATTTAAATAGCCTACATACATGTCTATAAATCTAATTAATATGTTTCAAACTTTTCAAAATTACTCATAAGGATTTGGACTGTCTCAAGCTATAATTTCTAGCAGAGATTTCTTGTTTGACCAAGATGAGAGTGTGATCCCTAAAACCCTCAAAATTAATTACAAGTTAGGATTGAGAGGTTTAAAAGTATGGTATAAGATAATAACAAACAACATCAGGTGTATATGACCTCTACCTCACTTAAAAAATAACACATAGGCCTAATAACTATGAGACCAAATCACTCGTATATCAATAAATTTTTCGGCTTCTAATGACTACATATGAAGAAACAAGCCTAAAAACCACCTATAGGCCTATCCATCAAGAAAAATATTATGGTATTAAAGGATTAATGAGTCTTTGAGTCTAATAAACATAGATACAATCCTAAAAATTAGGTTGGAAGTATATTAAAGAGTTCTAAGCTATAAGGAGGCTTTCTTGTTTGATTAAGATTGAAGATCCATCCACAAGACTTCTTAAGGAACTTATAGATAAAGTTTATGTTTACAAGGGTGAATTAAACGTTCAAGGTCTCAAAGATAATTAAAATATTTTAAGTCTTGATCATCCACCAGCTATGATTTTATAGGACATCAATATAGTGGATGCTTTATGATGGGGTTTCCAAGGTCTTGATTGATAATATAATCATGTATTTGTAAGAGAATGGGTAGAATTGTTAAGGTTAGGATGTAGTGATAATTAAGTTTTATTTTTTGATAGGGTTCCTCTCATATCCAATCAATATTAATATAAGGTTTCAAGGCATGGTTCAAGGGTAAGTGGAGCTGTAATGTTATGTATAGCCTCAATACTATTCAAACAATGATTATAGGTAGAATAGACAAGATCTTCCAAGCCAAATGGGAAGGTTTAAGGTCTATAAAGTATCCATACAAGTTTTCATGTTTGTTGTAATAGGTTATCAATATCAAAAACCTCTTATAGGGTCTTAAATCATGATTTGATCATCTATAGTCTTAAGATAGTGATGAAATATTTCTATGATCACTTGAACCCTATAGGTAGTGTTTATAAGACATTATGAAGGATATATTGCAAATGGAAGAGCTGCTAAAGCATCTCAAAACCTACATATAGGTCTCAAAACAAGGTTATAGTTTAGGAAATTAAATAAAATGAGATTGAAATATGAAGATGAAGGTTCTTATACCTCTCAAGTATTTCTTATTAACAAGAATGTTGATGATCCATATTCCTCACATAGGCTCCAAGGCTAATCTCAAACATGGGAGACATGTTTAATAGGCCTCTGAGGACAAATTAAATCATCTTCCATGATAATAAATGTTTTGAATGGTATTAAAGAGAGTGAATGGAGACATGAGGCATTTAAATTGGTTATAGAGATATGTAAATCCCTTCATGGAGTGGAGGGATGGATATCATAAGTAAACCATGACTCCAAATAGGTGTAAAATATTTCTTCCTAGGTCAAACATTTAACATGCACAAGAGGTGTAGGTGAGTAAGTTAAGACCATTGACATAAAGAGAATAATTTTTTCCAAAGATTAGATCAACCCTTTGACTAAATCATGCATGTTCAAGCATCCAAATTAAAAAAATGGAAAAATTGAAGCCTTCCCCTACACTCCTATGCCCATTTTCCATTATAGACCATTAAATTAGTAGGCTTGGTGTGTTTATGATTAGTTAACACTCTTATTTCCACTATTTTTTCTCTTTTATAGGCTGCATTACAATGTAACAACTACATTTATGTAGTCTAGTAGGGATTTTATACTCTCTTGTCTCATATTTATTATAAAAAGGGATATAAATGAATTATTGTATATCCATCTACTAGGTATAACAAAACTCTACTTTTTAAGAGAATTATAATGCTATCTTAAGGCCATTGAATTAAATAAAGATTGGTTTGAACCTTCTCTATATTTGTATTTTATGTGAAATATTGTGTTTTCTTGATCTACACTTATGGTAGAGAGTTTTTTCCCTTGTGTATGTTCATTTATATTCACCTTGGTAGAAGTAATTAAGTATTTTATAGGTCATATGTTGTGGTACAAATGGTTATGCAAGTGATTGGGAATGGAAACTCACTAATTGTGTCTTGTGTAAGAACCTTTAGCTATTCCCTTTAGTTTTATCATAAGACACCACCTTCATATGAAACACTTATGCAAAAGATGCCTAATTTGGACATTTTATAGGATATATTTCAATATTTCACAAGTTTTATTTTGATATTTTACTTAGGTAGAGGAGATACTCAACCTTGGTGCATCACCTCATTTTCAAGTTTTTAGATTCATTCTCTCTCTTTTTTCATGATTATATTCTTAGTGTAGCTTAGATAGGCTTTGTTAGTGTAGGTCTTAGGGCTAAAACCTAATCTTAAATCAAGTGCATTGTTGTTGAAAATGAGATACCATTCTTTATAGATTCATTCCTATCATATGTCACCCAACATAGGAGTGTTTCCATCAATTGAAACAAGTCTCAAGATCTGATAGGGTGAATTTAAATGTAACAACAATAGTATCCCTCTCTTTGCCTTCCTTGAAGAAGACTCTCCCTGGGATGCCCTAATCATAGATGGAGATCCCTAAAATTCCTTGGATTCCTCCAAGTTCTGATTATGGGTAGTTCTATGCTCATATCTCATATATAGTTGAACCTATTCTAATACAAATTTATTATAAAATGTACATACTATACATGTAATCAAGTTCAAAAATTAATATTAAACTATAATACAAAATAATTTTAACATGCACTTAATTAAATCTATTGGTCTTGCTCAATCTAAACCTGACACTCAATTGGGCTAGTGATAAATGAAGGTGTATAACTAGGTGTGTGAAATGAGGAAGAAACACGACAAGGTGACATAATAATAATAATCTAAAGGGGACAATCATATGTTATATGAAAACTCTACTTCCATAATACATTCAAATAATATATATTTTCCTAATTATGTATTAGAATTATTAAAATAAAAGTTTTTTACAATGCAGAATCAGAAGTTAATGTCTACCTTGGTGAGTTCTTGTTTAGATGACGTTGTAGTAGAAATGCCTATGTTTGTCTCTTCTAATAGATATTGAGGAGTGTCTAATTTAGTCATAAAATGAAAAAAATAACTCACTTAGGTTTTCTATAGGACTTAATCTATTTCATAGCATGCATGATATACATTATGGAAAAAACTTGATGATTTTGAATATAAGTGGTGGTACTATAGGTATTAATGAAAATATTGATTACTTAAGAAACACTATGAATAAGAATTTATAATAAATCAAAATGTGAATAATTAAAATAATTTTTAAAATGTAAAGGAACATGAAAAATATAATTAAAATAAATATTAGGAAGAATATATTTTTAAAAATATATATGAGAAAGACATCATTAAATATTGAAGGAGACTATCTAGAATGTAGACCATTATCATTTTATGGATTTTCTCTCCATATCCTTGAAAACATCTCACACATATAATTTGTATTCATATCACTATCATTAAAATTTTACTTTGAACATGTATGATTTTTTTTCAAGAGTATATATCTATAAAAATAAAAACATGTACATAAAGTATAATATTAAGTCAAAAGATTTCTTCTATATATGTAAAATATGAGCTAGTAGCATTAACAGTTATATTAGTGGATGGCCCACAAGTTGGATCTACATATGTAAAAATCAACTAGATAAGATCCACAAATATAGTTATGGATCATGAAGATGTACGCACTATCTCCTCCTAAAACATAACAATTACATATCTACTATTCAATTTTTATGTAAATTAATTGTTAGCATTTAAATATAAATATAACTTCAATTTAACATGACATAAAATATACCTACATGTGTGTAGTGGCTGATGTGTCCACAAAAAATGTACATGCAAAAAACTCAGTGCTCATGAGTATATAATATAATCCCTCAAAAACAACATAACCATCATCCAAAGGTCTAGCGCATATAGCAATAAAACATATACAATGGTGATATTAGGTACACACATTTGGTGGAATATCTATAGCATTGGTTTCCAAAATCCTACTTGTGTGTTGAACATGTGTAAGCACACTAAGCTCATGTAAAGTGTTAATATCCATGACCTCCTTCACCACTAAATGGATCTCTAGCTAAAGGGGATTTTGGGTAGGGATCCTTGTAGATTGATTAGATGTGTGATATGGACCTAGTTGATCCTACATGGATATTTCCCCTTCACCCTAAAACTCACCATAGTTAAAATACTTGTGAATATCATTTATGACAAACTCACATTATATTTTACTCAACAAATACAATGGGACCTCATGGTTTTTACATGGTGGGTAATCAAACACCATCCACCATCAATCCAAAACATTATTTCTAATCAAATTTTATTGGCATTGATGGATTGCGAAACATTTAGTGGTTACTATAAAATGTGTATTGGTAGTTGGGTTGATTAATAAGTCAAAAATTAGGTATTTATATATTTATTTATTCTTCACATCACATGTTGATAATTTATCAACATAGTAATCCCTACATCTATCCTTATATGATGCCTATCTATTAATTTGACTCATTATTGAGTCAACTTGACCTAATACTTACTCTATGGTATTGGCCAAATAGGTGTCATGGGTGTTGGTTGATGTGGGGTCCCTCATTCTCATAATTATTTTTTTTATTTCTATTTTGTTTTCCACTATGTGTGTAGCTAGATCCTCCTGAGTGCCTTGGGGATCTTATGGAACTTTAGTAGGGATAGGAGGGTTAGGAAGTTTAAGTGGAGAATTAAGAGGGTTGAGTGTAGTGTTAAGAGGGTGAGGCAGATGATTGGGAGGATTATTATCATGTTGATCTCTTGAAGTGGAAGACATTATAAAAAAGGAATAGGATTTAGTAATTAAACATTTCAAATAAATAAAAAATTCAAAATTTACTTTTAATAGGTTTAGTTTTTGATTACTTACCTCCCCTCCATGGTGGATTTTTCTAATTTATCAAGGTATTAGGTGATACAATTGTGTTTTTGTCCTCATATAAGTAGAACATGACCATGATATAGTAAAGAGAATCAAAAAACATGTAAGAAAATGAGAATAAAATAGGTGTGCCTATGGGTTGGGCCTTTTTATTTTTTATTTAGTTTAAATAATGCATACACATTATGGAAACATAATGTGTACATGTTATTTTCACTAAACATAGTGCCAATAACTCATAAAGATTATGTTTCCATAACATGTATTCATTATGACTCAGGAATACTGAGGCTAAATTTAAATAATATGTACACATTATGATGATAAATAATATATGTTATGGTCATAATAAGTACATGTTATAGAAATTTACATGAAATTATCCCCCAAATCCATGCATATACCCAATACTATGTTCTAGACTATCATATTGTAACCACTTTGAGTATACCAATGATACACATATATAGAATTTATATAATTATACACATCTTGTATGTTATTTTATATTATGTTTATATATTATATGTTAATTCAATATATTAACCATATATTTTCTCTGGACCTAAATATAACTAATGAATACATTTAAGAAAATGGTTAAGCTGAATGGATACAACTCCATCTGAAGATACACAAATCATATCAAATCCAAATATAATAAAATCACATAAAATTAATTAATAAAAATTGTCAAGTGGATTGACAATTAAATGGAAATCATAAATACAACAAGACAAAAGATAAAGTAATAACTAGAGAATAATTAATGTGGAAGGGATGGATAACATAATTTTACAACACATCTAATGACTAATGGAAACCAACACACCAAAACAAAAAAACACACAATCAACAAGAATTATATAAAGAGAATTCACTCCATCCCCCCATCAACCCAAAACCATTGAAAACACTATAAAAACTAGCCAGTATATTTATCCATTTCAAAATTATTTCAAATGACCAAAACTCTGCGTAATTTTTTCTAGTGCCATTATTGACTAAGTTATCTACAAGAAAGAGGAGAGAAAAAATGGCAATCCCATGAGTTATTGATTTCAAAACATTCTTAATCCATTTATAGGTGAAACATTTAACATATAAATCAATAATCTCATATCCTGAATGAGCATTTTACCATTATAAGATGACTTTTCAATCTTGGAACACATGTTCAAATATATACATGAAAATTTGGTAGAATTTATCACCCCTAAATGGAGATAGACCTGGTGGAATTTATATAATGAGTCCCATAAAAAATAATTGAGAGTCAAACTCAAAATATAAATCCATCCCATAAATGAAGCTAGATGTATGAATTTTTTTTCCTCTTTTGATGTCAGTAGAAACCATAATCGATATTATACTAAGATACATTCCTAATGAGATTTTATTCTTGGATCAATTTCATCAAATTACTACCCTTGACATTAAAAGGGTAATTGAGTTGATGAAATAAGGAAACATAATAAAAAGGTATGAAAATAAAGGTTATATTAAATGGGCATATATAACTAGTTGCCTAAAATCCACTAAATGAAAACATAGAATCCTTTTATAAACCATTCACAATCCCACCTATAGATACACATTAAAATTAGTGGCATGGAAAATGGATTTTACCAATATGGAATATGTCATGAGCCCTAAAAATGCAATAGTGGCATTTGATTTGTTATCAGTAGAGGTAAAATAAAACCTCTTCCAAGGTATATTGGATAACTTTGATTCCAACATTTGGAAGATCTAAAGAGGTAAGCAAGATTTTTTCTATGGATCTCTATTACTCTACATAGTAGTCTTCTACACAAACACTCTCTCAGGCATAAATAGGAAATTATAATGAGAAAAATACAAAACATTATTAGAGTAAATAAAAAACAATTTGGATACCATGACCATGGAACTCCGAGTTTTCACCATGATTTACTTGGGGGATTAGTTACAACAAAACCTCAATTTATGGTATAAAATTTCCATAAAATTTACTACCAAATATAATAAATCTTTACTTTTATACCACCATTAACTTTATATAAATCTAACCATATCTTCTACGTATAAAAATAACTACACCACTTCAATATGAATTTTTAGATAATGAAATAGATATACCAATTCCAATAATTTTCTCATTCAAAAAATCATTAGTGAAGTTCACCCCATAAGATATGCAATCTAATATATGTTAATTTTTTATGCCTATTTTTTAAAACCCCATACTTTTATGAATGTCTTGAAATTATTAATTCTTCCATATTGATGACTATAGCCATGAAGTTTAAAACTATTAGTGGGGGGAAATACATTTGTATTCATTTGAATATTATGATTGTGTAATCATTAATGAGGTTATGTTGAGTATTTATTACTCTTTATTTTGATTAAGTGATTTTTATATCATAACATATTATTAAGTAAATAGATATTTAGTATATGTATGATTTATTTTGTAGTTGTATATAGTTGTAGTTATTTTCAGATTTGATCTTCTTATAAATAGTGGTAGTTATGAGTGATCAGTATTTATTTCAATTGCAAATAATGAAATTTCAATCTATATTGAATTGATATGTGTAAAAATTAACAAGGTAAATGTATAATATTGTATATCTTTTTTTCATTTGTCATATCTTTTAAACATTAATATTTGAACATGATAATATCTAGAAGTAGTCTAAGTTAGATAATTCAGGCATTTATAGTTCATTTTGGCATAACACAAAAGAAATGCATTATTTTTTCTATAATACATGGTTGCATTAATAGAAGAATTACTAAGATAAAACATGTACGTACATTTAATGATACTTTTTTTTATAAATTTGTCATTAAGGCCTTAACATGTGTTTTTAGGTAGATTTCTAACTTAGTTTCAATTTATTCAAAACACATTTGATATTGCCAATGTCCTAAAACATATTATTTAATTCATTTGAATTTAAAACCTAATTATTAAGGTTAAAATTATTTAGGTCATAATATAATGTTTGATTAGTGTAAGGACCTTTAAATAAATTAATATTGGTGTATATAATATAAATTTAAAAATAATATTTACAAGATGGTGAGTTTGATAACCTCATAGTTAAGTGATCAAGTTTTAATTAACCCAAAACATTGAATGAAATGGGTAGTGATCCACCGTGGATTTTTCAAATGTGAAAATTTAACAAGTTCATATCTCAATTCTAAATATTTATAGATCCTATGTAATTTGGTGGTAAGGTAGAGTTTAATGTTCTAGTAATTGCATGGATTTATGATTTTAGAAGTCAAGTTGGTGATGTGGATAGTTAGTTTGCTAACTTAGATAGAAAAATAACTAATGTTGGTTGAGCCACTTAAATTGGTAAGTAGATTTTTAAATGAATATAATATAAAAAACCATTGGGAGAATTTAATGTTTGTTATTAGGATATAAAAGTATCAAATTCTCTATTTTTATCATCATTTTTCAAGCTTTGAAGTGGAAGTGGAACTGTACCTATGGAATAATTATATGCAAGAGGATACAATATAAATATAGAATCTTTTCAAATTCATTTCCATCGACACTTTGGTGTTAAAGTATGAATTTTTTTCTATTTAGATTCAAAATAGTTTTTTCAAGAAACATTTTCTTCTTTGAAGTTGGTTTAAGGGATGTGCAACTTATGTTTTGATAATAGTATTCGATATGGTCAATATGGTATGGGACTTTTTATTTTTTATTTTTCATGTTCTTAAAATCTTTGGTGTCTGAATAAAATTTCATGTCCAATTTGATTTGATAATATGGCTTAGAATGTCAAAGCTCCTTAAATGTGAATTATTTGTTAGGGAAAAATAGTCTTTTTATTTCAAATATTATGATGCAGTGAATTCACATAAATTATAAGTTGAGATGTTTATTGTATCTTGATAATTTCATTTTTTTTAAACCACCAACTTATTATAATGGGTTTTCAATGGTTCATGTATTATGTGTTAATTATTATGATAATATGCATTATTTTTAGGTACAACCTTCCATCTTTGAGATTGTTTATTCAATATTGAAGATTTTATTTATGTATATGAGTTTATAAGTTGTGGCAATTTCTGGGCATTTGATAGTTTACTAAGAAAGTGGTATAATATATTTCAAAAAAATATTTCCTCCTATATGAATATTTACTTTGAGGAAACATTATATAGAAATGATTATTGAAAATGGTTTTCTACATGCATGTTATATCGATCTCTCAATTGTGATTATGATGAAATCATAAAATATAGTGTGGATGTATAGTTGTTATAAATTCATGTTTCCATGTGTAATGTGTAAGATAACTATTTCTATAGAGTTTGTAGATATTTTATGAGATTGATTTCTAAATATTAGGTTCTTGAAAGGGGGTATTTTATAGTTTGCATGCATTATATTTTCAAAGGTTTTATTTTCATTCTAAGATAATGTTTGAATAACACAATAATGACGTTATAAGTTGAGGCCATGTGTGATTTTATTGTGTGGATTCACTCATTACTTCCTACACCTTAGCCATCGATTTTATTTGTAATATGTTGATCGAAATGGAATATATGAAAAAAATGATGATAATATAATTTGAAGTTATTTTCAAGAAATAATACATCCAAGGTGTAATTAGTTTCAAGTGAAAATATTTTGATAAAGACTATAAATCTTTATATGACTAGTTGATATTATTGTGTTTAGATATAATTACTTATCATTGTCCTTATTTTGGTTTAAGTTAATATATTTAAATATAACTTTGTTTGTTGAATACTCACGTTCATAGTATTTAATGGGTTGATATAAGGTAGAAATAAAGCATACTATAGACACCGAAATCGTGTCTAACCCTTGGTCGACTCCCCCTTGGTCCCCTTGGTCCCTTTCCACTTATAACCATGCCTAACCTATGTCTTAATTAATTTAAAATAATTATCTTATTTTAAATTAATAATTATCTCTCTCCCCTTGCCATCTCACCCTTGACACCTCACCACCCTAGGATGCTCTTCCTTGGATTCTCTCCACACCCCTTGCCAAGTCTTAAATGATTTAAGACCCCATTTCCCTTATCCCACTCATTTTCCACGTCTATTAATCCACCATCGACCATTTCTTCCCTCGACCCACTAACCTGGTAGTTGGGAAAATGGATAAAAGGCTATTGTTAGCCTTTTTTCTGCCTTCTAGCTACTGACGTTGGTCAACTATCGACCGACATTGATGATTTTTCCGACGTCAGTTGCCTTCAAAACTACATTCTTGACCTGAATGCAGGACCCAGTTTTTCAATCTTCAATCATCCATCCTTTTGACCTTGAACCATCCAACCTTTCACTCAATCCATCAATCCTTCCAATCATTAGACCTCTCATTCTCTCTCTCTTAGATACACATAGCAAGCATCAACAACAGGGCCTCTACACCAGCAATAGGTCTTCCACACCAGCAACATCAACAACAAGTACAACCAATCTGCAACACTCCTTCAGCAAGCCACAGGTAAGTATTTCCTCTATGTTTTCATTATGTTTTTTAGTTATTGCTTCTAAGTGCTATGAACTAGACTCAACCATCATCAACCAAATTATCAACTAGACCACATACCTGACCTGCCCTTCCTAGAGAGGCTAAAATGCCTCCTCTACCCCTCTGTTCCTTTTTGACATTCTATCCATTGACCCAGACCTCCGCACAGACTCTTAGACCATTTAACCAGACCCATAACCCTTCTTAGACCCATCCACAGACCATAAACTCATCCAAACTCGACTAGACCTCATCCAAAGACTACTGCCTTGACCAACATCAGCCACATAGGCCACTACCTCCATCGACATCAGTAGACTAACCAATGTTGGCAGACTAACCGACATCGGCAGCTTGACCAACCGACATTGGCAAACTAACTGACATCAGTGACTATGACCATACCAACAACAGCATTCAGGTAAGCATTTGCTTCTATTTTTGTTTTAGTTTTCAAATCATTTCAGTCTTTTATCATTCTACTTTTTATCAAAAATTCTTTTATCAATCAGTGGGTTGACATCCCTCAAGGAAGTCTTTGTATTTTTGGGATCAATCTTTTGCTTAGTAGCCCACCATCTCCTCATCTAACACCTTCTTTGTTTTAGTCTCTTTCTTCTGTAGGTGCATCCTCCACAACCAAAGAGGAGTCCCTATGTCGTCTGGATAACGGTGCCCAGACCTCATCTGAGTAACATCTATCCCTATACCATTTTATCTTAGTTTCACATTTCCTTTTTGAATGTGAAAGCAAAAATCATATAGAAACATTTTGGCATGCCCGCTGGGACCCTAGGGTCTTCCTTGGGTTCTTTTTCATTTCTTTTCATATAGGGTGCATTAGGCCTCTCCTTACATCTCTTTCTTCTATCTTCCAAAAGACATCATAAGCAAGGTTAAAAAGAACCCTTCCTTCTTTCTCGCATCTTAGACTAGTCAACTCATACTCTTAAACTCATATACTCTTCAACCCTTTCTCCATTTGTCTTCATACGAACTCACATTTCATTTTGGGCTTAAAACACATTGCATTTCATTTCTTCTTGACTGCATACTTAGTCCACATCTAGTAATTAAAAAATGCATCATGAATTAATCGTAGGCCACTTATGTTACACAACCAAATCACTTGCACAAATAAAACATCAAAACTTACCTAAGACAAGGCCCGACAAGGATTTCATCACCCAGCGGATACCTTACCCGTCCCGACAATCCCACTTGGACTTCACCACCAAGGGGAAAGCCCACTTTGTTCTCTAGTAGAGGATAATCTCTAGGGAAAGTATATTTTGGCTAAGTGAGACCAGCTTATCACTGGGCTCGTGAAGTGAGGGGAGCTTGCTCCTTAGCACCAGGCCATGTACGGAACCTAACACAGACTCTTGAGTGCCTAAACTGACTTGAAACCATCTTTAGACTACCTCTTCTAGGACCCATTCTACAAGCCAACCTCCCAAACACACTCTAAGGCATAAGCCAACAGGATTCTAAAAGTTGATTCTTAGGATTTAACACTTAGGGTCTGCCTGCCTCCATCTATTTTTCTGTTCTTATCTAGTTTTTTGAGCTAGTGAGGATGTTTTCTTCTTTTTTCCAAGAATCTTCAATTTTTTTCAAGTTTCTAGAAAGCACAGTCACCGACATTAGTTTTACCACTGATGTCAGCAACCTTTCTTCACCGTCATCGATTATATGATCGACATCGGCCATTTCTTCTCACTGACATCAGTTTTTCAATCGACATCGGTCATTGTCACAGTATTTTTTTCAAAACAATAGCCTTAAAACCTGACCCTTTTTCTGCCAAAACCACATTTTGAGTTTTTGAAACTAAAAAAAACATAGTTTCTAAAACCTGACCCTTCTTACCTTGAATGGTTTTGACACGCAATCAAACCAAGGCTCTTCTTGACCACGCGAGGCATCAACCGCTTCTGCATTCACCCTCCATAACTAGTCCTTTAATGGAGTTTCATTTAGAGACCGAATGAACTCCTACTCGACTGACCCCAACTCAATCTCCCATTGTCCCTGAAGGGGACCAAGACATTGAAAAATTCTTGGACCTCAATGTCAAAGCCCTCCAAAACTATCTCACAAGAAACCAAATGTGAGACCTTTCGGGTGAAGCGGCGATGACATCAACACCATCCGCTACCTAGCCCTTTATGTCTCAGACTATTGCCTCAACCATTACCTTGACCATGGCCAATACATAAATTTTGGCCTCCCCATCTATTTTTAGACCAACCTCCATCAGGGTTTCATTACCCCCTCAACCATAAGCAATTCAACTAAGTTCTACATCATACCAGAACTTGATTGTCTCAACTCCACTCACTCTTGCACTTATAAATACAGGAATGTCTACCTCCCCTTTTGCCAATGCCACCATGCAACCACCTTTGGTGGTATCTAGCATAGCCATGCCTTCTACCTTCACAATGCAACCACCCTTGGCCTCCACTTTTGTCCCAATGACTAGTTATCAATACGTTGCACCCCTACAAGCGCAACCAACTATGTCGTATGCCCCTTCTAGCACCTTTCAAGTGCCTTACATCCTAGGGGGTGCCCCATATACCAATCTATTAGCCAATCTCATCAAGTTGCTGATGGACAAAGTGTCTAGTCTTGAAGCTTCTATTTTTGGTTCAAGCAATGTCCTTTCCTATGACCAAATTTGCAATGAACCCATCCATCCCTCCGTCCCAATCCAACCGTATCCCAGTCAATGGGAGCTTCCTAAATTTTCTCATTTCTAGAGTAAGGAAGACCCATAATAGCACCTATGAACATTCAAACATGCTTTTTATCTCATAGCCCATGATGATGCGTTACTTTTATGCACGTTCCCCATGTCACTTTCTGGCCCCACCCTTGACGGGTATAGCTCTCTTACCAGACATTTTATCTTTTCATTCATTCAACTCACCCAATTATTTCTTGACCATTTTTCTATCAATATCACCAAAAATGTCTCAATCACAGACCTCTACTCCATCAAACAGTTTGACAACGAATCAATAGTCGATTTTGTCGCCCATTGGAGAGGCTTGATTAACCAGCTCTCCTTCTCCTTGCCTTAACCTGAGCTCATCGAGCTCTTTTCTCGAGCATGTGCTAGGCACATCTCTTCTACCTTATGGGTTCAAACATTCTACACTTTTGATGAAGCTTTCACCATGGCCCAAAAGATTGAACTCTGCACCATTGAAGAAGATAAGGTCAAATTGAGTAATACCAATGCAAAAATTGATGACCCTTCTTCTTCCCGACCTTCTTCTTCCCACTCTAAGTCTAAAGGAGTGGCCAGCACTATGGTCATTGGATCACCATCCTCAAAAACAACTAATCAATCTTAACCTTCAACATCACAAAGCATCACCAAACAATTCCAACAACGGTACATACAGCGTTCATACACTCCACTTGGAGAATCATACACTTCCGTTTTGGAAAAAATTGCCAAGCAGGGGGTCCTCAATCTCCCTCCAATCTAACCACCTCAATTCGACTCCTCAAAATCCATCCCTACATGGTATAGGGAAAATGACTTCTGTCACTATCACCGCATCCAAGGCCATGACATCAACAACTGCTAAACCTTCAAAAACATCATTCAAGACATGATAGACAAGGGGGATCTTGTTTTAGACAACCCAAACATTCCACCCAATCAAAATATTGACATCTTCAAACAACCATTCCCAAACCATCCTCCTAATCACAATAATATCTAGACCATGACCAATGACCCTCAAGACCATAATATACGCACGGTCAACACGGTCTTGCCTCTTATCCCTGACCAACCTCCTCCATAGGTAGAAGAGCCTTCTTTGCCTCTTAGTTATCCATCCACCTCTCTTATACTGGAGGATGCCTTGACCATGCCAACGCCATTAGCCCCACCTTCAATGGAAGACCTGACCTTACCTACTCCTCAACCACAAGTCAAAGGCACAATCATCCCTGCCCTCTGCCCTCTTGAGGAGCCACTCTCCTATTTCTTCTCCACCAAGAGAAGAACCAGTCTCTTCACCCATTTTGACTGAGGAAGATGCAGTCACGGTTTCCTCTTGCCTTTTGCCTAAGATCACTACATCTCACTCACCTTCGTCTGCATCTGAACCCAAACCCGTATCTAACCTCGCCTCACACAATGGTGGCCCTCAACCCAAACCAAAGAAGGCCACTAAACCACACCAGAGAAATCCTCCCCCACCTTGATCATTGCCCTCTATTTTGGGCCCACATCCATCTACTTTAATAAGAGTGCTTCCTACTCCCATACTTCATAGAGGCAAGTCGCCTCCATTATCTCCTCAACCCATCAAACATATATTTCCTCAAAACTATCCAACACCTATCACCACCAAAGTGCCATCTACACATGTGGTTACACCACCCATGAAAATGATGGTACAACCAACACATCTTATGCCTCTCAAACCAAAGTCATCAACCCCCACTACAACAAGACACACAGACCCATTAGCAGGTTCTTATACCTTCCTGTTATGGCAATTGCTGTAGTCTTCTCACATCAGTCTCCCACCTCTTAAACCATATCAATCTCTCAAACCAAAACCACCTTAGTTTGACGACACTCAGATTTGTGTGTATCAACACATGCCTAGGCATGACACTGAGCATTATTGTGCCCTCAAGGTTGTCGTTCACCAATGTTTAGAGAAAGACACCCTTCTTCTTGACCATATTATCAACAAACCTTCAACACTAACCCACTCATCAACTCTCAGATCAAGACCATCTTGGTTTGACAACTCTAAATTTTATCACTATCATCACAAACTGAGACATGACACTGAGCATTATTGCGCTCTTAAGGCTGTCATTTGTCAACACTAGAAAAAGGATACCCTTCTCATCAAGGATCCTCTTGACCACCCCTTTGACAAATCATCAACACCAACCCATGCTTCTCAAACCTCATCACCTAAATCAGTATCTCCATGCCAGACTATGGTCCCTTTGCCCCTTTTAACCCCCTTATTCGACATCAACACAGTCAATCTGACCACCAAGCCTCAACTGACCTTGACAAATCTATCAAACATTCTCCCTAGCTGTTGGGGGAATTCAACCTTCATCCAAGCCTCGACCAACCTTTCAACCCAGTCTTGACCAAATATCAATCACTTTTTTAATCCTAAACCCCGACTAGGCCTCAACCAAACCTCGACCATGCCTCGACCAAACAAGCATCGACCCGACCTTGACCAAACATTTAACCTATCTACAACCAAATCATCAAACTAACCTCGACCAAGCCTTCAACCAAACATTCATCATGACCTCAACCAGTCTCGACCAAACATTAACCAACCTTTTCATTAAAGCATTCAACTTGACCTCGACCAGACCATCGACCAAACCTTAATCAAACCTCAACCAAGCACCGACCCAACCTTGAGTAAACATTAAACTGACCATTGACCAAATATCAATCAACCAAACATTCAACCAAACCTTGACCAATCATCAACCAACTTTTTAATCATGACCAGACACTAATCATCGACTTAGCATCAACCAAACATTGACCAAGCATTGACCAACTTCTTCATGTCCATATCAACCATCCAACATATCAACCAACTTCATGTCTAACATTAACCAACATGTGACCAATATGGAGCAAAGTAAATGAAGCAAGTTTACCCCTAATTGGCTTGGACCTTTCATCATCATGCACAAATATGGGTCAGGGACTTATCATTTGTCCTCTCTCAACAGACGGCCAGAACCTGAGCCTCTTAATGCCTTGCATTTGTGACCATTTTACCGTTATTGGAGTACTCGCTCACTTGACATTTATCTTGAGCTCATCCCTTGAGTAACCCCATCCTCATAATCCTAATTCCTTTCAACCCTATTCCCCTAAACAAATCCTATATACAACTTTTATAAAGTATGGATGCCTTGTCCTAATAAAAGGGAGCCCTTAAACTTCTATAGTCTTGTCCATGACTCAAAATTATACCAAAAATAATCAAGATGTCAAAATATCCAATGTCACAAACTCTAAAAGTAGATTGCTCCCTCAAAGGATAGTTGTACTATCATTGCTATAGCTAATAGACTGCTCCCTTGAAGGACAGCTATTCAAAGACCTCAAACATATATAAAGCAAAAATATAGACCACTCCCTCGAAGGATGGCTATGACTAAATCTTGCTACAAATAGCACTCTTTTAGAAGCTTCCCGCATTGATCAGCTTCGCAACATGACCACAAAGCAAATGACATCTCTATGTGGATTTCCCGCATTGATCAGTCTGCTCAAAAAAAAAAGGGGGGGGGTCATGGACGTGGCTTATAGTTGTCTCAGGGTCTCCTATAAAAAGGGGCAAGGTTCTCTCTGCTCTAAAAGGGGGTTACCCTATCCTCACCTATCACATCACCTACTCAAGGGACTTTGAGCTCATTTTAATATCAAAAGTGCTTCGATTACCTCTCTAACACAACCTATGGTCAATGACATAATTCATGAATGGGGCTCTTAGTTTTAACAACCCCTATCTATGCTGTCATTCTGGTCCTTGTCAATGAAAGGGCGAATATGCCTTTCACTTCCTTTACACTTTGGTCACATTCAACCACATCATTTGTCAAACCAGCTCAACTCAACACTTTTTCAGACCACTCACATAGCCTATTCACACTAGTTTCTATGGACACCAATACACATGGGAACTATGGACTACACAATTTATGTCCAGCATAAACCATTCCTTGCTGAAGCATAAATAGACTCATTTCATTTTTAAAAAACATCCATCACCTAATATGGACACTTTCTAGGGATGAAAAACCCCAACCGATGTTATAAAATACACCATTTTTGAAAAGGTTGTAACATCTTCTTTCCCCTCATCATTTCAAGCATGAACCCTCAGACATATGGGACATGCTCAATCATTCTCATGACCAAATCAACTCTCGACCACTTTACTTCCTCAATCTGAACTATATTGGTCTGAGGCCCTAAGACTGGGGCTATGTAGGTAGCACTCAGTTGACACGATGTCTTCTAGGGTTAGCTCGAGCACCCCCATTTGCTCATCTCCCTGATGGACAAACCATATCCTTGTTTTGACCATGACTTGACCTCGACCAAACTAATCCATAACTTTGACCCTTCCTCCTTTTAGGGAGAACTACATTGGCCTGAGGCCCTTATGACAGGGGCTATGTAGGTAGCATTCAGTTGACATAGCATCTTTTGGGGTTAGCTTGGCCACTTTCTTTCATCCATCCATTCATGCGACCAGCTATCTATCTCGACCCACCTCGACCAACAACCTTGGAGATCACGACTATCTCCTTCAACTTTGACCACTTCCAAGACAACGTTGCCTTGGTTGTTTTTGCATGTATGCTACCTCATGAATGGTTAGCAAAATTGTCCACAACCCATATTTATGACCTTCACAAGTATAGGATCGTAAGCTGGTTGATCCCCACTACTTATGACATTTTCGTGTTTTTAGGAGCACTTCTTGAGCCTGGGATACCTAGAACATGATGACCATTAGAGCTATAGCTTAGATTGAATAACCATATCAGCTACGACCAAATGCTAGGTCCTAGTTATTTCAATTTTGGCACTCCTCGACCCTTGACCTATGACAATTTGACCTGACCATCCTGTGAAGTGGTATACATGCAATCACAACTATTGTAGCATTCTCACTCACTCTTCACCCTCTCCATCCTTTTTTTTGTCAAATTAGCACCTGACATTAGGTTCCCTTCCCTTGACTCCCACTTTGAGGGGGAATACCTGATCCCACATCTGGTGTAATCAGCCTCCTATTTTTGTCTTGCAGTTCACTTGAACAACCAACAAGACAAAATCAACCTTATCCCACACCTGGGGCAACCAACTCTTGTTTGTGTCTTGCAGTTCATCTAGAATAACCAACAAGATAAAAAGGGGCAAATGTAGACACCGAAATCGTGTCTAACCCTTGGTCGACTCCCCCCTTGGTCCCCTTGGTCCCTTTCCACTTCTAACCATGCCTAACATATTTCTTAATTAATTTAAAATAATTATCTTATTTTAAATTAATAATTCTCTCTCTCCCCTTGCCATCTCACCCTTAACACCTCACCACCCTAGGATGCCCTTCCTTAGATTCTCTCCACTACCCCTTGCCAAGTCTTAAATGATTTAAGACCCTATTTCCCTTATCCCACTCATTTTCCATGCCTATTAATCCACCTTCGACCATTTCTTCCCCCAACCCGCTGACTCGACAGTTGGGAAAATGGATAAAAGGCTATTGTTAGCCTTTTTCCTGCCTTCCAACCACTGATGTTGGTCAACTATCGATCAATGTCAGTGATTTTTTTGGCATCAGTTGCCTTTAAAACTACATTCTTGACCCAAATACAGGACCCAACTTTTCAATCTTTAATCATCCATCCTTTCAACCTTCAACCATCTGATATTTCACTCCTCAGTTCATCAATCCTTCCAATCATTAGACCTCTCATTCTCTCTCTCTCAGGTACACACAGGAAGCATCAACAATAGGGCCTCTACACCAGTAACAGGTCTTCCACACTAGCAACATCAGTAATAGGTACAACCAATATGTAACACTCTTTCTTCAGTAAGCCAGAGGTAAGTATTTCCTCTATGTTTTCATTATGTTTTCTAGTTATTACTTCTAAGTGCTATGAACTAGACTCAGCCATCATCAACAAGATTATCAACTAGACCACAGACCTGACCTACCCTTCTCGAAGAGGCTAAAACACCTCCTCTACTGCTCTGTTCCTTTTTGACATTCTGTCCATTGTCCCAGACCTCTGCACAGACTCTCAGACCATTTAACTAGACCCATAGCCCTTTGCAGACCCGTCCACAGACCATAAACTCATCTAGACTCAACCAGACCTCATCCAAAGACTACTACCCTGGACGATGCCAGCCGCATAGGCCACTGCCTCCACTGACATTGACAGACTAATTAACGTCAGCAGATTGACCAACCGACGTCGACAGAGTAATCGACATTGACGACTGTGACCAAACCAATAGCAGCATTCAAGTAATCATTTACTTCTATTTCTATTTTAGTTTTCAAATCATTTTAGTCTTTTATCATTCTACCTTTTATCAGACATTCTTTTATCAATCAGTGGGTTGACATCCCTCAAGGAAGTCTTTATACTTCTGGGATCAAGCTTTTGCTTGGCAACCCACCATCTCCTCATCTAATGCCTTCTTTGTTTTAGTCTCTTTCTTTTATAGGTGTCATCCTCCATAACCAAAGAGGAGTCCCTACTTCATTTGGATAATGGTGCGCAGACCTCATCCGGGTAACATCTATCCCTAGACCATTTTATCTTAGTTTCTCATTTCCTTTTTGAATGTGAAAGCAAAAATCGTATAGAAACACATACATAATATACCTATATAGATAGTTATTGACTTATTTTGATATAAATATAAGTGTTCAAAATAAATGTAATGTGAAAAGTTAATGTATAGTCAAAATTATAGTTGGTAGGATAGTCATTAATGTGATAAGGGTTTGATTATAGTAATGACTACTTTTTTAATTTTTTAGTAAAATCAAGAAATTCGGATTATTAATGATATGAGTGATAAGTGCGTCAAGAATGTTCATTGATGTCTTAGGTTATAATTGATGTGAAGAAGAGCATGAGTTACTAGTGCATTAATGACAAATAAGTTAATCTTGATAGCTTGGAGAGTATATGACATATGTGTAGGTCAATGAAGACAAAGAAGAGGTTGTGAGGCATATATAAATGTCTTGGTGAAGTTTTGGTGTGTCACTTGACCATTTGGAGAGATAATAATGAATCATCTAGCCTAAAAATGACTAGACAATCATAGACTATCACACATGTATGAATGAAGAAAAATGTTTGTGCATTTATTGTAGGTGCTCAGAAAGTCAAAATTGGTCAAAAGTTTTTATTGAAATGTTATCCATAGTGCCAAAAAGGTACCCTAAAAATATTTTGTATTGAAGTATTTCCTAACCAAGTTATAATCCTTAAAATTTTATATAGTAGACTATGACATACTAGAGACCATTGAGTTTAAGCCTCAGGAAATAGTTGTTGAAATTAAAAAATAGTACGTTGGATTTCAAATGTTTGTGTGTGTGCATTAGACCAATGAACAAAGAATTTCTTATAGAAGGTAGTATTTTTGTCAAATCAAGTTGGATTCAAATGAATAATTTGGATTATACTCCATTAATATCATCCTCTAATTGGTGTAATGTCATAAATGTCTATACAAGGAGATTTATTATAGGTCAAAGTCAAAGGTTCTAACTGTGGTAAAAACTAGAAATATTAGTATACAAAAAAATGCATGTAGAGACCTAAATATTGAGAATTTTGGAAAGATAAAAAAATAAATTTTTTATCATACTCCTTAGTGAACAACCTCCAAGTGTAATTACTTCATAATATTCCATACAAGTGAATTATTTCTTGTCAAAGTTGACTATGTTTTTTAGTGGAGTGGCAGATTTGAGTGATCTTCTTACAAAGATAATTTTAGAGTGATTTAGATATATTTTAATGATATTATTAAAAATAAATTATTTTTTAATTATATTAGTGCCATAATAATTTAGTATAAGTTCATGTAAGTTTTTATATAGGTGTTGGAATGAAAGTTCATCTTGACTAGTTTACAAGGTAGAATGACTATTTTGAGTAGGTAATTGAGAATGGTGAGTTGAATGATATAAATAATTATATGATGAATGTAATGATCATGATGTTGTGTTTTAATACCTAATTTACTATTAATTATTTATATAAGGTTGATATTGAGGTTAATAATGTGAAACATGAAAGCTAAAATGGCCTATCTAATTGTGTATGCACTATGTAAGTGAGGATTAACAAATTGGTCTATAAGATCAATGATTGTCACTCAAACAAATGATATAAATATTTGGGGATATTTTAAATGAAAAATAGTTAAAATTTAATAATAATTCATTTTTCTCCCTTAAAATTGTTATAAACATCATTCATCTTGACTATGTTGATAGGGTAATTGGTTGTTCTATGTAGGCATCTTGCAGAGGTGAGTTTGAGGTGTTTTACCAATATTTGAATTTAATATTTAGATGTTATATAGGTATATAAATTTAATTAAAATTTATTATTATTCACTATAATTCCTTATTAAAGTGTGTAAATTCAAATGTTCTTGACTATACATTGGTAGTGTTTGATAGTTCTAGGTAGTCATGATGCAAGAGTGTGTTTGAGGTCTTTTGGCCAATTTAGTGATGTAAAATGGAAATTATGGTCACCATGAGATCATAAAATATATATTAATGTAATTTTTTCATAATTTTTTTTATCAAATTTTTTTGTATGCTTGACATATTCAAGGAAGACATTTTCTTTATGTGAAGGGTTAATGGCAAGAAGACCTAATGGCATGGTTTAAGTGGTAAATTGAGCCAACAAGTTGTATGGTACTATATTAATGCTAAAAAGGATATATTACAGACATATTTAATGTTTTACATTTATTTTTTAAGGCTAAATATGGTCCAAGGTGGTCTAAGTGTAACATGTGCCTTAAGAAGACCTAATTGCATTAGGTCCCTATTAGGACTAATGGGATTTTAGCCTGTATTAGTGGTGACTGACCTATATGATAATTTTTTAACATATTAAACATATGTTATGAAAAATTAAAATATTAATACAAGTTTTTAAAGGTTTCTGGTCAACCAAGGTGGGTGAAAGTAAGTTTCAAGTATAAATACAAGGTAAAATAGGCCTATTTGTACTAGGTAGAGAATTGATGATTGAAGTGAAGAAGAGAGATCTCTGGAGAATAGATCTAGGTAATTTAGTACTATTATATGAGTATATCAATAATTAATAATATAAAATATATATTATGTAGGTGGATGACAAGGTCAATTGACCTAATGATCATAGAAGATGCATGTTTAGCGAATAAGGTTTTAAGGTTGTTTTAGAGAGGTAGAAGGTAAAAGAGATTTTTATTAGTTGATTTATATTGAGAGATAATCAAGATACATAATAGTTGTGTTCCAAGTGTATTAAAATGATTGGATTGTAGGATATATAAGAGGGAGAGCTAAAGAAGATGTCACAATTTGTTGTTTGAGCAATAAATTATTATGAAGGTGATCAAGCTTGTCTTGGTTGGGTTGGTGCTAGATCAAGAGGGAATTATAGATGCCTTGTAGGTTATAACTTAAATAATTTTCATTTAATTGTTTGGGTTTGTGCCAAGTCACTTAAGGGTTTGGATCCTCCTTACAAGTTGGAGCTTGTTAAAGACTAGTTGAGTGGGTGTTTGACTAGGTAGGGGTTGGAGCTCCTTGTAGGGTTAGTGTCTCACTAAATGTTGTTTCATTTCTTATAGGATAGTAGTCCAAGTGGTGTGAAAATTGGTTTTATCCCCATGAGGGTTTCCCACATAAATCTAGTTTTCATGTTTTTATATCTTATTTCATGCTTATGTGATTGCTCTTCTATGCATTATTATATATCTATGTTAGTTTGAATGGTTAAATAATGATGAATATAATTGAATGAAATGTTTTCACACTAATTCACCCCCCTCTCAATGGTTTTCCTTCCAAAATTTTGTATAATATTAGTTCCTTTGAAGGAGGCTTGATAACTTTAAGGTGATCTAAGGATCACAATATGGCTAATCGGCTAAAGAAAGAAAATCAAGAGTTGAGATCTATGGTCAAAGGTATTAAAGAGTGGATTAGTATTTTTGAGACAGCGAGGAGTACTAACAAGGGAGATGAATATTATATGGTCCTTAAAAAAAAATGTTAAATAATATCCCAAGTCACTTATATAATGTGAAGGAGAGATGAATCATCTTCAACCTAAGTTTTAGTAAATTTTTTAATTAGTCAAAGAAAATAATAAGATCATCAAGGATATCAAGAGTTAGCTAAAGAATGCATAGGCATGTCTGAGTTCAAAAGAGGAAAGTTGTATTAAAATAAAAATTGAGCTAATTTCCTTCAATATTGTGCATGAGAAACTCATATACAGGATGATTAAGGTTTAGAAATACAAAGAGACAACTAGATCCAAGAAGGATGAGAAGAAGGTAGATCATCTTAATGAAGGAAAAAAGTTGAAAATATCTATGAGACAACCAAATGTTATAAGATACATAAGTTCACATCATGGTGATTATTTTATGTGCCAGGTTTGGTCATAAATCAAAGGATTGCAGAATGTCCTTAAGGAATAAGTTTTCATGGGAACATGGAAGGAGTAATAAGAGAAAAGTAAGTTTAGCATTACTATTTTATATAATTGTTATAAAACAATCCATATAGCTAGATTCTCCCCTAGAATGCATGACAATGGTCCAACTTGGATATGAATACCAAAGTTAATCAATTATAATCACACTATTCAATAGGATGTGGTCATTGATCATAAATTTACTCAAGAGGGTTGTGTTTTAGATTAGACAAAGGAGAAGAAGGAAGATGTTGAGGATATGTCAAAATAGAATGCTAAACCATATAGGGTTCTTGAGAAGAACATTCAGTCCTATGACAAGGACTAGGGTATTCTATTTTACTAGAGATATATGAGAATGGGTGTCTTTTATAGGTTTCATAGAGACACTTTTCAGCCTTTAGATGCATGAGAGGTTGTAGTTAAGACTTATATATTAATATGACTATTAAAAGCAAGGTATGCATCTGATTTCCTATATAACTAGGTAGAAGCATGAATAGAATAAGGTTTCCAAGATAATGAACATAAAATAAGTATATTAAGGGCATAATAATGTAATAAAAATGAATTTTTATATCACTGTATTTAGATTTTTATTCAATCACATGACTCTCATAATGATCTAGAGAGGTAAGTCATTCATTGATGGTCTTCTCATAGACCTAGTTCTAAGACCCTAGGTGGTAGTATGAGGTGTCTTGATCTATTTTTAAAGCTTATGATATTTTTAAATAATTTTGTGAGGATTTATGACAATATTTATTATATATTTATATTATTACAAGAGTATTAATAAGTGTATCCAATGTCTAAGCATGACTGGTATTTCTAGGCTTAGTGTGCATAGATATGTAGTGTGGCCTAATGAAGCATCATGATGAATTTTAGAGGTGATATAACACATGTAATAATATATAAAGTTTTAATAGGTTTATTCAAACATGTTTATGAATTTTTAAATCCTAAGTTTAAGGAGAGGGCAAGTAAACATTTTTGAAGGTCTCATGTGTTTGCAAAATGAAGGTTTCCAAGCCTGAGAAGGGTTTTATTATGTTCATTGTCAGAATGACTATTCAATGAGAATATTATATATTTTTTAAATATGTAAAATGGTCCTAATAATTTTTCAATTCATTATTAATTGGTTTCAAGGACAAATCTATATGAACAAAAGTTAAGAATATAAATTGGTCTAAAACCCTCTCCAAACCCTTATAGTGACCCAATTGGAGAGATATGATTGAAAAGTTACCAAAATGATTTGTTTGATCCATTATGATGTTTTTAAAATGTATATTAATCCTATAAAATATCTACGTGGAAGTGGTTTGTTAGGTCAGTGAGCAGAACCTACAAAAAAAGCTTTGTTTCTAAATAATTTTGATATAAAAAGAAGGATTGACTGAGTCAATTCATGAACGTCGATGGAAGTTGAAGGTAAATATATATTTTTATCCATGGGGTTATTTTTTAAATTTATATCCCTTTTTTGAACTATTTTTTTCACTCAAATTGACCTATCACTAGACTATTAGCTGAAAATAGTTGATAAGGACATTTTGTAGAGTTGTATAGTGTTATTGGTCACTCAAGGTGAGTGTTATAAGTATTTTTAGATGTTATTAAGGTCATATATAATATTTAAATTATTTTTATATTATAATATTTATCCCATTTAAAAATTTATAACTCAAAAGATAAAGATATGAGGGTTTCAAGATAAACTATGACTACAAACCCTATGTATGTTTTCTTATAGCAAATGAACTTATTCATGGAATTTCAATTTTAATGTTTTATAAATGGAATGAGTGAAATTTTTCATTTACAATACATCATGATTTTAATTCATGTATAATCTCATGTTGATGTGCAATGTGTAAGAAGCCAATGATAACTAATGGAGTAAGAATTGAAGATTGGTCTACAAGACCAATGTTATTAAAGGTAGGAATTGTTTTCTCATATGATCCAAGGTATTTTGGTATTATAAGAAATGAGATGATAAGTTGTTTGTGAATTAAAAATTTTGATAAATTATGATGATCATCATTATTATCCCATGTATGCGTGATTTTATCTTCAAATCAAGGTATGACATTGCTTATAAGAATTATACAAGTACTTTGTTTAGAATCATATGACATGATCTAGATGAAGCATGGAGTTGGGGGGAGTTGACCCAAGTCTCTTGAGAATCTTGAATACATGTATGTATGATATAAAGGGGAGATATTATCTCTATGATATAATTATCTATGTCAGCTTGTAGATAGAGGGATTTCAAAAAGTCAAATTAGTTTGAATGTTGGATCAAGAGGTTGATTAGTCTTATCAAGGATAAGTAGTCTAAGGTAAGCATGTATGAGATGCTTCATAAATTAAAGAAGATTTTTTTTTCTATGGTTAATATTAAATATTTTATTCAAGTGCAAGGATAAATTAACTATGTATAGATGATCTTGTGAGAGTGTATTTAACCATTTGTCATTAATGTCAAAGGGGGAGAAAGAGTTGTTTGGGAGAAAGACCAGCTTGGAGAAATGAGTGTAATATATTATGTTAGAGTGTTTTGCATCAATGAAAAAGGGGGAGATTTTTTAGAATGGTAATTTATGTATTAGGTTGTCATTTATGTCAAGAATAGTATGAGGTACTATTGCATTAATAACAAATAAGTTGTGTTTGATATCCTAGAGATTATATGACATATGTGTAGGTTAGGATAAATAAGAGGTTGTGAGGCATCCATAGATGTCTTGGTAAATTTATGGTGTGTAATTTGACCATTTTGAGAGATAAAAATTCATCCTATAGCCTAAAAAGAACTAGACCATCATAAACCATCACAGAGGTATGAATGAAATGATAAGTTTGTGAATTTATTGTATGTACTTAGAAAGTCAAAATTCGTCAAAGGTTTTTATTGAAATGGTGTCCATAGTGAAAAGAAGGTAGCCTAAAAATTTGGTGTCTTGAAGTGTTTCCTAGACCAAGTTATAAGAATTCAATTTTTCTCTAGTAAACTATGACATGCTAGAGACCATCAAGTTTAAGCCTCGGGAAATAACTATTGAAATTCAAAAACATAAATGTTGGATTTCAAATGACTATGTGTGTGCATTAGACCAATGAACAAATAAGTGCTTGTGGAAGTTATGATATTGGTAAAAAAAAGTTGGATTAAAATGAAAAGTTAGATTAGACTCCATTAATATCATCCTCCATGTGGTGTCATTTTCTAAATGTCTGTACAAGTGCATTTATTTTAGGTCAAAATCAAATGTTCTAACTATGGTCAAAACAAGAAAAACTAGTATGAAAAGAAATGCATGTATAGACTAGAACATTGAGAATTTCATAACGGTATGAAAAGAAAATTTGTAGTATAATCCTTAATAAAAAACATCCCAGCTGAATTTATTCATGAAATTCTATACACATGAACTTAGTTCTTATCAAAGTTGACTATGTTTTTCAGTATACTAGCAGATTTGAGTGAGCTTCTTATAGAGAATATTTTGAGATGATTTGGATATATTTGAATGATATAATGTACATTAATTTGTTTTTAATGTCTCATATTAACATAATAATGCATTATAAGTTCATTTAAGCGTTTTTATAGGTGTTTTAATGCAAGTTCATCTTTACTAGTTTACAAGGCATAAAGGCTCTTTTGAGAAAGTAAGTGAGAATGGTAATTCATGATATATGTACTTATATGATGCATATAATGATAATTATTTTGTGTTTTAAGACCTATTTTACTTATTAATTCTTTATATAAGTTTGAGATTGAGGTTAAGAAGGTGAAACATGAAATCCAAAATGGCCTATCTAACAGTGTATGCACTATGTAAGATAGGCTTAGAAAATTGGTCTATAAGATCAAATATTGGAACTCTAACCAATGATATACATATTTGGATATTTTATGAATGTGAAATATTAATATTAATATGAATAATCAGTCATTTTATTTTCTTTACAAGTGTTAAAAACATCATTAATATTGACTATGTTAATAGGGTAATTGGTAGTTCTATGTAGGCACCTCACAAAGGTGAGTTTGAGGTGTTTTTCTAATGTTTCAAGAATATATTTCTTATTAATATGTTATATAGGTATTTTATTTTAATTATAATTCATTATAATTCATGATAATTCCTTATTCAAGTGTGGAGAGTCAAATGTTCTTGATTGTACATTGGTAGTGTTTGATAGTTCTGAGTGGTCATGTTGCAAGAGTGTGTTTGAGGCCTTTTGGCCTCTTTATTGATGTAAAATTGACATGGTGGTGAACATGAGGTCATATACTATCTATTAATATATTTATTTTTTTTAAAAAATTGTCAATTTTTTTTATGATTCAAATATTCAAGGTAGACTTTTTCTATGTGTGAAGGGCTAATGGCAGGAAGACCTAATTACATGGTTCAAGTGGTGAATTGAAAAAAAAGGTAGTATGGACATATATGAGTGTCATAAATAATTTTTTTAGGAATATTTTATGTTATCCATTCATTGGTTGAGGATCAATATGGTCGAAGGTGTTCTAAGTGTAATGTGTGCTTTAAGTAAACCTAATTGCATTAAGTCTCTATTAGGCCTAATGAGGTTTTAGCCTCTATGAGTGGTGAGAAAAATATATGATGATTGGTTAAAATATGAATTTTTTTTATTAGCCAATAAAATTTAAAAAAAAAAAAATGTGTTTGTCTGACAAAGGTGTGTGTAAGTAAGTTTCAATTATAAATACAAGCCAAAATAGGCCTATTTGTGCTAGTTAGAGAATTGATGATTGAACCAAAGAAGAGATATATTTAAGGAGAAGATGTAGGTAATTTAGGAAATTAAAAGTGGAGATAAATAATTATGAACATATAACATATCTTCTATAAGTGGATGACAAGGTCAATTGACCTAATGATCCTAGAAGAGGCATGTTGAGAAAATAAGCCTAGAAGGCTATTTAGAGAGGTAGAAGGTTAAGGAGAGATGTATGAGTTCATTTATGTTCAAACACATTTTATATACATCATATTTGTGTTATATGTATATTATAGTGATCATATTTCAAGATAGAGAAGAGAGAAAGCTGAAGAAGATGGCACCATTTGTTATTTGAGCAACAAGTTATTGTGAAGGTGATTAATCTTTTCATAGTTGGTTTGATAGTCAAGATGGATTTGGAGATAGCATTAAAGTTTTATATTGAATAATTTTCCTTTAATATATTGGGTTGGTGATAATTCACTTAAGGGGTTGGATCCTCGTTACATGTTAGAGCTTGTTAATGATTACTTGAGTGGGTATTTGACTAGGTAGGGGTTAGAGCTCCTTGTGTGGTTGGTGCCTCACTAAATGTTGTTTAATTTATTATAAGATAGTAGTTCAAGTGGTTTTATATTGGGTTTTATCTTCCATTATGGTTTCCCACATAGATCTAGTATTCATGGGTTTATATCTTGTATCATGCTTATATGATTTCTCTTTTATGTATTAGTTTATCTCTATGTTAGTTTGAATGGTTAAATAATGATGAATGTAATTGAATGAAATTTTTTTAGATTTATTCACCCACCTTCTCAGTGCTTTTTATTCCAAAAAAGTGCTGATTTATTATAAATAATTTTCAAAATAATCACTTTGCTATTTTAAGAAAATAATTGATTTTTTTTTTGATTTGACACTTTAACATTTGTGATTATTGAAGGAATGCATCTTATAATGCTAGGGTGAACCCCAAAATCACATGATTCAAGTATAAATGATTAGGATAGAGGTGACGAAAGATAGAGTGAGGAAAATCCTTCTCATGATAATTCTAAAGGCTAATTATTTAATGTTCATAGGGATGTTCTCACCTTTCCTGAGCCTTTTAACCATGGTATATGTGTATCTATCCATTTCAATACTTCTCAAATTGAATTTTGGAATGTAATTAATTAATTTACTACAAGATATTTTAATTTTTATTGGAATAGAGAATTGATGAGATCACATTAGAGAGATCATCCTTATGGGTGAGGCACTCCAAGTGAGAGTTATTAACACATGCATGTTACTATCTAATTTGATTCACATGATACTCCATTACATGAGTAGCCTAAAAAATTACTTGAGGTAACTACAAAATTTCATCCACATTCATTTATGCCAATTAAACCTATAATTACTTTACTTGAGCCTAAAAGACCCACTTATTCTAGTAGGAAATGTGTTATCAGCCATAAAACTTAGCCATTGGTAACTAAGATGTCAAATAAGGTTAAATTGTAAATATATGAATTTGAAGGCACTTATTTGGTTGAACGTCCCTTTGCATATATGACATACATAAAGTAACAAATTGATAAGGGTGATTCGATAACATATTTAATTTCTGATGTAGATTATGATTATTATATTGTTTAAATTTTGTTTATGAGTTATACTTGGAATTGTTATCACGGTGATGATTTCTTAGAATGTTTATATATTTTCAATGGTTTTGTGATATGTGGAATTTTTTTTTGCTTATGCATAATAGGTTATTAGCATGTTTTTTTATTATTATTGGAAATTCTTATGGAATTTAATCTTATGAGTAATTAAATTTTATTTAACTATTAGTATAATTAATTTTATTTTGCATAGTTAGATGTTTTTAAAAATGTATTAAAGTGAGTTAAGCACCCCCACCCACTAGAAATTTATTGGTCTATTATATTGAAAATTTGATCTATTAGACTTGATGTTAAGTATAAATTTATACATATATAAGTTATAAAGTTAACTGATTGACTTTTAAAAGTCAATTATAAATTAAAAATAACTAACTAAAGTTAGTTTCAACTTATTTTATAACTATCTCTAGAGTATATTTCTTTATAAACATGTCAAAGAGACATTACAAAGATAGAAACACATAAAATTGAAGAGCTCTCTTTGTTTTGAAAGTTATAAATCATTATTTTCTCTCCATTTAAAATTTTATGATATCAAATGACTACTTGAACATAGACCAAACAATACATTTTCTGATGGTGAAGTAATCATCTTGTTTACGTCAAGTATATCCAAGTTTCTTGTTTATCTTATAAACTGATTATCTAAAGACTAGAAATCCTTAATATATTTTAATGATTGTAAATATACAATCATGATCAAAATTACATGTGATTAAAATGAATAATGATGAATACACCAAATGTTGTGACATTTTATTGTAATTTGTCAGTTTCTCATTAAATCTTATCTCATTTATTCTAAGTTGACTCATGCCTCAAGAATTGTAATTTTTTGTTTAAATTTGGTTTATTCAATTTTATTTTCTATTTTAGATTAATTAATTTGATTAGATTAATTTCAATATAGGTATAGATTTAGTTATCTTTTCTATCCTTTTTATCTTAGTTATTTTATGTTATATTTTCATTTTATTTACTATTTAATTTTAAGATCTTTCATTTGATTATTATTTCCTTATATTTTAGTAGTTTAACTAATACATCTTATTTAATTATTATGTTAATTTGTTTCCATAATTAGATAGTTATTTTTAACTTAGTTAATATTTATAGTAATTAATAATATTCTTAAATTGATTTTTAGTTAGTTTCTAGATTAATATTTAGTTGATTTATTATTATTATTATTATTATTATTATTATTATTATTATTATTATTATTATTATTATTATTATTATTATTATTATTATTATTATTATTAGTGTATGATATTTATCATTATATTTTTTTATTTAGATTATTCGTACACACATGGATTATCCCTACACTTGAGTTTACTTGGTTAAGTGTACTTAGACAAAGGGAGTTACTCTTATTCATTATCATTGGATAATAGATGTTACTCTTTGATTGGTCATTGTAGGCTTAGGAGTTACATCCCTATTATAATATTTTTTGATCATTCATGGAAAATTTACACATTATTCTCATATTTGTAAATATATTTGTGAGTTATTCTACATGGAGTGTGTTGGATGCCAATATTTTGCATATTGCTCTCTAGATTTATCTCTGTCATAGATTTATGTGTATTCTTTATTTTAGTTGCTCATTTTTAGCCCACTCCATGATATGGTATTAGAGCATTGGTCTGGTAATGAGAATGTCTAATTATTTTTTGTGTTAATGTTGTTATAATTCTTGAGTTTATTTTTGTAAATAGAGTTTACTTCATTCTTCTACTAGAAGCTTTTGTTCTTGGTAGTGGTTTGATATTATTATTATTTTTATTATGTTTTATTTATAGTTCAGTTTTTAATCTCATTAAATTAAATAGCCATGATTTTTTTTTGTTTTCCTAAGCATCATTCTCTCCTTGGCTATATAGGCCTCACTAGGGCATCTCCCTCTTTTCTACTAGGGTTCCTCTTACTTTTAATTTAGAAATCACAAGAAGGTTTGTTCCTCTGTCAAGTGGAATTATATTCTTTATATTTATCATAATGGGAGGGTTTATATGTCATGTAGGGATATCTATGGCCTATTTCATGTTTATCTACTCATTTCTAGACCTATTGCTTCTCCTAACTCATCTAACATCAACAAACCACTATTGGAAATAGGAAGACCTATGATGATAACTCCATAAAATACCTTTACCTATTAAAATGGCCCTTAAACTACTACTAAACCTTGATGGGTGAGCTCTATGTTTAGGGGTTGATGGCATGAAGCCTCTCTAGTTATTTCCTTTACAATCAAAAAAATCTTTCAATTGAAGTACATGGAACCTGCTTAAATGACATAATATCTTGGTTAGAAAATGTTCTTACTAGGTTTTTACACCATTTCTTTTATCTTAGCATGTCCTCCATTACTTTAACCATTCTTTCATAACCTACTCTTGATCCTAGTTAGACTTGTAAGTTGGAAATTCTAAGGAGCTGGGTTTATGATTTATACATACCCAAGCATCCAAAAAACATCCAAAAGTACATTTTCATATCAGTGAAAGCACATATATTCTTGATTTTTTTTCAAAATATAAGTGTTATTAGAGTTTATTTGTTTAACAAAACATGATAAGGATGAGGATAGCTAAGTTTTATTCACCTGTGTAAGATAGTATAGGGAATTCATATTTACCAAAAGCATGGAAGAGATGATCTATTGTGTGATTGAAAGGAACTAAGATTAACCCACATTTTCTTTAGGGTTATAGAGAATTTAGACTAATTTAAGTTAGATTAAACCAACCATTTAAACATGTTAACACATATAGGGAATAATATAATAAATAAGATACGTAACCATAAACCAAAAAGTTTATATTGATCTCAGAAAAGGTCATCAACTTCTTCATATAAGCATACATATTTATAGTCACTATAGTTCTTGACTATTCATATTAGTCTTCATAAATTGGTGCCAAAATGAATATACTATTCATATTCTATCATTTTCCAAGATGAGAGGATATGACAAAATGCATATAGTTGATAATTTCATATATAATGCATGAATATTCAAATAATATTTTATGTGGCTTTTCTTATCTCGTTTTTTTCTCCCAACACTTTCTCAAAATTAAAGTGTTGTCTCATCTTGATACAATTTTTTAGGTTCATCTGATGGTGTATTGATGGTAGAAGCTAAAAATTAGAGTAGACTAGCAAGATTTGTAGTAATCGCTTAAGGCACTATTTCTAGTTTTCACCTCTTACACACTACTTAACTACCCTTTTGGGTTTTCAAATAAGTAGCATACAAATCCTATCACCATTTTGGTTTTTCAATTGGATTGTATAAGTATGTGTCATCTATTTATAGGTTTTTAACCATCTTATCCCTACTTGTCCCACTAGTCATCCCAATACAAAAAAAAAAGTTCAAAATTTTACAAAGCTTTCCAAAATTTATGCATTACATATTACTAAACTGGAAGGAGGTGGTGTATCTGAGGAAGAAGGATGGACATCAAGATCCTTGGTCTATATATAATCATCCATGTGACATGTGAGATCTTACTTGAGTTCTAATAATGGCATTTACATAAGAACTTTGAGCATCAAGGTCACCTCATTATAGAATAGAGCCAACTTAGTCTTGAATACATCCTAATCAAGTATCACTTCTTGGAGCACTTCGATAAAGATTTACATTGGTGCATAACACCTAATGAGTTATTATAATTCTATGATCTATATGGTACTTAGGTCCACCATCGTATTACTAACCTTTAATTGAATCTCTATACTCAACTACTCTAGCTTTTCTACATGTCTTTATGTATGTTCTCTCACAAATGCACTACATCATAGGTCCTATTGTGAAATGAGAAATAATTCATGCAAATTATCCCTAACACTAAAGGATTTCTAGAGAGAATGTTTAATTTTATTAATCAATGCAATTGGGGTATACATGTTTGTGCCAGATATGGAAGTTGTAGTGAAGTCTATGTTAGATTTGGTCAAGGAATTATCATGTTGCTACTTTTAATCTAAAATACTACATGAAATATAATGGGCTTAGATGGATATGATGTCAAGTATACTTTGATACTCCTTTATTAGAGTAATTAAAGTCACTATGTCAATATTCAAGTTGTAGCCCAAGTTACTAATTACATGAAGTTGTTATGTTGTGCACTAGTATTTTATGAGTTTTGTGACCAAGGTGTTGAGCCAGCTATGCTTTGACATGACTTATTCCCATATGACTTATGAGGCCAAGGCTGGGAAAGTGTCTTCAATAATATTTTCTAATTTATGCATGTGATCCCTAAGTTTCAAATTCTCTACCTTTCATTGATATTGTTCTTGTTCTAAAGAGGTAGCCTTTTGCATGATAGAGTCCTAGAATGTTGTGGCACCTTCCAATTATTTATTCAAATATAACCAAGAGGTCTCCTACATAACTAGATGAGTGTCCAATATACTTGTCATTTATAGAAGATTTTGGTGTGGCATGGTGGCTAGAGGGAGGGAAAAGGTGGTGCATCAAGTATTGACTGAGGGAACATCAAAAAGTCATACACCTCCTAGTCGCAGATGTGGTGACTACCATTGTGCCTATGTTATGTTTGATACTTGTTACTACATTGTGGCCTCTAATATTAGATTAGATTGTTATGTAACATCCTTAATCATTTTATGTTTGGCCTCTTCCTCTTATTTATTCTTCCTCTCTTTTTCATCACTATTTATTTTCTCCTCCTCTTCTTCTTGATTCATCTTATTTTGTTCTTCTTATATTCTCTTATCCTCTTCCTCTTTCTTGGTCTTCTCTTCCTCTTTCTTCTTCTTTTTCTCTTTAGCTTCCTCTTTAGTCATATTTTTCTCTTTATCTTCCTCTTCCTTCTTCTTTTTATCTTTAGCTTCCTCTCTCTCTTTCTTATTTCTCTCATCTTCTTCTTTTTACTTATTTTATTGTTATTCATTCTTCCTCTATTCCTCTTATTATTTCTTATTTTGTTCTTATTCCTATATAGTTTGGGCCTATCCCTGGGCTTGTTCTTGTGCCTACACTTGGTATTATTGTAGGGCTTCATCATGTTATTCCTTCTTCTTCTTGGAAGCTTCTTCTACCTATTACTATGCCCGGTCTACTACATCTTATTACCATTTTTCTTCTTGTTCTTTTCCTTCTCTTTCTACTCTTGTACTTGCTATTATGTGATGACTACATCTTAGGCTTGTTGGGTCATATCCTAAGCCTTCTATACAACTGCCTCTACATCCTTGGAATTTTTAGAGGCCTCTTCTTCTTTGGATTTCTATGTTACTTATTAGTTTTTTGCCTCTTCTTTTTTTCCTTCCTACATCTATGTTTAATTACATGAGCAATTTCTTCTCTTTTGACCTATTATTCTTCATCTATGACCTACTTTAGTGTAATTTATTCAATGTCCTATACTTTTGGTAAAGGTGGGGAGTCATTTGTTTACACTTATAAAATTAAAACCTATTGGTTTTTTACTTCCAATGGTGTATAATCTATACCGTGATGGTGTTTTAGAAGATTTAGGAGCCAGATGTGCTTCTTGCATAGTGGATAGCCTACTAAATGTGCATTCCTCTAAGGCAGGGGAGACTTTAGTCTCCCACATCATTCATGACCTACACATAAGTTTTTATAGTGGAATATATAGTATGGGTGTGAATATGAAGTTAAGTGCACAAGATGGAGTATTCAATGGCTATAAGAAGTCCTTTCTACATCAAAGTTATTCATCTTCTTATTTCACTATATCAATAATAATGGAAGGTGGGTAGGCTAGGAGTTCCACCATTATCTCAAGTGGAACCTACATATATATTTTCACTATGAACACTACCTTATAGGGAAAAAAAATTATACCTCCTTGTATAATATTTAGCCATGTTTGACAACATGACTTAGTAGACTACTTGCACATCAATTCCCATCTCCATGAGATCGTAAGAGCTAGCTATTTAGGGAACCCTTAGGATATCCTTCCATGTTACCATGCTATTTGTTGTGTTGTTTAAAGTAAGATACACCAAATGAAGTTATGATTTGTGCTTCCCCTTTTTATATTGTGATCTAGATGCTAGCTCTAATGGCTACATAGCAATAATTTCTACAACTACTGGTATCTATTACAATGGTGTTGTTTTCCTAGCTACATGTTGTTTTTGTTTGGCCACCTCAGCCTACACCATATCCATCATGATGAAAAATGGAAGTGGTTTAAAATATGATCATGATATATCATGAATTGTATTGAAAATTATCTTAGGTATTATCATGACTATGACATGTTATCCCAAATACTAGATGATATTTGGTGGAAATCTAGGGTGTGTGGAGATGAGGTCTAGACATTCCTCCCACCAAGCTTTGAACTTACCCTCATGTGTAAGGGATCCTTGCTACTACATCCATATGATGTTGTAGAACTACTATGCTAGCTAGCAGTCCATATTAAGGTGTACTTCAACCTCAAGTTATTTTCATTATGTGAAATAAAAGAGAAGGATCATGAACAAATAATAGAAGTTCTACCCTAGAGTGATGTAGGACTTGTCAATGTTTGTGAGAAATTATTGTAAATAGTATTCAATATATTTGAATTTTTTACCTTAGTGTATCATCCTAAAAGTGATGTCCACAATGCCCTTATGAATTTGTTTGGTAGACTTGGTTGTTTTCCAAAAGCATCTAGTGATTCATTAGATGAGAGTACACATAGGTTCATCTATAATTTCATCAGCTAAGATCCCTCAATTTTTCCACACATACAAGTCCAAAACATATTTTAATATAGGAGGTGTTTTGATATTTTAGGGTTGTAAGGAGTCTCTATGCACAAGCATACCCAATATTCAATACATACCTTATGTATTGATGAGCACCATCTCATTTGGTCCTAAATAGATAACACCATCATTATATCATCCAAGCAATACTTGAACAATCTCTCCCATATCGCTAAAGGTTTAAATTTGCAATAGAAACTAAACATATGTTTTCTAAAATCTATGGGGAGCTACGAGGATGTAAGGTTGCATAACATCAACAAGATCAAACTAGAAGATCTTCTATTTGGATTCACATGGATATTGAAATAGATCCTAATCACTATATTTAGTTTGATAAAATGCCATGTTAACACCCATAAATTCATTTTTTGCTTCAGAGAGGGGTCAAATTAGTGGCATGGTATCCATGGTGGCATGAGAATAACTTTGACTACTTCTAAATGTTTTATGAAATGGAAATGGTTTGGCTCTTAATAGTTGTATCTCTTTAAAAATATGCTAAGGATGAAATGTGAACATGGAGTTTGAACATAGATTTTATAGATTTTGTGCCTCTTGGCTTCCACATCCATGCCATACTTAGATATTTATTCATCTTTAATTCAATGGTGGATGTGGTGAATCCATTTTTTATCTGACCATTAAAGTAGTTAGACATTGGTGCATGTTTGTAATTATACCATTATGCCCTTAGGTGTTTGTATGAGGGGTACAAACTATTAATTTTCACTATCCATTGATTTGTTAAAGATTACATCCATTGACCCTTAGATCCTACATTTACTTATAATGAATGATTGTTTTTTTATGGCTATCTTATTGATGTGATGTTTTGGCATCTTTATTAGACTTAATATTTTTTGGTCACTCTTCTTTTACTTTTCTAGTGGTACATGTGGATCTTCTTGTACATGTCTAGTACATGCAATTATTTGTCCTTGTACTTCACCAATGTCAATGCTAAGATCATTTATAAACAAACAAAATAGAAAACAAACACACATAAAAATAGTTGTAAAATAGAGAAATCCTAATCTACATGGTGATACTCAACACTCACTCAGCTTGAAGAATGAGATCAATACACTATTAGAGGTAGGGCTTAAGCTTAAAACCATTTACTCACCATGTAAATATAGTTTTGTACATATCCCTTAAAACTACTATTCCTTACTGCATTAAGTCATGTATAATGTAAGACCCTTTCCATATTATTTTTATTTTGCTTGGGAATGCTCTAAATTTGATATCATATAACAAAACTACTTGGTCTTTATGGAATTATTTATGGTATAGGTTCATATCATGCCATACTTTATAACTTTGCTTATGTACTTTATATGTCTATGTTGATCTTCATTTGAACTCATCCATCCTATTTAGTTTTAAGATCTAATTTTTAAGAGATTCTTGATCTCTTAAATACATAACCATAGTGATGTATAGGCTAGGTACTAGATTCTCTATTAACATGACTAATTCCTGACTATACACCAACTAAAATGGTGTAAATAATATATCCTTTTTATAATTTGTGAGATATTACCATAAGATCATAAGAATGTAATCTTTCTGATCATATCACTTGACATCATAGATTTTTGTGACCATTTTCCCTAGTACCTTATTTTAAGCTTCAACCTATCCATTTACTTACAGGTTATAGGTAATTTTATTATGAGTGATCATAAACTCTTTAGTAAATTCTTTGATGGTATTATTAAGGAATTACATTCCTCTATCACTGACTAATTTTATTAGACATCTAAAGTTGGTAATGATATTTACATATAATTTCTTTTGCATCATTTGTACCATAGTTAGGTGTGGTAACAACTTTAACCCACTTAGTAAAATAATTTTTCATAGTAATGATGTATTTGGATTTTATGTGCTTTCTTGGTGGGTTGATTGGTCTTATATAATCAATACCCCACTATTTGAATGGTTATTTTGTTAGAAGGGGTTATAACGACGTCTTGTCTTTTTGGAGTGGTTTTCCCATATTTTGGTAGACATCACAATGTTACACAACTCTATGTGCATCTTGGAACAAATTTAGCTACAATAGTCTACTTTATAGACTATTTATAGTTTTATCCTCTTTTATGAAATATCCTCTTGTGACTCCTTGATGAGCTTCCTCCAAGAGTTGAGGGCATTTATGTTCAAGTACAACCCTATACAGGACTTCATCCTTTCCCAAGTGATATAGTAGTCCATTAATGATAGTGCATGGTAGTGCTCTGGTCACAAACTAATTCTTATTCCATTCCTAAAAGTATATAGGGAATATTTCTTGCTCAATAAATTTGGTAATGGCTTCAAAGTTTTTAGGAATCATAGAGACAAAAAAGAGGTGCTCATCAAGTGAATCTTGTTGTAGTTCTTCTAGATCTTCACCATTTGGAATACGACTAAGCTGGTCAAGTCCCACATTTTCTCTATTATTTTTACATCTATATGGAATTGAAATTCCTAAAATAACATCAACCAATGAGATATTCATCCTCCTAACATAATTTTATTGACTATATATCACAAGGTTTCATGGTGAGTGAAAAACTCAAATAGTGTTACCAAAAGATAATATTAGAATTTTTAAAGTGTGAATACAATGGCCAAGGTTTCCCATACCATAGTTGTATAATTTTTATCTACATATGATATTTTTTTATCTATCAAAGTGGATAGGATGATCAAGTGCACTATCTTTAGGCTATAAAAGTAAAACACCAATTGTAATTCTTGAAGCATCTACATGTACACAAATGACTTAATTGAGTCTGGTAAAACAAGAATGGTTGTAATGACTAGTTGTTGTTTTAGCTCAATGAAATTTTCTTGGCATTCATATGTCCATATAAAATTAACATTATTATGCAGTAAGGATTCTATTAGAGATGAAATAGTTACATAACCTTTGATAAATTTTCAATGGTAGCCTATGTACTCAAGAAAGGAGCACCCTTTAATGGAACTAATAAGTGGTGGCATACTGAAGATTATTGTGATTTTATCCTAATCCACCAAGATGCCATCACTATAAAAAACATGTCCAAGTAAAACACCAATAGGTGTAACTAATAAAAATTTCTTCAAATTTAAAGTGATGCACATAGTTTAACATCATTATAACATCAAATGTATCTTCAACAAATGATCTTTGAATAGGGAGAAGACTACCCAATCATCTAGGTAAAATTTTAAGAAATCATGGATGAAATATTTGAATGTTGTAACTGATATGCATGAGAACACCTTAGGTGCTTTCTCCAGGCCAAATGGCATGAATTTATATGAAAAATAAACCTACTCTATTGTAAAAGTTATTTTGGCTTGATCTTCCTTTGTGATCAAAATCTGATGGTATCCACTGAACCCATCCATAAAATAATATACTTCATGTCCTATGAGAGACTCCAAAATTTCATTTGTAAATGGTAAAGGGAATGTATAAATTATATAGGTATCATTCAGAATGTATTAGTCCCCACATACTTAGGTTTCTCCTATTTTCTTTGGCTAAACTACCATTGGGCTTATCCAATCAACATTTTCTACTAGATATATTATCCCTATGTATTACATTATATCTAATTCTACCTTTAATTTTAGCTTTGTATTGGGATGGATTATGTTTATATGGACACTTGTTGATCAGATGTGCACACTCATTCAATTCAATGTGCATCTCACTAAGAGATATGTCAACTCTTTGAACCTCTGATAATTTGGTTGGAAAGATGTCTTCGTAATCCATTAAAATTTTTAAGGCTTCTAAAATTTCAGTCTCCATCCAATAGTCACCTACACTTGCCAATTTTAGAACCTCCTCTATTTTTATATTTGCAACATTGTTCTTGAGAGGTTGATAATAAATATTGTGTTTTACTTCATCCATATTCTTGGATATTCATTTACCCTTCCTATTTTAGGATTTAGATGTTATGCAACTTATCTTCTTTAGTTAGTGTTACATCAGTGTCCTTGAGTGGTTCTATAGGTCACTCAAGTATAAATATATCATTCAAATATAAATTAGCATCAGAATTATAATCTTCACTGTCTTTTTCCTCATCTTAGATTTGATGACAAGGTTGTATATACGCTTGTTATTTAGTCTTAGTAGCTTTATACCTTTGAAGTGTCAAATTAAGATTGAAGGCTAAATTTTTTTATGCTCTTGATTTTATTGTGGTGATCAAATCCTATGTGCACCCATGGAATATAAAGTAATTGAGTTTATATAGTGAATAATGAACTAGAGAATTCTCATCTTCAAAGACAAAAGTTTATATGAAATCACTCTACACTTGTGCCTAGTGTTTGGCTTATCTCCTGCACTCCTAGTGCATATACCATGTTGTAAGTACTAGAACAAGTGTATAGTGGAAATTTTAAACCCAATACTTGGGTTCTACATGTTCCTTCTTCCAAAATTCAACACATTTATGTACATGAATCTCAAGGCACTCACCTTCTAGAAAAAATGGCCAATTAGTGAGGATTAATTTTGGTATCTTAAATATACTAATCTTGAGCTCAAAAACATCATCCCACTCAAGATAATTGTCTCGATGAGTTTCCTACTAAGTCATAATATCTCCCTTCAAGGCATAGTTTAATTTGTTAACTCACTGATTGACAATAAGAAAATGGACTTATAGGTGTATAATAAAATCATTCATATCCTATGTTTCATAGTACATAGGTAGTTTACATTCACACGTAGAGATCATCCTCATGGGTTAGAGGTCATGATCACTATAGGCCTAGTTAAGGAGAAGAGTATCTGAATCACCACTAATAGATGGAGTTTCTTCCTAGGGTAGAGTTCCTTCCCTTATTGGTTCTATTTAATATTACATGTGATCATCATCTTGCTACAGGAAATCAAATTCCAAGTGAGTGGGAAATTTTATAAACATGGAGGTGCAACCTTCAATAACAAACTAATTTACAATCAATTGTATAGCTATTGGTTTTATTCTCCATTGTTTTGATGTGTTTAATTTTTGGGTGAGAAGTGATTTTAGTTGAGGTTTGGATTGTTGGTATAGGGAGTTGCGTTGTTTTTTACATAAAGCATTTGGATTCTCCCTAGTATTGACCTTCATCTAACTAGTTTCTTGTGGAACATGTCGAGAGTCTAATTTGGAAAGAATTGTATATGGTTTGTGCACTCTATAAAGAAGAATGATCACAACCTTATCATATTTATGTGTCTCAAGTGGTTTGTGTACTGTATTAATAGTCATCTCACCATCATACTCTTATTTTTTTCCTATTAGTGAAAGGTAGTGTATTGCTTTAGTTTTCATGTTTATCACCTAAAAATATCTTTGCAAAGACAAGTCTGTGACTTTGATCTCAAAATCCTCCAATATGCTAATAGGTTCAATTTTTATAGTCAACTAAGTTAGAATTACTAAGCTAGAGATAACAACTAGTCATCCAAGTATTCCCCATGTTGATATGGGAATCATATTTACCTTGCTACCAAAATCAAAGACAACATTTGGGATCCCCTATTCAAAAACCTCAATATCAATCCATGCATCAACATCCCATGGCTTATTTATATTAACATATTAGACCATTTTTCTATCTTTTGTTGGTCATGTTATGCACATTCTTAAATATTATGTAATAGATTCATGATCTTATGTGATGTGTCTTCATTGCACATAGTACTCAAAAGTTTCAATAGATTAATGAGCATAGTGAAAACTCTATCTTGTCATATGATGCACATAATTTTTGCATACATTTATGCATCAATTACTTCAACATCACCATCAATATTTCCTTTTATTTAATATATTTTAGTAACTATGCATCTTTGTTCATAAGACTCTTTTTTATAGATAAATCTAGGTATTTATCTTGTCTAACCTTTTCAATGCCATGATCTTGAGGCAACTCAAGAGGAGGTATTCCTTTTTTTCATGCTATTACCATTTGATAATTTTTATAAATGCATTTTATTTAGGTTCTACACTTACCATGTTTACATTTCAAATAGATTTGTCCTTCCTCTACTTGTATAGAATAGGGCAATCTTCCTGAAGCATGTTGATTAGAAACTATATAGTATGCACAATATGATTATCTCTATGGATTAATTAAAAAATTTCTTTGGACATGTTTTCATTCTCCACATAAGTAGCATTATATGGGAGGCCAATGATATTTCTTTACTCTACCACCTTGGTATCCTCCTTTGTAACCACCTCTTCCTCTATTAGATTGATATCCTCCTCAATATCCTCTTTATGGATACACAAAATTTCAATGCTAGTACTATTGATTATTATATCCCATACTAAAATATTATTACATAACTAGAAGAGTCTAATTCGATTTTTATTTCTATATTATGGATGAACTCCAACATGCTACAAACTAGTATTGAAGAGATGGGGTTGTCCAGCTTAGTAAAGAAGGGGTTCATCTAGCTAGACTATGAGTTTAGTACTATGGTGAAATTAGAATCCACTATGGACCCATTTAGGTTGCATAATTCTTATCAACCTTTGGGCCTAATATTTTTTGCTTTATTGAGGAGATTTTCTACACTACAATGGCAAACACATTTTTTGAGATAGCTTCTTTAAGTTGATGTAAAGCTCTACAATTATTCTCATCATGGTTAGCTGATTTATAGAAAGTAAAATACAAATTATAAGGATTTTTGATATATTTATATAGAAGATGGCATTGTGTTTTGGCATGCCCTATTAAGACAAAGTTCACAGAATTCCATCTTTACTTTAGGACAATCATTTTAGTGGTGTATTTTTTTTCACTCTATACACCACAAATTTAACTTAGGTTTTTTATTTTGTGATACTATTCCATTCTTTTCATGAAATACTGTAATGTTATTTCAAATTTAGATTTATTAATAGGAGCTTCTCATTAATATTTGATCTTTTCTACATGTAGTGTAGTAGCTCTAGCATTTGACATTGTCTTGTATTATGATTGCATAGTGGGAAACATAATCCTACCTTATAGTACTTCAATGAACCATGTTTCTTTATCTTTATCTATCAAACTGAATTCTACTTTTTCATTACATCAAAAAAACTATGATCATAGTCACAAGATGACTTTGTAGACTTTTACCTTATCTATTTTAGGTCTTATATTATGTGGCTAGTACATTTATTAATCTTAAATTATGCAACAAGCTAATATTACATGTATTTAATAATTACATATTGCATATATATTTTTTATATGAAATCTAAACCTCTCCCAAATAGAGGCCCTATTAATTTACACTTTTGTAAATTTTCATCCATGACACCCTTAACTTGCCATTTCATTTTACAAGTTAGTAGGTACTATTCAGGTTATGTATACCCATCATAGATGGCTAAATTTAAGAATCATCTTGATTGATTTACCATAGTGATAGGTATAGATAGATTATTATTCACAACTATTATTTGAGGTGACTACATCCTGAGTGCTCCTGCCTACATACTACTCTATGCACTAGAGGAATTTTCATGCATACTTTGCTAGTATACACTTCCTTCTTGTTATTATTAAGATTTAAATAATAATATATACTTTAAATCCTTCTTAATTTTATTTTTTCGAATATCTATTCCCGAATATTTCATGTGATCTATAAATGGTTTTTACTAACTCTTCTCCTACTAGTATACTGGCTAAAAAAAATTACAAGGATATATAAGGTTGGGTTGTGGGGATGCATAAACTTCTAGTGAATAATTATTTATAGTGACTTATTTATCTACTACACTTGAGTCTATGATTAACATATGATTAATTTCTATTTTTATTTTTAATTATTCTTCTTATGTCAATACCATTTCCTATACCAATGCACTAGTTCTATCTTCTATCAATTTTACTCCTAAACTACTCTCATCTTCATCTTTGCACATCTCTTATTTTACTCATTATTTATCTTCTCATTATTATTTTTGACATATAACATAGTTATATTTATTTGACCTTAAATAATCATCTCACTCATCACATATATATACTTGTTCATAATTTACTCTACTATTATTCTTACTTCTATTCACAACTACTTGTGTATTCATCTATTTTATTGTCACAGTTCTTTTTCTAAATACAAATTTTTATCTTAACTCTTCTTCACTTGCATCTCCATTATGAATTTAGGATCAAGCTCTAGTCACTCATATATATATATATATATATATATAAAATTCATAATCATGTACACACATCGTCATACACCCAAAAAAATTACTCCATATTGGCTGAAGTAGGTACCATGTACTTTTCCACCACCAACATCTTAAATAGGAGAGCTAGTTAGCGTAGAAATTTTCCTCTAATTCCTTAGATGAAGTGGTCATGTGAAAAATTGAATGCTATATAGCCTTGTATTGTGAACTCAATAGTGTATCCATCTACGGTGGTGGAAACATAGTAGTCTATCACTCTCATCCAATCAGTTTCCAATTTCATTAACTGGTCTAACTTTTTTTGGTTTAGGTAATGGTATCTTCCATTATGGGATGGAAGCTATAGTACTCTAGTATTGTCAACCAATTAGTCACATATTTAGGTAGTTCATACCAAAAAGTTTCATATATTTCACTTTATATATGTTCCTAAATGATTTCACTCATGGTGAGCCAATCCTTTTGGATTCTTCTTTGATGAAGTCCCATATTTTTTGGTCTAATGAGGTTTCAATATCTTAATATTATGGTAACCATCTTATCATAGCTTCTTCCGAAAGGAGTGTTTTCACACTCACTACACCATTATTAGCAGAGGTTCTTGGTTTAATATAACATGATAAGGATGATGATAGCTAGGTTTTATTTGTCTACAGAAGATAGTATAGGGAATTAATATTTACTAGAAGCATGACAAAGATGAGGTATTATGTGATTGAAAGGAACTAAGATTAACTAGAGTTTTCTTTAGGGTTATAGAGAATTTATATTACTCTAAAGTAGATTAAACAAAAAATTTAAAATGATAACACATAGAAAAAATAATAGAAGAAATAAGATAGATAGCCATAAACCATAATGTCTATATTGATCTCAAAAAAGGTCATCAACTTCTTCATACAAACATACATATTTGTAGTCACTAAAATTCCAGACTATCCATTTTCTTATTCATAAATTGATGCTAAAAGGAGGAGAATATTCATATTCTATCCTATCACAAGCTAAGAGGTTAGGTTAAAATACATATAGCTAATGATTTCTTATGTAACACATGAATATTAAAAGAATATCCTGCATAATTTTTCTCATCTGGATTTTTTCTCCCAATACTAAGTCTTAAATTTCATTTATTTCCTAAAATTTTAAAACAAGTTGTTTTTTAATTGTTTTTTATATAGCTTATTTTTTATTCACCCTTAGAAGGGTTTTTTTCATTTTGAGTGCACATGTGGGTGGTATAATGACTGTTTAAGACTTTGTGTTGCTTTGAGAGATGTCCCTAGTTCAGTTATAGTTCTAATGAATCTATGAAAGGATAGGTTTTTTATCATTTATTCATGATAATTTAATAAATTTTTGTGCAATTTTAATAAACCATTTAAAGATAAGAAAATAAATTTCTTATCTCTAAATTGGTGCTTATTTATTCAAAAGTCTGTTTTTTTGGCTTATTCAATTGGAATGATTTTTTTGTAAAACACACTAAAATTATAAATTTCTACATTGGGGGGATCATGGTATTTTGATTTAGGTGGGTATTATGATCTTATTCTAGCACATTCAGTTCTATAATTTGTTTTCTTGCATCATGGATTTTTAGTCATTTCCACTTCCTACTATAATCAATTATCATGGATGTAAAAGTAATGTACAACTTGTTATAAGAAAATAAGTCTTTTATAGGATAACTATGAATGAGGGAATTAAAAATTTAATATTTTGGGTGAAAATAAATGGTTTAATAAATGTGATTAAGCACATGGTTGTCTTAGTTTATCTATTTCTCCTAACTTATATTTTTATATTAAATCTATAAAAACACCTAATGAAGTATGGAATTGATTAGAAAAACACATTGAGAAGAAGAATTTGATAAGAGGTTATGAATTGGTAAATAATCTCATCACCTTGAGCTCAAGTGACTTTGAAACCTTACATGATTTCTTCATTATGTTGAAATCTCGAAGGTTATAGTTAAATGAATGGGATATAGATACAAAATATGATCAAATTTATTTATCCATTCTCTCCAAATTGGGACCAAATTGATCTCTAGTTTTATCTAATTTTCATGCCATAAAAAATGTTCTTGGAACCATATGGAATATTCCTTATTTAGATACTTATATTGCTGACTTGACTTAAGAAGTAAGATAAGTTGATACAGATGGATAGAATGAAGTCCTCAAAACCTTAATCCCTATTTTCTAAGAATGGGAAATACAAGTCTTCAAAGAATAAAGAGAATAAATAAAATAAAAAGAATCCAAAAAATGATCCAAAACCTCTCACCTCCAATTTAATTAATGAGGCATACTCTTCTAGTGTTAATCCTAAGATGGAGAGAATAAAATGTGGGTATCTCATAGCTAAGCATGATTAATGCAAATTTTTGAAGATGTTGATTGACCACCTGACAAGCGTTCTTGAGAAGAACAATATAAGTGTTCTTGAGTCCATCAAACCATCTTAATTAAAATTATAATCCTCTAAGGGAATGAAAATGGTAGAGAAAAAGAAATTAAAAAGGTGGGAATAAAGTGAAAGGTAGGATCCTAGTTTAAATTGTACCTCTAACTCTTACATGGGTCATTGACTCTAGTGCATCACATCACATGGATTCTTCAGAGATTGAGTTCATTACCTTAGGATTATGTGAGATGTACACCATTCATTTTTATGACAACACTTCTACATAGGTTTTCAAGAAGGGTTATATTAAAGTGAGTGGTGCATCACTTAATAATGTTCTAAGTATTCCATCACTTTAAAAAAACTCCTATTAGTTCACTATATTACTCACCTTAGTCTAGGCATTCAAGTTGAGTTCACTCTAGATTCAATGTATGTTAGAGAGTTGGTTAGTGATGTTATATTGGTAATGGGATTGGTATATCATTAGGATAAAATATATACCTTCTCAAACATTCTCCCTTAAAATTCTTCATATTATTCTCCATCAGACTCACCTATAATTGATGAAACTTTTGAGCTTGAGTTCATATATTATATTGAGGACTCTTATTCTAACATAAATTACTATATTATTGATGGGGACACACCTCCACCATATCTTTATCACATTCTATAGATTAAGGATTTATTTCTTGATTCACCTACTTCTGGTCTACTTCATATATTCTAGGTAACAAGTATAATTGATTGAGCAAACATCAAACATCCATTAGTCTTCTACATAGTTATAGGGAATTTTACATTTTTATTTACCTCTACTTATAATATACCATCATTACAAGGATAATTTATCCCATCTAATATGAATTAGGAGCATAGTTACTTATATATAAATTATGTCCTTGTTAGATATCCATCAGCCACTTAGTGGATAAATTCATTACTCCAAGGTGAACCACTATCCACTACATCTATTTATGATCTACAATCACTCTAGAGATATCCTTTGTAGGATATAGGGTGGATACACAAATTTTTAGCTTTTAGTTTATCACTCTTTTCTGATTTTCTATCTTTTTGAGGGTATTTATTCTTATTCTATTTCTCCTTTTATCCACTTTATATGATTTTCTGTACTCATGGGTACCTCATCAAGCCTTGTTGTCAGGAGCTAATATTTATACCCACCTAAGTTTTATTTATGGGAATTATTAATTTATGCTATTTTTTTTCTTTATATTTTATTATTTGGATTATTCCTACAAATTTAGATTATTCATAAAATTGATTTATCTTACATAGGTTTATTTAGACATAGAGAGTTACTCTTATTCATTATCATTGTCTAGTGGATGTTACTCTTTGATTGGTCATTTTAGACTTAGGAGTTACATGTCTATTAATGTAAGAGTTACACATTAATCTCTTATTTATACATCTCTTGTGATATATTCTACATTGAGTGTTTAGGATGATAATCTTTTGTTATTTCTCTCTATGTTTTTCTCATTCATATATTCATGTGCATTATTAATTCAATTCCTTGATCTTGGAATAATTGATGATAATTATTCTTTAATTTAGTCTTATCATGCTTTAATTTTATAATATATATATATATATATAATTATATATTTTTTATTATTTATTTCATATCTTGAGGTTAGATTAATTTATTTTTGATTTTGTTTATTTTTTTAATAAAAAGCAGGTAAAAATATTTATTCACCAAGAAAAAATAGAGTACAACCAACAAAATACAAAATAGCTAGCAAAGCCAGCACACAGCCAAGCAAATAAGCGTCACTCACCACCCATCATTCACAATTCCCGTCAACATCATTTTTGAGAAACCGACCCAAATTCTGGCACGCCTCAATGGGCAAAGCCGGCCACTCATCCACTTGCAAAACGTCTCCATCTAAACCGTATTTGGCCAAATAATCAGTAGGTGTATTCCACTCTCTAGGAATATGCACCCAAACCAATGCCTCCATAAGATCACTCACACGCAATATCTGCTAGACAATCAAGGACAGTTACCAGCTCACGTCATTCATTTTTTGTTCCTGAAGCATGTTAATCAAAGTTTGTGACTCGACCTCGCAATGAACCTTGCACCATCCAAGCTCATAGGCTCTTTTCAGAGCATACAAAACCACCAATCCCTCCATTTTATTCATCGTATGTTCCCCCTAGTAGGATGAGAAAAAGAAGACCAAGGCTCCAGAAGAGTCTCTACCAACCCCTCCAATCCCCGATGGGCTAGGATTACCGCAAGACGAACCATCCATGTTAATTTTTAAAAAGCCTTTAGGAAGTGGCATCCATCTCCCTTGCCTTTAGATATTCAGCTTCCCCCAACTTATGTGCCTCACCTAGGCATAGTCCATAGAACCATATTGTATACCCAGTCTCGTAGCTAGCCCAGCATCAGCCTGCATCAGTGGTAGAGCAATTTCACTCTTAGCTGAGATAGTCTCTTAGAGCATGCCTATAATCCTGTGTCAGACCTGTTGGAGTCCCAACTTTTCCTCTCTAAATATTCTTTGATTTCTCTCAAGCCAGACCTGCCATAAAAGGAAGATTGGCCTAGTGTACCATGCCTCCTACAAAAATTGAGCACCAGATGGCGGTCTATCCAGTCTTGACCAAAACTCATCTAAAGAGGAGGCATGTAAGCAGCCACATCCCTAGGTGTCCCACTAGGCATGCCATAGCTGACTGGTAAAGGAACACCTAAAAAATAAGTGTGATGACTCTTCCTCTGCCTCCAAACATAGGATGCAATGCGAAGGTCCAGCAATTCCCCTCCACTTTAGATTCTCCCAAGTCAAGCACCGGTTCCAAGCAAGCATCTAGGAGAAATAGTTACATTTTAGCTAGGAAAAATGGCTCCATACTCTCTTCCACCAAGTAAATTCCCCACCATCCTCCCTCTGCTAAATAACCAACTCTTGATATCTAGAAGAAACCATGTATTTCCCCTTGGGATGGGGTGCCCAAGCCAGCGTGTCACTCCCCCTAAGGGCACAACAGTTGCACCCCTCCAAAATCCTCTTCAGCTCCATGCAATCAGCTTCCATGCCATTAATAGGCCACTCCCCAGGAGCCACCCATCTTGCCTCCGTCAACTAGCCATTGTGAAAAAGTAATTTGTAATCACTCACACTATTCCATCTAGCTTACCCAAAATTATGTGCTAGATCACTCAAGTGGGGATATTGAGTAATCAGTGGTGGAAAGCCATCCTAAGAATCCATCCAAAACTGTGCCTCCCTGCCATCTCTGCATACCTAGAAAAGACCCTTTTTAATCAAGGCCGCTCCCTTCTTTAGAGTTGTCCAAATCACCGAACTGACTCCAAATAGGCTGTACCTGGGAATATCCTTCACTAGGACCCTAACAAAGTACTTATGAGAGAGGATTCTATCCCACACATGATCTTGCTCAACACACCATCACTAATAAAGTTTTACAGCCAGGGCCGTACCTGTCAAAATAGACTACCAAAGACCCAACCCCCCAAAACATTTTGGGCTGCACCCAACGTCCCATCCAACTAGGCTCCATTTTGATAGAGTCAAATTACCAGCCCAAAGAAATTGGCAAGCCATACCATCTAGCTCCTTGACAAAGCAAACCAGTGCCACCTAAAGCATGCATCTGTAAATAGGCAACGCTTGCACCACAGACTAAATCAGTTGAACCTGGCCAGTGAAGGACAGCCACTTGTTAGTCTAATGGTTCACCTTGGCTCTGAATTTATCAATGATCCCCTTCCAAGTTTCTCTCACTTGCCTCCCAATAGAGATTAGAATCCCAAGATAGAGCATCGAAAGGCTACCAATCTAGAACCAAAGAGTATCCACCACCCTTCGTTGAATTACCTGTGGCGTATTAAAAAAGAAGATGGAGGACTTATCCTTGTTGACAATCTATCCTGTGGTAGCCAGGTAATCGTCTAACCCGTTACAAAAACTAGCAGCCTCCCTCAAAGTGGCCATGCCCATCAATGCCACATCATCAAAAAACTATAAATGGGAGAGGATCGGTAATTCCCCCCCACCTCCATCCCTGGATAGCACCCTCTGAGGAATTCTTTTTGATTAGCCAGCCAAGACCTTCCACCAAAATTAGGAATAAGTAAGGAGACACAGGGTCTCCCTGCCTTAGTCCTCTCATCACCCCAAAGAGGTGGGACTGCTCCCCATTCACCAAGACCAAAAAAGAGGTCGAGCTAACATAGCTCATTACCCACATAATCCACTCTTTCACAAACCCATAGGTAGCCAAAATCTTCCTCAGAAAGGACCATTGAACCCTATCGTAAGCCTTAGACATGTCCATTTTCATAAACATAGCTTTCTTGTGTGACTTTGACATAGAGTGAATGGCTTCCATTGCAACCACAATTCCATCCAGAATTTGGTGCCCCTCCACAAAGCCACATTGCTCTTCTGAGATCAAAACACTCAACCACTTTTTCAATCTTTTAGCAATCAATTTTGATATGATTTTATAAACCACGTTGCAAAGTGCAATAGGCTGAAACTAATTTAGGTGGTCAGCCCCTTCCCTCTTGGGAATAAGAGCCAAGAACGTAGAGTTCATCACTCTAAGCATTTGTCTATTATTCTAGGATTCTTGGACAACTGCCAATAAATTGATTTTGAAAATTTCCCAATACTCCTGGAAGAATTCGATAGGAAAACCATCTGGGCCTGGTGCTTTACCCTTTTTCATGCCAAAGACAACCCGCTGGAGTTCCTCCATGTTGATAGGATGCATCAATTGCTCATTCATATCCTAAGAGACAATACTGGGGATGCAGGAAAGTATCTGCTCCTCAACATCCTCTTCACTTCTTCCTTCCTTAGTAAATAAAGCCATGAAATACTGGGTTGCTTCGTTGCACATCTCTCTGGTAGAGGATATCCTTTCTCTGCTGTCCAAAACCAACATCAGGATCATATTGCCGTGTTGTCTAGCTTTCACTGTATTAAAGAAAAAAGCTGTGTTCTGATCCCCTTCCTACAACCAATCCACTCTGGCTTTCTATTTCCAAAAAATATCCTCCCGAAGCTCCCATTCCTCCACCTTCTAAATAGCCCTAGTTTCTTCCTGCATCAAGAGCTCAGTAAGCCCCTCCTCTCTAATCATTCTGGTGATGTTGTCTAGCTCTTCCAGCACCTCTTTCTTCTCCTAAAAAATATTGCCGAAGTGCTGCTGGTTCCATCTCTTAAGCTGATATTTCACAAAGTGAAGGAGCTTAACCATAACATACATTGCCGTGCAAACCACTGGCCTTCCAATTCTCCACCAATCAGCTACCCTATCAAACAGCCCTAGGTCCCTGAGCCACATAAGTTGAAACTTGAATGAAGGCTGCCTATGGTTCTCTTTGGAAGAAATGCTTAGCTTGATTGGCCAGTGATCTGAGCCTCTCCAGTCTAGAATCTCAAACTTCAAGGACCATTGACCATTCATCCAATAACACGAGGTCAAGAACCTATCTATGCACTCAGCAATGTAACTTTCCCCCAATCTCCTATTATTCCACGTGAAATTGCCATTCCCTAGCTTAATATCCACCAGGTTGAGTTCTGTGGTCTTATCCCGAAGCAAGAGGGATGAAGGCTCCAACCTTTCCGTACCTCCCCTTTTTTTTTGAGAGATCCATGATGGCATTAAAGTCCCCTACCAAAATCCATGGCACATAGGGAAAGTCATTGTGGACCATCTGTATATTATTCTAAACAATAAGCTTACCTGGGTAATCAGTGGGGGCATAGATGTTTGTGAAAAGAACATATTCCCCCGATTCCACACAAAGTGAAACCATAGAAAGAGATGATCTGAAGGTAATCCATGATACCGATAGGATCTTGTAGGGATTCCACATACATGCCACACCCCCAGCCGATCCTTGTGCTCCTATGCATTGACACAAACATTGTCTCCACATCTTGGGTGCAATTCCCAACATAACTTCTACCGAGACCTTAGTTTCCTGTAGAAAGAGAACATCCGAATTATGACACTTGACCAAATCCCAAATAGCTTTTTGTTTGGGGCTGTAGTTCAAGCCCCTGACATTCCATGAGAGCACAATCATTTTGTTGGAGAAATGAAGTGGGAATCAATGGTCTTCACTGACCTTGACTCAACTAAATTCTCCCCAATTACCTTAATTCTTTCTATATCCTTCCTTCGGCTGGGTTTGGCACTTTTTTTGGATGTCCCCTTCTTCCCTTCCCTCTACTAAATTCCCAGGTGTAGATGGGCCTTGCCTTTCTTCTCCGCTTCTCCCACCCCAACCTGCGTTGGGGGATCCACCTCTTCCACTAGCTATCCCAAATTAGCATATGCTTCTAAGGTCATCTGCTCCCCCAATTGTCCATCCAGAATCATAGGTAGAGCAGCTTCTGATGTCATCAGGGCATGGTCCATGGGTGTAGCGCCAGCTGCCTCAGCCTCTCCCCCCACCGGCTCTTCACTAATTAATCCTGGAAAGATCTCCTATTGTCCTAGTGTATCAAGATTCTCAAATTTATTAATTGAATCTTCTACCTATCGCTCCATCCAAGATCTCTTATGTCCTCTATTCTTTCTTTAGGCCTTCACTTGCACAAAACCCTCTGAATCCTTGCTTCCTTCCATTTCAGTCTTTTTCCCTTTATCTACCCCTATGGTTTGATTAAGAAGAGGGCGTGAAGGTTGCTGATCACTCATTTTTGCCTTAGGACACCCACGTACCAGGTGTCCATACTCATGACACAATCTGCATCTGAAAGGGAGCATCACATAATCAAGCTGTTGAACCCATGAATATTCCCCTGCACTCATCTCAACCGCATCCGGTATAGGCTTAGTTAAATCAATTTCTACACAAATCTTGGTGAATGTCATGAATTTATTTCCTAGAGTCTGAGAAGAAGACCCAATAGGTTTTCCTACCATAGAAGCAATCAGCTATAACACATCCTCCCTACAACATTCAATAGGCATTTTGGGAAGCCTTACCCACATCGATACTCTATTTGGTAGCTCCTCGATCGGGTTGAATCTAGCATACCACGGTTTAACAAACAATCCTACCTGATTATATAATTAGGGACCTCTTTTGAACTCCCTATTTCTTTCATTTACATAGACAAAAGTGATCATGAAGAAATTGTTTGCCAGCAAAGCGATTTCCATCTCCCCCTCTGGCTCCCAAATTCGTCACGCCCAGCTCTCTAGGAAGGGTAAGGAGACTCTCAATCCCAGAAATTTGTAGTAAAGTGAATGCTTAGAGTAGTACTCCACATCCTCAGCTATCATTTCATAAGGAATAACAAGTTTTTGTCTCTCAGAGTAGCGCTCCAAGCATCCATTCACCTTTGTCAATTTTGAGCTTCCAGCAGAATTTTTATCAGACATACCTACTATATGCATAGAGTTAGTGACTTCTTTCAACTTGGGTTCCACCCTGGAGCCATTTCCCTGAGCATTATTCCATAAGGCCTCCTTGAATCTCCTGTCCATTTCAGCTAACAATAACCCTTCCTCTCTATCCATCACTTCCTTCACCCCTTGCTCCTTACACCATGTTCCCTTGATCCACCTATTAACCAGAACATCCCCTAAGTTTTCCTAAGCGCAGTCCTAAAGAAAAAGCAGAAACAGGCCAAGGCTCATTAGTCCTAGCCTGGCTGTGCACTCCTGGTTTCACTCGTCTACTCCATCCTCTATTTCACCATTATACCTCCGTTTATTATTAGATTAAAATTTTAGCATTTATTTATGTTTCATTTTTCATTTTTCATTTTTCATTTCTATTTTTTTTACTTATCCTTTGCCTTGTTTCTTTCATTTATTTTAATCTATTTTGAGATTAATAGATATCAAGAGATCATAAAACTTTTGATTCAAAATAATTATAAAGGATAAGAGATCTTTCCTTCAAGTCACTACCTATTATATAGGTTTTATTTGTTGGATATGTTAGATTACATAATCATGTTTTGATGCCTTTGATATTTAATGACATTTAATTTCTTCATTATAATTTGGAATTATTTGATATTATAATTTCTCCTTGTTTCTTAGAACTATTAAAAACCCCCTTCTATGTATTTTTGAAATCAATTATTATTCTTTATACCCTTACATTTAAACTAGTATGATTTCATACTAACCTTTATGATAGACAAAGGGGTTGATTCATTGCCATGACATTTTTATTGTGAACAAATTTTGTAACTCCACTAAAGATATTTTTACTTTTAGAAATCTTATTTACGTTTATATTTTAATCTTTGTTTACTTCTCATTACCATGACCATTGGAGGTTTGCCTCCTTTTATCCAGCCTTTTATTAACATTGATGAAGATCAAATTGACATTGCTTCTAATATTACTCTTTTTTCTTGGTTTAATATAACTTATGAATTACCTCATATTCTTGAAGTTATAGCCAAAGAATCAGATAAGTAAAATTTGAAATTTATTAGAGTGTATATCTTAGTAGGTTAAATAAATTCCATATTTGGGAATAAAATCATCAAATTTGTCAAGAAATAGAACACATTTTTGTTGCTAATCCTCCTCAAATAATATTTTTTCTTTTTAAAAATCTTCCTTCTGGTGATTTTATTATTCCTTCAGATTATAATTTTCCTACTAAATATAATATGACTATAGATTAGACATATAATGGAAGAACAAGTAGATAAGAGAGTAAAACCTAATTATAGGTCTCTAAAATAACATAAATCTAACATAATTAACTAATAATAAAGCAAATCCTAAAGAAGATGTTGTTCAGTCCATAGTGAATCCTTAGATTTGTGGAATTTATATTAATATCATCACAAAAAAATACCTTAACTTGATGGAATTAATGTTCCTAAACTCTCTGGAAGTTATATTGAGGCTTAGGAAGATCATTTAGATGCTTTCAAGTTAGTTTTTGACAATCTTGATATTTTGAATGATAAATTTTCTCTTAAAGTCTTTTTACAAAATTTAAAATGTAAAGCTTATGAATATTTTATTAGTCTTCTAGCATGTCTTATTAATATTTAAAAATATATATATTATTGGTTAGAACTTTTTTTGGATAAACCTAAACAAGATTTAGATTTAGTCAATAGATTAGTTAAAATTTTTATTGATCTAAGTGAATTATTTACCATTTTATAACAAATTCACTAATTTGTTTTAAAAGACTCCTCATGATGTCAGACCATCCAAAAAAAATTCTAAATTTATTTTTTTTATTTTTTGCATTTAAAATATATAATGGTTTTATAAGACAAATATATTTCATATTATAATGAAACTATAACTTTCAGTATTGAATATGAAAATAGATTCAAAAGTGTTGGTTTTAATGATAGAGTCTCCTCATGTTCAAATCTTATAGTTTAGAAATATTGAAATCCATTCATAATATTATCATTGAGATAGTCACCATCAAATGATAATTAAATGAAAAATCATCTGCATCATGTAAATCTTTGATTCTTCATAAAAATAAAAATGAATAAAAGGCTCATTATTATTATGTTTGTGAATTAGATCATGATCCTAACACTTGTATAGTTTTGAAAAATTTAAAAAGTTTATTCAGGGAAACTATAGTATATTCATTGACTTCGTTGATAATATAATCATGTGTTTATTTAAGGAATCTTCAAATGATGTGAAAATTATAAATGCTTATATTATCAACACTATAAAAAAACTCATTCTAACAAAAAGGATAATTAAAACACAACTAATAATCATCCATCATCTTTTAGAAATCAATATTAAGAAAAAGGTACACAAAATAATTTTGAATCTAATAATCTTATAATTAGTTCCCAACAAAATAATATTTTATCAACTAGTTTTAATAATACGTAGTATCCTTCTTATAATCCAAAGACTAATACTTGCATTTATCATCTGGATGTTGGTGCTTATAATATTATAGATGACTTGGATACAATTAAGGTGGGTTTTTTATTATTATAGGTTTTTGGTATACTTGGTTATCTTGATAAAAATTAATGATGTTTTTAAAAATCCAAATTCTAAAACATGTGGTGGGATTTCAAAAAGAAACAAATAGTAATGAAAAATCTACTATTTTTGTTTAGATTTATGATCCTCCTACTAATTATATACATCCTTTTTATGTTTTAATTGAAATTTATAACAAAATTATTCACAATTGTATCCTTGATACAAGGCCCTCAAAGAATATAATGCCAAAATTCATTGTTGATCAATTAGGCATATCTTATGAGATATAATGAAATTTATAGGTTTTGATTCTCATCAAACTAAAATTTATGGTAAGTTACATGAAATTGTTATTAAAGTCACTCAATATGAAATAATTAGATGTATGACCAATGTTCGAGACTTATATATTCCTAGTAAATACACTATGCTTTTAGGGAAGGATTAGTCAAAAGTAACTTGTGTTTTCATAGATAAGGATACTACTTGGGTTCTAGTTGGTAATGAAATTAATTCATACAAATGGAGGAATGGTTTAGTAACCCTATGAATTTAATAATATATATTGTTTCATATACATAAATTTCTATTGGTACCTATGAGTTATTACATTTTGATGAACCTAAAAATAATAAGAGAATACATTTTCTAGAAAAACATTATGGACTTTATATTTTGATGGAGCATGTTTACAACATGGTAATGGTGCTGGAATTTGTTTAATTTATCTTTTTGGTAAAGTATTAAGATATTATTATAAATTTCATTTTGATAATATTAATAATATAGAATATTTTTAAGTTTTATGTTTAGGTTTAAGAAAGTAAATGAACTTAACGTCTACCAATTAAAAGTCCTTGGCTATTTTGATTTGATTATTAGACAAGTTAGAAATATTTACAAAACTAATCAAACTCATCTTTATTAGTACACTCAAAATATTTTCTCTCCAATTGAAAATTTTTAAGCTTTTAATATTAATCACATACTTAGAGAATTTGATGCCCAACTTGATAACATCATTATTTGTTCTTCAAATCCTACACTAAATGAAAGTAACCAATTGTTGATTTCTCTTTTTCTAAAATTTTTAGACCTAATATGCCTAATTTGAATGAAAATTGTCTAATTTTATAATGTTATTAGCATATTGATTATTTTATTCAAGGAAAGTATTTTGATCATAAATATTATGTGGTGAATTATGTTGATTATCTACAGTTAAGTACTAATAAATTGCCTACTAGTTTAGTTGGTTTAGAATCAATATTCACAACTAATGATCAGCCCAAAAAATTTTACACTAATGAAGCTTAAATGACAATAATAGGTGAAAGTATACCTATCAAACTCAGTAAGGAAGATAATAAATATGTTGATTTGGAAATTCAATGCACTCTTAAAAAAGGTTAAATTTATTAAGATTTTCAAACAATTTATTTATGTTTTTGCTTGGTCTTACAAAGACTTATAATATTAGGATACTAATATTATTAAACATGACATCCTTATCAAACCTAGTATTAAACTTATTAGGTAACATATTAGATGAATAAGCCTCTTGTTGGAGGACACAATGAATAACGAGCTTGATAAAATGTTTGATAGTGGTGCTAATTTTCTTATAAAATATTTAGATTTGGTAGCTAATTTATTACCTATTCATAAAAATAATGGTGATTTTATACTTTTTCTATATTTCATAGATATTAATAATGTTAGTGTTAAAGATAGTTTTCCTCTTCCTAGCATTGCTTATGTTTTTCAACAAGTTATAGGATCTGAAATGATGTCTTTACTTGGTGGATTTTATGGTTGTAATCAAACTTTTATTAATCTAGATGATAGATATAAGACTAAATTTACCACACGTAGAGTAAATTTTTATTTTAACAAAATGCATTTTATTCTTATGAGTGTAGGTTCCACATTTCAAATAACTATACATGTATCTTTTTATGACTTAATTGGCATATTCGTTCAAGTTTATCTTGATGATATTACCATGCATTCTAATAAAATAAAAAATCATATTGATCATCTTCATAAAAAATTTACAAGATGCAAAAAATATGATATTTATTTAAATCCTAAGAAATATATTTTTGGTGTTATAGAGAATAAATTATTAGGACATATTATTTATAAAAATGGTATTTCTATTGATCCAAAATGTATAAAAGTTATTAAGGATATGTCACCTCCAAAAGACCAATCTAGTCTTAGATTTTTCTGTGGAAAAATCAATTTTATGTGAAAAATTATTTTTGATTTTACCAATAAATCTTATCCCTTGAAAATTATTTTAAATAAAGACTAGATTTATATTTGAAATTCATGTGTTGATTTAACTTTTAATAATATTAAGGATGCCATTGCAAGTTCTCATGCACTTTCTAAACCTGATTTAAACAAATATTTCATTATTTATGTAAAAGCTACTAAAAAGGCCATAGGTGATGTAATTACTTATAATGATATGAATAAAATCCTATTAGATACATTAGTAAAGTCTTAAAAAATTCAAAAACTAGGTATCTATTTATTAAAAGGTTTATGTTTACATTGGTATCTTATATAATCAAAATTTGTTATCTTTTGATGGGAAATAAATTAATTGTTAGATCTAATGTAAATGTCTTTTTTTATCTTTTAAAACATCATACTATCCAAATAATATTATCTAAATGGATTTTAAAGATTCAAAAATTTGATCTTGAATTTAAGACATCCAATATATTAAAGGTAATGAATTATCAAAACATTTAGCTAAAAACATGACCTCAAGTATACATATTTTAGTCTTATAAATTGATAACTCTTTCAATGTTAAGCCTTTTTTCCAAACCATGAATATTGATTATCTTTCCAAAAAGTTTTAGTTTGAACATGAAATGAGTGAATGCAATTGTTTATTTGCTAAGGATGATTGGTATCATGATTTAGTATTTTATTTTCAAAATCATCCATGTCACTTAGTCTTCAAGATTTAAATTTTTATTTATTTGAATTTTTTTGTTCTATATGAATAGGGATGGATTATTTTTATGGTGTATAATTCATAAAAAAAATCTAAAAGGTGCTTAGAGGATGTCATAAAGGAAATTGTGGTGGTCATTATTCATAAAAAATCACTACTTCTAAGATTTTATATGTACGTTATTATTGGCCTATGTTGTTTCAAGATGATTATAATTTGATTTATGCATGTATGCCTTGTCAATTATTTATTGGTAGATATAGATTAACTTCCATGCCTTTAAATATTATTATTATTAAAAAACTTTTCATTAAATAGGGAATTGATTTTATTTACGAAATTCATCATCCTTTTTTAGTTGGTCAAATGTAAATTTTAATTGCTATGGATTATTTTACAAAATTCCCTAAAGCTAAAGCTTTAAAAAGTTTAGTTACAATTGAAGTGATTTCATTTTTCAAAAACTAGATCTTTCTAAATTCAATGTTCCTTACAAAGTTATTTATGATAATGGTCTATTTATTTTAAATGATTACTTACAATTCTTAGGATTTTAATCTATTATATCTAGTCATTAATAAAAATAATATTCTAATGAGAGTGAATAAGCTGAGTGTACTAACAAAAATTTGATTTAAATCATGAAAAGTCTGTTTATGACATAATCATGATCGGCATTTAAATTTTTTTAAATAAATATCAGTTGATCATATGATTGTAAATACTTATATAGGTTATTCAAAATTTATGTTTTGTTATGGATTCAAAGATATTTTTCTAATAAAACATAAAATTTATTTTGTAAATAATTCTCTCCAATATTTATCATAATATACTAATATGATAAAACAAAGACTTAAAACTATCTAGGATTTAGATGAAACCAAGGACATGACATAGCAAAAATTAAAAAAGGCTAAGGAAAATTCAAATAATTTTTTTTACAATAAATTATCTTAAAACACTTTCTAAGTTGGTGATCTCATTTTCAATTGGGATAAATCACACAAAGACCTAGGTAAGCATCATAAGTTTGATTCCTTTTAGCTTGGTCATTATAGAATTACTGCTATTCTTTGAAAGATTTTTTTTCATTTACAATATCTTAATGGTAATTGGTTGTATCATTTAGTTAATGGTCATCATTTAAATCTTTTTCGTAATTAGTTTCTTTTTTATTTTATTTTTTTGCTTTTTTTTCTTATTTTATTTATTTATTTATTTATTTGTCTTGTATATTTTTCTTAGTTTAGATCAACATTTGTCCAAGTAAAAGTATTCATTATAATGAAAGAAGATAACCTATGGGTTATGAAATATCACTATAATTTTTAAACTATTGTGATTTTATTATATGATCATTTAGAGATAACTATTTATGAATGAATAAAATTTAATATTAATTTGTTAAAAACATTACTTAATTTTTTAGGATTTATATTTTAGTTTGTGCATTGGTTATTTATTCAATCTAGATTTACCTATCTAATTTTTTTTTCTTCATGCCACTATCACTAAACAATCAATCCCTATTCTCATTTATCATTTGAAATGGGTTCATGCATAGCTACTTGTGAATCAATTTAACCTAGTTCGCACTCTCAAGATTAATTTAATTAAAAAAAATATTATTATAGCCTATTTTCAAAAATCAAACTGGATAAAAATATTGCTAATGTTATTCCTATTTTTAACACCCTCTACTATTTCTAAATATCTCAACATGTTTAATTATTCCATATTAATGACTATAGTCATAAATTTTAAAACTACTGGTAGGGGTCAACTCATTTGTATTCATTTCAATATTCATATTTTTTGTACTTGTCCAATTATTAATGATGTTATGTTGAATATTTATTACTGTTTATGTTAATTAATTAATTCTAGTAACATAATTATATCAGTAAGTAAAAAGATATCTGGTACACATATGATCTACTTTGCAGTTGTATATAATTGTTACTATTTTTAGATATAATCTTATTGTAAATAATGATAATTGTGAGTGGTAAACATTCCTTTTAGTTGTAAATAAAATAGTTTTAATTTATATCAATTTGACATGTGTAACAAGTAATAAGGTAACTATATAATATTTTCTATCCTTTTTCATTTATCATATTTTTAAAGCATTAAGATTGTGACATGATAATATGTAGAAGTAGTTGAAGTCAAATAATTTAGGCATGTATAGCTCATGTTGGATTGACACATAAATAGGTAACAAGGAAATGCATTTTTTGGTCTACTATTTTATTATTTTTGGAATATCAGAGTTATATTCCTAAATAATAAAGGCACTAAGTAATGTAAATTAGTAAATAAATATGAAAGAATTAACCTACTAATTTATGTAAATAGATAGTATTTTTGAATTTTTTAAATATAGTAGGGAGTGAGAGAGATTAGAACTTAGCTTATTCTAGCTGATCTAGATTGAGACAAGGTCTAATACTAGAGGAGTAGGATAGAGAAATAGTCAAAAATAGGTCCCTAGGTTTCATTTCTTAATTAGACAAGAGTGTCACATATATGACACCCTACTATCTGGCACTATAGTCATATTTTGACACTATTGTCCTGAGGTTGAAAACTTTTTGGGTTCCATTCAAAATGCCTATGTTACCTTATCCGTAAAATTTTAGGGTTTGAGACCTTGTAGAGCTTGTTGTGTGCCTATTTTAATCTTAAAAAATCTTAGGAGATCTTAATTATTGAACTTAAATGCACCCTTGGGAATGAGAGAGAAGGGGTTAGTATGTAAAGGATATGCTAGATGCACTTCACACCCTATGTGTGGGCATGCTGCTTACAAACCAATACTATGAAGAGGGATCAAGCTAATGTAGTTCTCCCATTAAAGTTCTTGGTGTAATTTGTATATTATAAATGTAACTAAAATGAAAAAATGGATGTGTTTTAACTAGCTAAAGACTATTTTAATGACTTGAGTAGGCTTGACACATTGTTGGAAGGTTGTATCCAAAGAATAGGGAAGAGTACTTGAGTGTACTTGCTTGTATTCTTGTGTCTTTCTTTTAAATGAGTGCCTACCCTTATAATTGGACTTTGAATGGCCTTTTATAAGGACACTAATGATCATGGGTTAAATGAATTCACATGAGTCTGATAGGTAAAAAGATAAAGAACTAGAAGAATATGACAATTAGAGGTAAAAGTGAACATGGACAATAGTGTTGAAAATAAGATAACTTAGATTCCACCACTCCTATCCTATTTGGGTGATATTAACCTAAGGAGATGAGACCTAGGGGATAGATATAAAACTAAAATGGATATCTACGTCTAAAAGGGCTAAGTTTAAAAATATTTGGATGACTAGGAATTAGTGAAAGAAGTAGCCTACAAGGGTTGTGTGAGCCAATAGGAGGACCTATGGACTAGGTGTCTTAGCCATACTGAAGTTGTATAATTTTACATTTTACATTACTAAATTTACACCCACTTTATTCTAGTGATGCAGTAAAGTGAAATACTAAGATAAAGGAAAATAAGAAGCATACTTGAACTTACTTGTAAGGGTGAATATCATGATTATATGTGATGTTGGATGTGCATAGAGAGAGCACACTATATATTATGAATCTATAATGAAAACATAAAGTAGATCAATTCTTACTAGATACACTATATCTAAAATAAGAATATACAAGAGTAGAGTAAGAGGTAGATAAAGGAATGAATACACCTCATTGGGTATGTAAACCAATACAAAACCTATTATGATGATGGAATGTGCTAGATGATGTTGAGTGTGTGTTTAATCAAGAGTAATATTGTGAATAGAGTTGAATGCTCAATTACATAAAAGGTGGCTAAAGAATACAAAGATACCCTTTGGATCTATCATTTCTAACTATGTGAAGATAATGAACCATGCATGTGCTAATTGATGTCTAGACTATGTATCTAATCCCTCTAAATAGGTGGCTCAAGAATACAAAAGTTAGTTAGACCTTTGGCTCTATTGTTGCCCCATGAAGTGAAGCTATGAAGTAATATCGATATAGAATATATGTCATATAAGATGGCTCATGGATCCCATAGATATCCTATAAGTATGACAATGTGATGTGGCTATCCTGAATATGTGTTAAAAACTAGGCCATTGTTGGCCATTTTGAAAGATGGAGGTTAGGATTATATGAAAGCCTCTCTAAAACTAATGCAAAATGCTTATGTGAAATCCAAATAGAGAACTCAAGTACTTTTAAATCTAAACTTGTATGAAATTTCTACTCAAATGTGATGTCAAACAACTAAAGATGGATTATGGTATGTAACTACTAAGAATTCTTGGGTTTAAATAGAATTTCAAAAGAAAAGAAGATCAACATGCCACACATATTGCCCCTAATCACTAATGTCTAGAACATTGATTTTGATTTGGAAGTTATGCTAACTACCTAATCTAAAATAAAATCAAGAACCATCATGTTGGGCATGATAACCCCCCTGTATCTAGATTATATGAGAAAACTATACTAAAATTGTTGCATTTGACTAATCTAGAAGTTTAAAAATTGTCCCTAAACTAAATTTTTTACCTATTTTTAGAAACCTTGAGTGTTTTCCTACTTAGATAGGAGCACTAAAATATGGACACCCCTATGTTTGGATCTACTATCCATTTTCAATGCTATTATTTGGTGTGAAAACTGACTACTAATATGAAATTGTCACTATTTTCTACTCTAGTTTGACTGGTTTGACCATTTGATTTTTTATTGGGTGTTATAAATGCTAATATTTCAATTATTAGGAGGTTTGATCTCTATGACAAACCCTTATTAAATTCCCCCTCTTTTAAGGGTAGGAATGATGAACTTGCAATTACTTCCCTCAGAAGAAAAGAGTCTTGCAAGTGTGTTAAACTGTATAGATATATGATATAGCATTGAATATTTGACAAGATATTTCAAGATATAGAAATATTTGAATTGATATATTGTTAGATCAATAGGGGTATGCCTAGATAGATATATCAATATAAGAGTATGTGCATGATACTAAAATAGATTGGTAATGTTAGATATTAGTTGTTAGTTGTTAGTTTGTTAGTTTATTAGTAAATATAGAGGGATGGAGCATGATGTCCATCAGAACATCTAAGAAGAAATATAAATGCATGATTGGAATCATGGCATTTCATATAGTGAGGAATAAACAAGAAAACATATGTATAAAGAAAGAAGCAAGAAGAATAAAAGGGTGGTCAAGAGGCCACACAAATAAGGGACATAGATACATGTCACTAAAATTAGATGACAAGCAAGGAAGGCATGTTCAAATTCCACATACACATAAATGGAAGAAGCGAATTTGGTACAAGGGGCACAAGCACATGGAAGAGTAAAAGAAAAGGACATTCGATAGTTTCCTAAGGCACACACATGAATAGAAGTAAATGACATTGGTAAATGTCCTAAGGAACAAGTAGGAGATAAGATAGAATTGAAAATGCACTCACATAATCTACACTAAGAAAACAGAGAAAGCATGTAATAACTGGAAAGATACAAGCACATCTAACTAATAAAAAAATGTGAAAGTATGAAAAACTTGTGTAGTACAAGACTAGGTATATAATAAGAGATACACAAGTTTTAGATACTAGTGAAATATCAATATAGTAATCTATATAAGCTATAAATTAATATACATTAGCATGATAACTTAGAGTGTGTAGTGTAGGAATGACATAACTGGGATTGTGTAGTCATGTAGAAGATGCCCTCAGTGGGTATGTATATTGATGTATGTCTTAAATATAGAAGTAAGAGTACCCCTTCAATGGGTAGAGTGAATCAATCAAGTATCTGGATGTTATTTCACACACTCAAATAAGATCATGTGAAGCATGGTAATGTAGATAATTGACAAACAATAGCATAAAACAACAAATGTAAGTCTAACATAGTAGTAGAAGTATAAAACATGGATGATGAATATAGTCACAACATTTTGGTATTTTGAAAATTTTTTAATGTTTTTGAATTTTGAAAATTTATTATTTTTTTCTATTTTTATAATAAGTTATGTATAGGAAAGACAAAAAAAATGATACTAACCGATGAGTCTTGAATGAGGCTCCCTATCATGGTGTCCTATATCAAATAAAGGAATCATGCATGATTATGAATCATGAGTGAATGGATATGAATATGACTATGATTATTCAAATTCATTATTGATATCTTGGAAATCATAATAGCATGTATTATTTCATTCAACATTATAATCTTGATTTTGAAAAAATGGAATGCTAGTGTATACTTTTGTTGTATCTTGATCATTTCCTTTAATAAATGGTGTCTATGAATGATTTTCCTTAGGATGTTTAATAAATCCTAAACCTTGGTGACAAACATTATCATCTACTAGAATAGGAGTAGTGTTGACTTGAGCATGCTTGCCCAAGCCTTGACCTTGAAATTAAAACTATTGTAGATATTTTTGACCAAACCCATATTGTTTTGAAAGTTGAGCCTCATTTTAGAGAGGTAGATTTGCATCTTTTTAATGCTTGAACTATTATTGTGGTACTATTTGTTACTCTAATTTTGATTTTTGATCCTTTTATTATTCTAAGTTATACTTTGGTAGCCACTTTTGTACTGTTTCTAAATTTGACCCTTTGTGAATTTATTTCTATTTCATTGTGGATTGCTTAAACAATTTACCTTGTATAGATTCCTCATTATCATTTATCTATTGTATATGTTGTTTCAATGCCAAACATGAATCTGTGTAATGCCCATGTATTCTATGATATGCACAATAATATCTAGATATTTTCACCGGATGTAGAGGAGGTAGTTTGATCGACTTAGATTTAATCATTTCCCTTATTACCTCACTTGAACTCTTATTTGATCTCCGAATGATTTTTGAATCACTATTTTTAGATTTAATTTGTTATGATTTATTGTCTTGATATGTAACATTACTTGTAACCAATTGACTTGGTGAAGGTGCATATACATGATTGACATTATGGTACCTTTAAAGCTTATTGTAATATGCTTTTCCAATGTTGTGATATTTTCATGTAATAGTTGATTCTACATTTGTAACTACAAAAAATAACTTTCTCATAATGGTGGTTTGATTCATTAAAGTCTTGTAAGTGCAAACCTTAGTTTCTTATAATTGCACATGTAAGCACATATGTTGAAGAGGGTTTGAAGAAGCTATAGGCAGAATGTATGCATTAAGAAAAATAGTAGAGGATACCTCACCATTTAGAGGGGTGATAACATGGACCTAGTTAGAGGAAAAGTAGGTATCACCCTCTTTAGGGAGAGGAGGATAAAATATTTCTTTCCTCTACATGAAATATGACATTAAAATAAGAGTAGCCAAGGAGGCATATACATCTAGGTAGAAACCATGTATATGGGATAAAATTCATATAAGTGGAATTATAAATTATATATCAATATGATAATATAAAACATTCTACATGAGAGGTAGCAAACAAGGGATATAAATATGAAACTATGCATGAATGCAGAAGAAACTTTGACATGTGCTATGACATTTCTAATGTGTTTAGCATGATAATCTTGAAAAAATTTCCATATGAGAGATAAAAATTAAAGGATAACGATCATGAATTTTTGCATAAAGGAATGTCAACTTTTGACATGTAAAATAACATTTTTAATACATTTAGCAAAATGAAGTTGGTAATTATTTCATATGAGCAAAAGAGAATATGCAAAAATAATTATAAAATTTTGAGCATTTTTGGCAATGAATTTTGTAATATCATCCCATATAACAAAACATAAGAATGAAATACAAAGGATTGATATTTTTACTAGCATATGATAAACTTCACAATTCATGTACATGATAGGATCCATTATGGTTTCCTTGTTATTTACAGGAAATGTAAGAAAAATTTGTACATAAGTGAGAATCATTTTTGCAATTTAATTCTAGATGTAAGGTGATACCGCAAGAAGCAAAGAGGTGATAGTATATGAAGCTAAATATTTTTCAAAAATACTTGTGAAAAATACTATGAATTTTTAATTTTTAATTTTGAAATTGATTTTTTGAGTTTGATATGCAACTAAAAATTCAGAAATGATGTGAGAAGTACTCAAAAATAACTAAGAGTTTAGTTCTTGTAACTAGGGTTTTTGAATGATTTTTTTCAAAATTAGTACAATAATTTGAAAATTTTAGACAAAATTTGTATAATTTTGATTGAAAAAATTAGGAAAAATCAAAAATATTTCATAAATTAGCAATATATTTTTCCTAGTGTTTGAAACGTGTTTGTATGCAAAAAAGACCTAGTATGTGCAAACTAGGGTTTGAACCAAATATGTGATATTTTTGAAATTAATTGATATATTTTTTATTATTAAATTTATTAAAAATAAATAAATTATGGAAAAAAATTATAAATAATTATCCCTAGGGTTTATAGTTTTTTATGCAAAAATTTGAAGTAAGTCAGGTTCACCAAATGTTTTTTTTTTTGAAATATTAGAGTTATATTCCTAAATAATAAATGGGAAATAAATGTAAATTAGTAAATAAATATGCAAGAATTAACCTACTAATTTTTCTAAATAGATAGTATTTTTGCCTTTTCTAAATATAGTAGGGAGTGAGAGAGATTAGAACTTACCTTATTCTTATTAACCTAGACTGAGATAAGGTCTGATACTAGAGGAGCAAGATAGAAACAATAAGAAATAGGTCCCTAGATTTCATTTCTTTATTGGACAAGAGTGTCAAAAATAGGACACCTTACTATTTGGAACTATAGTCTTATGTTGACACTAGGGTCTTAAGTCTAAAATCTTTCTAGGTTCTATTCAGAATGCTTGTGCTACTTTGTCACTAAAATTTCAGGGTCCAGGACCTTCTAGATCTCATTATATGCCTATTTTAATATTTAAAAATCTCAATATCTCCTAGTGCTTAAAAATTGAACGTAAACTTTTGAAAGAGAGCGAAGGGGTTAGTGTGTAAAGGATACATTAGATACATTTCACACCCCATGTGTGGGCACGCTGCCTACATATCAATACTCTAAAGAGGGATCGAGCTAATGTAGTTTTCCCATTAAAGTGCTTAGTGTAATTTGTGTATGATAAATGAAAAATTGATGTGCTTTAGCTAGCTAAGGACTTGTGCAGTGCCTTGAGTAGTCTTGAAACAATGTTGGAAGGCTATGTGTAAAGAATAGCAAAGAGTGCTCAATTGTACTTTATTGTATTATTATTTCTCTCTTATAAATGAGTGCCCACCCTTATAAATATAATTTAAATTTTTTATTATAGGGAAACTAATGATCATAGGTTAAACTAATTCACATGAGGCTAATAGAGAAAAATATAAGGAACCAAAAGAATCTAACCATTGGAGGTAAAAGTGAACTTGGATTGTAGTGCCAAAAATAAGACACCTTAGGTTTCAATTTTCCTATCCTATTTGGGCACTATTTTCCTAAGGGGATGATACCTATTGGGAATGGATATGGGCTTGAAATGGCTACTTGGGTCTAAAAGGGCTAAGTCTGAAAAGATTTGGATGACTGGGAATCAATGAAAGAAGTATCCTAAAAGGGTTGTGTGAGCCAATACGATGACCTATGGATTAGGTGTCTTAGCCATAATAAATTTGTATAATTTCACATTTTGCATGACTAAATCTATAATATATGGTTTCATGATGGAATAATTAATAAGATCAGACATGTATGTACATTCAAAGGTGTATTTTTGAAAATATTGTATTGAAGGCCTTAACATGTGTTGCAAGGCATGATTGATCACTTCATTTAAATTTATTTTTAAAAAAATTGATATAACCAATGGCCTCAAATTTATTATCTAAATCATTTGAATTGAAAATCTAATTTCTATGGTTAACATGACTTAGGCCATAATAGATTGATTGATTAGTAGAAGGACATTTGAATATATTAAGAGTGGTGGATATAATATAAAGTGAAAAATAATATCTATAAGGTGGTGAGTTTTATAACCTCGGAGTTAAATGATTAGGTTTGAACTAACCCCAAGCATTAAATGAAATGGGTGCTGATCCATTGTGGATTATTGAAATGTAAAAATTTAATGAGCTCATAGCTCGATGCTAGAGTTTTTAGATCCTATACAAGTTGGAAATATAGTAGAGTTTAATGTTTTGATACTTGCATTATTTTTTTTATTTTATTAGTTAATTTAGCTATGTTGATAGTTAATTTTCTAATTTAAATGGTAGAATAACTAATGTTAGTAAAGTGGATTGAATTAATTAGTAGATTTCTAAATGAATAAAATATAAACATGTCATTGGGAGTGTTTAATGTTTGTTAATGGAATATAAAAGTGGTAGTTTTTTTATTTTTCATCATTATTTTTCAATAGTATAAGTGGAAGTGGGACTCTACCTATGGAAGAATTTTGGAAAAGAGGATAAAAGAGAAATACAAAAGATTTCCAAATCCATTTACATTAAATTTGATTTTAATGTATGAATCTAGTTCTATTTTGATTAAAAACAATATTTGAATGAAACATATTATTATTTGAAGATATTAAGTATGTGTAACTTATGTTTTGATAAAATTATTTGATATGGTTGGTATGGTGTGGAACTTATACTTTTGAGATTTTTACTTTCTTACAATTTTTGGTGTTTCAATAAAACTACATCCTCAATTTGAGTAGATAATATGGATCAAAATGTTGAAATTACTTGAATGTAAATCAATTCTTGAGTAAAATTATTATTCTTGTTTCAAAAAAATAGATGAAATGAATCTACATAATTTATAATTTGAGATGCTTCTTGTATCTTGATAATTTATGGTTTTCTTGAGTCACCAACTTCTCATAATATATTTTTAGTGGTTCATGTCTTATGTGTTCATTTTTCTAATAGAATTCACTATTTCTAGGTAAAATTATCCATCTTAAATGTTTTATATTTGGTATCAAATCTTTTTTTCATATATACAAGTTTCTAAGCGATGGTAGTTTCTAGGCATTAGATAGTTTAGCAAGAAATTGGAAGAATGTTTTTCAAAAATAATGTTTTCTTGTTGCATGAAGATTTAATTTTAGGAAAAAATATATAAAAATGATTATTTAAAAGGTTTTTATGAAATCATGTTATATTAATATTTAAATTTTGAACATGATGAAATCATAAAATGTAGTATGGATGCATAGTTGTTATAAATTCATGTTTCTATCTGTAATATATGAGATAATCATTTCATCATAGTTTTCAAAGTTGTAATCTTTATTTTTGAGTAGGTTATCAAATTAGGGTATTAAAAATTTGCATGCATTATATTTTTAAATGTTTCCTTTTAATTTTAAGATATTATTTTAATAACATAGTAATGAAGTTGTAAATTAGGGCCATGTGTGTTTATATCATGAAGATTCACTTGTTACTACCTGAATTTACTCATTATTCTTTTTAAAATAGATTATATTGATACTTTTTATCTCAAAATTCTCATTTCATCTAACACCTTATGGGATATCCCCATTTATTTAAGAAAACATCATTTCCCCAAAAAACCCCATTTTCCCTTTTACGTTTGATGAAGTCCAAAACTATAGATGTAATTTGTACTTGTGTAAATTAAACTATGGGATTTAGATCCTATGAAACACCAAGACCCTATAGCTATGGAATATAGAACTCACCATGCACTTTACACATTGTGAAAACATGCCAAATGCATGGTAGGCTCCAAATCCCATCATGCACCCATCTGATGGAATTTATAACTTGGTGTGCACTTTGCACATTTTCATAATGTACAAAGTACATGACAGGATCTAGATCCCACAAAGACTATTATAACCCTTTATACAAGATGTATATCTTGAAGTGGACATTGCACATTTTCACAATGTGTAAGGTACAAACTAAGCTCTACTCCCCACCAATCCATTTAACCCATCTACAGAGAGTGGACTTGCTCTAAGTAAGCCAAACCTATATGGTACTTACCAAGCCTTTCCATAGGATGCAAAGATTGAAGTGTGCATTACACATTTTCACAATAGGAAAATTGTATGTTGAACCCCACCTCCCACCAAACAAATCCCAAACCATGGAGGGTGAACCTAATCCAAGTAGGTTCAATCTCCACCACCAACCACCATGAGTTCCATTAAATGTAGGTTTTCCTATAAAAGATAAGTTTATTTACAAAGATTTTTTTCAAATGTTATCTTACCAATTACATTTTCTTGAGTTTTATCTCTACACCATGACCTTGTACCTTGAAGCCACATCTATGTGTTAGTTTCCATGTCACCTACATCATTTTATATGGTAATTTACTCATTATTTTTATATGATTACCTTCCATTTTGAAGATTTTCTAGTCTTATTTTCTTACAAAGCATTAGATCAAAAATCATTTAGGTTTTACTTTTTTTTTTTTTTTTTGTTTAGAGTTGTTTTAAAAAAGAATTATTGCATCTTGTCATGTTTAATATGTATGCTTAGTGTTGTTATAGGTTTCTAGGGTTCTTAGGGTTTTATCTTTACAAATATTGAACATCATCTAAATAAAACCTAAGTTTTCTTCCCTCCAAAATTTGTAATCGAAATTGGGGCTTTTTCTAGTGAATATCCCTAAGCATGTCCTTATTTTTTCAAATAGAGAATATTCCCTCTGAGATTCTTCCTCCATTACCCCCATAGACACTAGACATGTTATAAGCACCTTTTACCCCCACTAACATCATTTAAGCACTATAGAGAGTGCAACTACTCCAAGCACGTCCCACCTTTGCTAGAGATCTTAAAGCCTTTAAGCACCATAAAAACTTTATGTGTTTCAAGCACCTCTAAATTCCATCTGAGCATTTAAGTGATCTAGACACCTATAGGTCCTACCAAATTTCACATTAGTTTTCTCAAAGGATTTTATATAATCTCCATGCCTCCCAAAGAGATTAAGTTCAAATATAAGGGCCTTAAAGTAATGTCTTGTTTGGAATCCAATCTCATGGATATCGATGATATAAATTTAGGTCACATTGACTAGGAGTCTTTTGGGATAGAATGGGGATAGAACTCAAAAATGATTAGATATAGAGTATGTATGACTTTGGACTTCCACAAGCTATATCCTTCCCCATAAATATCTAAAGTCCTATGTTGGTCTTGATATTGGCCCAACACTATGACCCCAATAGGAGGCAAGTGTATAACGATAAAGGGGAAATGATTCTAGATCTTGACTTTGACTACATCAACATAGTGTTTTGTCATTCTTGAGTTTGAGATTTGTTTGGATATAATTCCCCAAACATCTACATATTTATATGAAGAAAAAAGGGATAGATGTCAAAATATATCCAAAAATAATGGCTCAAGACCCCAAAGTATTCCTCCAATAGATTGCAAAAGACTATATATAGGTCTGATTTTATAGAGGAGGTGAGAGATGTTATAACATTAATACATAGATTCATTGCCAATCTTGATGCTTAGTGATATGAATAGTGGATGTACTAGTATATTTATACTATCTAAGATAATAAATAGTATATACATTAGGCAAAATCAATTAGTGACTCCCTTCATTAGTAGTTGTTGGAGGTTCAAACAACAAATATATTTTACATGAAATCATATGTCATTTATATCTTGGCAAAAGGCTGATTATTCCTGGTCCTCAATCTTATTCCTAACAAAATAAAAAGTGTGTAAAACTACTAACCTAACCTCACCCTTTAGGCTAGTAGACAACAATTCAAAAGAATTAATGATGCTTTCATCTATAGCATCATCATCATGTTCAATCTAGAGATTAAGAATGAGAGGTTCTCAAGGGATGTAAAGGATTAATTCATGAAATGGGGATAATTATTCATACAATTTCCCACATATTCCTACATTAGGGTAGCTAGTTCTAGTGGTTATCCCTATACTCTTCCCCAATACATGAGTGACAAATGGGCATTATTAGAATTGGTGTGGTAATTAGCAAAAACACATAATCTTCTCTTTGATAGACATAAGGTAAGGATACATTTCCCTATTTATATTGTTAGTTATACATGCTAAAATCTTATGAATCCCATAGGTGTAGAGGTAAATATGTGTCAAATGACATTGACGACTCTAGGTCTATGCCATATTTTGACCCATATGGTAATGTCACTCATGAAATAGATCTGGACACATATGAACATGTGCCATACTATGAGGATTATTGGGTGGATTGTGATGATGTAAAAATGGTCAGAATGAGGGACTACTCAAGAATGTCCTTATAAAAAATAAAGGATTATGATTTGGTAGTAGTCCCTGATGACTTGGTAGATGAAGATTCTACAGTGAATCCATTGTACCTACCTAGATCATTACAAGATCCCTACCACTAGTTAGGTGGTAAGTTCTCAAATCATTTTATGTATTTGATAAAATAACCCTTATCATCAATAGAACTATTAATTGACTAAGGGGTAAATGAGTGAAAATCATTAGGAAAACCATTAGAGTTAAGGAGAAGTTCCTAAAACTAAAATAAGAGGGTATTAACCCATCAATAGAGGGCCCTAGTGAATCATCAATAGAAATTGAGAATAAAGATAAAAATAAAATGAAGATAAAGGCAAGGAAAGTAGAGTCTATCAAACAAGGAGAAGCTACAACTGAACCTAATGACCTTTCAATATAATCAATAATACTAAGATGTATAGCTTCAGATACTATATCATTAGCTCCCATTTCCACTACTCCCCTTCTCTTACACACTATACAAGAGGTTTTAACACCTATACTAGTTGCCTCTCCTCCCTAAATACCTTAGGTTCCCATTTCACCACAAGTCTTAGCTCTTTCACCTCTAGTTTCAACCCCTCCTCTCATCCCCAATTTATCTACCACTTAACCCTCCTCAATCAAAGTGCAAACAACAAAAATGAGTCAATTAGACACTCAAGCTTCCCCTATAGTAAAATTTCAAGTTTCCACTTCACTTTTCATTATTACCTCTTTACCTTACCCATTTGATCCACTTCCACTTTCTATTCCATTTAAATTTACTTCCATTTCATCACCTTTAATTACCAACACCATCCAATAGTACATTGCCTCAGAGTCAATCATCTTGACTACTATTCTATATGACACCTCAACCCCTAGGGTGAGTACTTTTCACCCTTTATGTCAACCCATCATTTTCACCTCACCAACCTTAAGTCATCCTATGCACCTCATTGACACATTGAGTGATTTTTATTTCACCCTTCCACCAATTACTCAATTCAAAACTTTTATGTCCATCCCACCTTCCACTTCTCCATCAAGCACAACTATGTTCATTGCTTCCACTTCCCCTATTTCCACTATTTAATCCATACCATCAGTTGAGGTTGGAGCAATCTAAACGCTTAGTGAAAATATGGTTTTGAAAACTATTGGTGAGCATGAGACCTTAAAGGCACTTCTTGAGTATCCAAAAATATCATATTTATAAGAGGCTCTCTTGATCATAGTCTCAGTTACTATAGTTATATCAGTTGTAGATTATTTTGTGATCATGGCAAAATAATAGAAGGCTAACCCTAGTTGGTTATCCCAATTAGTGGTAAAGAAAAGGAAATTAATGATTAATCCTAACACTTTAGACTTTGGCATATCATAATTCATGATGAAATATAATCCTACTCCTAGGACCCTTTCAAGGACATTCATTGATAATAAGGGGAGAGATACATTGAGATTGTAGTTCTCCACTAGATGAAATAAAGAAAGACCTTATGGTGGCTTATTATCAGGGTTATCACATACACTTTTTCAGTAGATAATAGAGGGGATTAATCATGATTTGTAGTTAGGCATAAAATATCTCTTCTATAGGATTTATTATGACAAATCCACCAAGGATGCACTTAAGAAGGAAAGTTAATAAGTTAATAAAATCACTCAACTAGTTTCATCAAACCTAGTAAAACACCACAAAAACTATAGGTAGTGTAGCTAATTAGTCTAGATCAAGCCATAATTGATTTTGTACATGAGACTACCCACATGGGAAGTAATACAAAATAATGGTTTAAGGATTTGGTTACTAAGAGTAACATAATTATTGAAGCTATGATGAAACATTATGGTGTCATTATTGAGAGAAAAGAGATTTTAAAGGAATATAATAACATCTCTAAAGGATAAATTTAGCTCCTAAATATGTATTTTCCTAAGTTGACATCCATAAAATCAATTGGCATGAATACCTTTATTATGAATAAAATATTGAAAGATGATGTCAAGCACGAGGAACTACATAGGGTTGTCTAGTTTTAGATAAGAGTACTGATGGAATTTATGGAGTGAGCCAACGAGGCTCATGATAAAGCTATTGATGTGTTATATGATATTGATGGAATGATGAATTTAATTGTCATGCTAACCAATGGAATATGCCAAAAATATCCTCCAAGTAAAATAGATCTAGAATCATTTGAAGGCAATAGTTGAGAATGAATCTCCAAAAGACATAGTCTTTGTCTTAAGTTCAATTCACATATTCATCAAATACGAGAAGGTAATTGATCAAATGAGAACTATAATACATGGCATTAGGACATTCAAAAGAGAACTATTTGATGTTTATGTATATTTTGTAGCCTCTAATATGTATTTTGATGGGTCAAACATTGAGTGAATATAGGAAATATTTAAGGCCTTTGATACATACATAGAGAAGTTACTAGAAGAGAATGATAATAAAGTTCAAGAGATTATATACATTTATTAATTTTCATTCCTTTGAATATTTAAAATGTTAATTTGCATCTTCATCTTAAAGAAATTGTAATTTTTAATTTATAATTACAAGGTGAATTTATATGTTTTTTATAAGTCTTTTGAGAAAGATAAAGACACATACTTTACACTTCATATTTTTTTAATGTGGAAGTTGGAAAAAATAAGTTTCAAATTTCACTTTCTATTTTAATAAATGTGAAATGATAAAAGGTGAAAATTCATAAAGTATAAATTGCATGGTTTATTTTGGTAAAAAAGCGATAAAGACTTAGATGATGTAAAAGTCTTTTTAATATCCATAATTGCACCCTAGGTTGAGTAGGGATGTTGTTCAAATCTCCTCACTCAAATCCTAGTCAAACAATAGGAATAACCCTAGGCTGTGGGTATCCCATCATGGGGATGAACCTCTAGAGTAGGTTGGTTCCACTTTGATGCTCACTTGAACTAAAACTAAGACTAGTGATTCATGAGAAAGGGGTTGAAAGGGGATAAGGGATCCTAATAAATCTAATAGGTGATGCACCAAAATTATAAGTTTATTTTCCCTGCTTAACCTAGAGAGCATTAATTAAATAAGTAGATACTAGGTTCAGAATCCAAATATCTACCATACATCTATGTAGAGGTTCACCAAATGATCTAAGCTAAGGTAAATAAAAGGAGAGGTTTAAATTAAGATACTAACTAGTTGTAGTATCAACATGCATGCTTCAATCAAGATACGTAAAACACTAAACACAACATTTATTAGTAGATGAATTAGTAGTTAGGTAAGATAGGTACACACTATACCAAAATTATTAAATTAAATCACAACCTTCTATTTAATTTAAGAGGCTAAAAATTCCATCTTGGTAGAGTCTAGTCTAACCAAGAAAGGTAATCAAGAGAGAGATAAAAAGAGATTTGACTAGTCAAATGATTAATTTGATATATCTACCTTGGGCTTGAGAGCCTATATTTATATCAAAAAAATAATAGAGGGGAGAAGTTAGACATATTTTTAATATTGATGACCAATGATAAGTAAGATTTTAGGATATTCTATCATTATTTTGGTCCAATCAAGTCAGATCATCATGAATGAGATTCTCTTGATTTGCCTAGATAACCTCTAGATCATTCTATTTTTGGGTCAACTTCACTAGAAGACAAGATTTTTCTAAAGGTGACAAGCCAAAAGTGAATTCTATAATTATTTTTCAAATCCACAATCTCTGATCCATTAATATTATCATGAAGGTAAGATTTTTAAGTATTTAAATCTCAATGACATGTCATGTATACTTTGAATCGATGGTTTGTCAAGGCATGGATCTTAATGATCTTTAACATATCTAATTATATCTTGGATCCTAGACTAAATTATATATAGAATAAAAACAATATAAGGATATTAGTTTTTCTATATATTATATAGATATATAACTCAATCATAAATCAATCCCATCTAAGTTCATATCGATCCTTCATCCTTTTGCTTCTTTTCTAAGTTAGGTTGGGATCAAGTTTTGATTATCCTACTAGCCTATCAAGTTAGGTTTGTCTTACTAAAATGTCTGATATCATTCCTTTAGTTGTCTCCATTGCCATGCACCATCAAATCATGAGATTTGATTAAACGTAGGCCATGGATCTTTGGGAGCCACTATCTTAAATTTAGTTCTTATTGCTCTTTGGGATCCATTGACTACTTGATCTATCTAGTCTCCCATGGTCTTGACACTTGTAAGACACATGATTTTCCTTAGATCTCTACCAAGGATTTTTAAACCCTAATGAATAGTTCATAGATCTTATACTTGACATTTGCATGAACATCATTTGATGTCTATGATAATGTTTATGACATCCTTTAAATTGTTAATTTTAAACTCATATGGATTTTTTTTTGGTCTTTCAATGTTCACCAAATTTATAAACCTATAACTTGAAGCATAGAACTTGTAAAGACACTAAGATTTCAAGGGATGGTTTTAATGATATAAGGAGCAAACCCATTTGATCCACTAGCCTAAAAGGCTTCATAAGTGAAGATATTAAATGCATAATTTGGTTGATTACTTGTTCCTCATCTTGTGAGATGTAGTTGGGAATGAACAATTTTATCATAAAACCTAATGACATTGAAATGATCATTTATTTTCTCTTGATACTAGGGCCAAATGTTTGGACAAAATTTGGATGGACTAAATGGAGTAGATGAGTTCTATGTGCTCTTCAGTTTGTCATATAATTAATGCTATAGTTTAGAAGGTTTATGAGTGCTATGAGCCTTTCACTTTATCTAAGACATCCATATATTATCTAAACTATTTAAATCAATTGTTTGATCATGTAATCTACATCAAGGATACATAACAAGTGGGCATAATCTTGGTATGTAGGCCAAAAATGGCTAACATTTTTGGCAACTCACAGGGAGTCATGCCTACTATGCTTTGAGAACCTCTACCAAGTTAGTATTCTAATCCATTAGGCATGGAGTCACCTCTTTATAACTAAGCTTGTAATAAAGGTGATGTAAGGTTGCCTCTCTCCATAATCTACCTCTTGAAATAAAAAATACTAAAATGGCAGGGGTAAATGCAAGAAAGGAAAATAACTAACCTACTAAGCAAAAATGTGTATAAAAGCACATAGAGAGAAACACAAAACCTATTCTATCTTATATAAAAGGCTTAAAATTTATAAATGCTTCCACCTAGATCAAATTAAAAGCTTTTGGCATCACTTACTTATAGTGAACCAAGTTGGAAAATACCTTGCTTTCAGGAGCTTATGGTATGTGGGTTGAAAGGACTGGTAGTACTTCCTTTGGCCTAATCTTGAATGAATGAAAATAATAAAATATATCTCCAATGTAGATATATTGGTTCATTTATTCAAGGCTTGCCCTAACTTGGATTGTAAGGGCCTTTGCAAACTCTACTTTTGATGTCTCAATTTTATGCTCTAAACTAAGCACATGTGATGGCTCCTTCAAATTGGTTATGTGTTGACTACTTATGCTTAATAAAAAAATCTCTAAGTCATCCCAAAAGGGAAATTTCCCTTGGTCATTAGAGATAATACTAAATTCAACACCATCCTTACTTTGATTGATTTAAAGGGAGCCATATAGAAACTCATCAATCCATATATGGATCAAAATGTCACTTCCCTATAGCTCTGACTTTGACCATTCTCCCTTATTTTTTAAGACATAATTACTACCTTTAAAAGATAATTCATCTTCAGATAGGTTAGCCTCCTTATCATGTTTAGTAAGTTCATGTTCATGCTATAGAAGAGGTAAAGGCTGATTTAAAACCTCTACTTAATCCATGAAGTCACGCTATAGTTGTTTCCATACTTTATCTAGGTCCCCCTTTATCTCCATTTTTTCTTGAAATAGATCTTGGACTACCTTGGTTAGCACTTGTTTTCCTCATCATGTTCCCTTTTTGATCAATTTCCATGAAGGGAAAGCATAAGGCTCAACCATTTCCTCCTTTTCCTAAATGGACATGGGGAAGGACAATTTCTCAAGGGAGGGTATAGCATAGTTGGGTTATTAGCATTGGATACAATCCAAGATGGGATGGTTTTATGTTCCTTAGTTGATAAGAGTGATATTGGGTGAGGTTGACTAGGGGGTTAAGTTTGAGTAGGAGTAGGAGAGGTATATTGGGGTGTATGGTTGGCTACCCTTAATGAGAGTAACTAATAGTCAAAAATTTTAGGCTTAGTCTTACCTAACCAAGTATTCTTACTAAAACATTAACTCTTCTTGAATATAAGCTCAATAATCAAGCTATTGTTATTTCTTATGATACTCCTCTTCCCTACCAACCTCTCTTAAATATTTTTAAATATAAACCCATACCTCCATCAAGTTTTTTTTGCTAGGTAAGAGAGGTTCAAATTCTGACGAGGTGGATATATTGAATCTTGAGGGATTCTTAGGTGGAAGACATGAATATTTATAAATTGATATCAAGGATAAGACATGAATGCATTTTTCATCATATGGGTGATGATTATACATAACAAATTATGATGGTTAGGTACCTAGGATGCTTAAACTAGGTAATAGATGCTCAAAGTTACCACTGATGTTTTCTATAATTCCTCCAAAGGTAGACATTTAGAAGAAAAACACCAAAATTCCTTTTTATACTTTATACTTTAGTCCCACTAAGTGTGCTATAAATTGTTAATGGCTTGAATTACACCCTAGGATGAGTAAGGAGGTAGTTTAGATCTCTTTACCTAGATCTTGGTCAAATAATAAGAACAACCCTAGGCTATGGGTATCTCATGATGGGGATAAACCTATGAAGTAGGTTGATTCCTCTTTGATGATAACATAAACTAAAACTAATCCTAATGCTTTATGAGAAAAGGGTTAGAAGGGGATAAGGGTTCCTAAAAAAGCTAATAGGTGATGCACGAAAATTATAAGTTGATCTTCCCTAATTAACATAAATAAAACTAATGAAACAAGTAGAGACTGGGTTTAGAATCCAAATATATTCTAAACATCTATGTAGAGGCTCACCAGATGATCTAAGTTGAGGGAAATGAAAGGATAAGTCTAAATTAAGACACTAAGTAGTCATTATATCCACATATGGACTTTAGTCAAGAGATGAAAAACACTAAACACAACATATATGAGTGGATGAAATAGTAGGTAGGTGATATAGACACACACTATAAAAAAATAATGAAACCAAAGAACAACCTTATATTTAATTCAAGAGGTTACAAATTCTATCTTGGTAGAATTGATTATAACCAAGAGATGGAACTGATAGAGAGATAGAGAGAGATGTAACTAGACATATGATTATTATTATATGTATACATTAGGCCTAAGAGCCTCTATTTATATTAAAAAAATGAGAGGGTATAAGTTATAAATTTTGTTGTTCTTGATAACTAATGAGCTATCATCTTTCAGGATGTTCTATCATGCTTTTTGTCCAATAAATTTAAATCATCATGAATGAGATTCATGTGATTCACCTAGATAACCTCTAGATCATTCTATTTTTGGGTCAAATTCACTATAAGATAATAAGTTGCCAAAGGTGGAAAGTTGAGAGTGAATTATCCAACTAATTTACAAATCCCAAGCTCTGAACTATTGATCTTATCATGAAAGAAATATTTTTGGGTCTTTAAATGCCAAGCACATGTCATGTCTTATCTGAATTAGTGGCTTATCAAGGCATGATTCTTAATGATCTTTAGCCATGTATCTACTTCTATCTTAGATCTTGGACTAAATTTTGTATAGAATAAAACAAATCTGAGGATATTGGTTTTCCTATAGATTATATAGATATAACACTCTATCCAAAAATTGATGCCATGTAAGTCTGTATCAAGCCTTCATCATTTTGATTCTTTCCAAATTGGGTTAGGATCAAGTTCTTATTATCCCATTACCTTATTAAGTTAGGTTCATCTTAATGAAATGTCTTGACTCATTCCTTTAGTTGTCTCAATCACAATGCACTTTCAGATCCTGAGATCTGATCAAATGTAGGTCATGGATATTTGGGACCCACTATCCTAGATTTAGTTTTTATTGGTCTGTGGGATCCACTGACCACTTTATATATCTATCCTCCTATGGTATTAACACTTGTCAGCTACATTCTTTTCCTTATATCTCTACCATGGGTTTTTAAACCCCAATGGCTAATTCATAGAGCATAAACTTGACATTTTAACAAATGTCATTTGAAATTTATGAGAACATTTTTAACATCCCATAGATCATCAATTTTAAACTCATATGGATTTTTTATTAGATATAAATTTGATGCTTGTACAAATGTCTTTCAATGTTGGCCAATTTTTTAAAACTATAACTTGAAGTACATAACTCATAGAGACACCAAACATTCAAGGGATGGTTTTAATGCTATAAGGAGCAAACCCATTTTATCCACTAGCCTATAATTCATCCTAAGTGAAGATATTAAATGAAAAATTTGGTTAATGTACTTATTCCTCATAATGTGATCTACAATTGGGTGTGAATAATCTTAGCATGAAACCTAGTGACTTTGAAATAATCATTTATCTTCTCTTGCTACAGGGGCCAAATGTTTGGATAAAATCTAGATGGGGTGAATGAAGCAGATGAGCTCCATGTGATCTCTAATTTTTCATATAGTTAATGTTGTAGTTTAGAAGTTTTATAAGCTCCATGACCCCTTCAATCCATCTGTACCATCTAGATCTTGTCTATAATATTTAAATCAATTACTTTATTAGGAACTCTACATCATGTTTACTTACAAAGTGGGCACATACTAGTATGTGGGCCAAAAATGGCGAACAAGTCTCACTTTAGATTCTACATGCTCTGGTTTACATGAAAAAAGTTGCAATTTATTTTCAATTTTATATTTTATTTAGAAAATCCAAGTTCTATTTTGGGTGCCGCTTCTTGCATGGGGAGTTATTTTTATCCCAACATCAGATAAGGAGCCTTGCATGAAGATCTTGATTTCCATCTATGACAAGATTATATCCAGGATCACTCCCATCTCATGCATGATACATTCTAACTATTTCAAAAGTCCAAGATGTTATAAATAGAGGAACTCACCCCTTTTTTCATAAGGCATTTTAATTTTCATGATTTCCTTCTACTAAGTGTTTAAGTTTTGACAACTACATAGCTTTTAAGATGTAATTTTTGTATAAATATAAGTAGACCCTATGGCCCAATCTATATTTTTGTTGTTAGTGAATGTTTTTTACATTTTTAATGTATTTATTACAAGTTTTAACCTTTAGATAGAATAAAGTTGATGTTTTTGCCTTTCTTGTCTTTAAAGTTTCTATGTTGTGAAATTTATCTAATTCTTTGTGGAAGCTTTGTCTTTTATTTCAGTCTCAATAAATATCCTCTATGTTATTTCACCCTCTTTATAATATTGTTTGAAATAAATGTCATTTTCCTTTTCTTAAAGAATAGCTAAAATATTACCTTTGATTTCCAAATTTGTATAATTTTGTGCTTAGAATACTTAATATATTTTATTCTCTTTTGTGTTATTAAAGTAAGTAATAAGACCTACTTTAAATCATTTTGTGTGATCACCAAATTTTTAGTTCTTTATAAATTCCAAATCTTCAAACTCTTTTCCCATCAGAAGCTTAGTTTAGGATTCAAAATCACTAAAGAGAGAGATTTCCATAAAACTAGTATTTTATTAGTTTGCATCAAATTTAGTGAAAGGAAAATGTCCTCTAGAAATTAACCTCAAATTTCCAAGGTCCCATGGCTTTGGAGGTTTTTCCATTTTTTCATTAGGCACTTGAAATGGCACAATTATAAATAAACTAGAGGGAACCCTAAATATAAAATGTAAAGACATTCTCACCATCACCCTAGATAGATCTAACTCCAAAAAAATAATGAGGGTAGAGAAGGATAAAGGATCATTTGAACATATGATAAAATTTGTGAAATTCCATAAAACTCAATCTAGAGGTATGATAAGTAGTAGTGTGGAGAATAAGATATGTGAAAACATGAAAGAGACCCACTCTGAGTAAATCTAACATGTGTCTTTTTTTGTCTTATTTTTGGGTCCCAATTTTCTATCATTTTACTAACTCTTAGCATATGTTTGGTTATGTAGGCTCAATTTCTCCTTATTTCAATGTTACACTTTTTACATTCTGAATGGTGGTTTTCAGGTCCCTATAAAACCTAGTATTAGCCTATGAAATTAAAAACTATGGAAGTTAGAAATCTAGATTAGTTTGTTGGTTTGTAATAAAATTGTAATAGCATTAGAGTGTTTTTTTCTTAGGATAAAGAGTTAGTTGCATTATTTCAATATATAAAAAAATAATTCATATTATATCCATCTCCATGATAAACATAAAACTATAAAACACCCTTAATTATATTGGATTTAAACAAATATATGAAAATTTATCATCTTGCACAATAGGGTAGATCTCTTTTTATCTCATTGAATGCAATATCAAATCATCAAAAAATGGTTAAAACAAGTTTCTCTTCCATTCATTTTTTAGTTTTGTCATTGATTTACATTAAAAGTTTAAATTTCATCAAGTAAGCACTTTACTTCGAAGCCAAAAATAGAAAAATACCTTACTTCTAACAACACCACAAGTCCTTATAGAATCTATATATACAAACTCATACACTTACACATTACTTAATCCATAATGGATGACACTTCTTGAAACACTCATTATTATTAGAGAAGGTATTTACCCTAGCATTAGATAACCTATCCCCATAGTTAGCTTATAGTTTTATATTAATATTAAGAATAAAAGAGAGATTTTTTATTCTACCCCAATCTTCACCTCATTATAGACTCTCTCAACACCTTAGAATAAATATAATTAATACCTAAACCATTAATAATTATCCTCCCTAAGAAAATTAGTGGCTATCATTACAACATTATCCAAGACTAGTTTTATATTAACCTTTCCATCTTATTCTTGGGTCTAGCCTCAACATATATCATTCAAAATTTTGGATGACATTGACTAGGCATATCCAACCTAACATAGTTGATATCATTAAGTAAGTCACTTAGAATACTCTCCCCCATTTCCATAGTCTTATGATTGAATAGGAGCTTCACCATCTTGTTACTCATAGACCAAAGGACTTTGGAACTTTGTGTATACAAGGGAAAGTGAAGCTAATATACAAATCAATCCTAGCTCAAATAAGATAAATTAAACTATCCCTTCCACTTTTAGTACATTTATATAATCAATTTCATGACCAATATGGATCCATGAGACTTAACTAAGGGTTATCTTACCACACAATATCACTAGAAAGGGTTCCAAAGATTCTAGTCAAATAATTCTACATAATAAACCTAGTTCGTACCTATGTTTTTTTTATCAAAGTAAATGATAAAGTAAAGTAAACATAATCTAGTGCTCAACAAATCTTGTTCCAAAAAATGGGGATAATAACCATAAAAGAAAACATGCAAATAATAACTCTACTCAAGTTAATGTACAGGTAATCCTAATCCATAGAGAGTGAAACATATTCATAAGCTAATACATGAAAATATATATACTAATAAAAAGGAGAAAGTGATAGAAATACTTGCCTTGAAGATGAACTCATCAAGCCTCAATCTCTCCCTTAGCCAATGGTGCTTTTTAATAGGTCATTTTGGTTTGTAAAGATAAAAAAGATAGGTTAGATATAGGATACACAAACTTTATTATGCATCCAAAATATTTTTCCCATAAGATGAGATTATTCTTTCCAAAGGAAGTATGAAACCCTAAGTAGAATGGTGGATAAGTAGATGAACAAATAAATGATTCTCTATCTATCTCTAATAAGAATGGAAAAAAGGTTGTGTTTTTATATCTATATCTAACCCTAAAACTTTCTAATGTTTTAGTCGATAGATTCAGCCTAATTTACCTTGTTATTTAACAAATTAAGTAGTTAGGTCTTAGACTAGGTTGGTTGGGCTAGTCTAGTCCTGTAATGTGCTCATTTTAAGGAACATGGTAAATCCATGTGATTTTATTTAGTAAATAAAAAAGATGTTTTAGTTTAGGTAGGATTTGTTTAGGGTGGTGAAATTGTTATAGACATGTGTAAACATAATCTAGTGCTCACTAAAGCTTCTGGCATAAAATGGGGATAATAACCATAAAAGAAAAAATGCAAATAAGAACTCTAATCAAGTCAATGTATAGGTAATACTAATGCATGGAGAAAGAGACATATTCATAAGCTAAAAAATGATAATATATCTACTAATAAAGAGGAGTAAGAGTTAGGAATACTTATGTTGAATATGAACCCATTGAGCCTCAATGTATCCCTTGCTCAATGGTGCTTTGTAATAGGTTATTTTGGTTTGTAAGGATAACAAAGATAGGTGAGATTTAGGATACACAAATTTTCTTATACATCCAAAAGACTTTTCCCATAAGATAATATTATTATCTCTGAAGGAAGTATATAACCCTAAGTAAATGCTCCTCAAATAGAATGGTAGATAAGTAAATGAACAAGTAAATGATTCTCTATCTCTCTCTAATAAAAATGGAAAACCCTTAAACCCTTCCAATGTTTTAGTCAATAGAGTTAGCCTAGTTGACATTTTTATTTAATAAATGAATTAGTTAGGTCTCAAACTAAGATAGATGGGCTGGTCCAGTCCCATAATGTGCTCATTTATAAGCAGGGTTGAACCATGTGATTTTATTCAATAAATAATAGAATATATTTTGGCTTAGGTAGGATTTACTTGGGGTTGTGAATTTCTTATAGGAGTGTGTAAAGGAGGTGTTAAAATTTAAAGAAATTTATAGGAGAGGTTTATTTTGGTTTTATGTGTTAGTATAGGGAGAAAAAATCATTTGAAGCACCATTGGCCTACCCACTCCTTTCTCGGTGCACCCTTTAAGACATGCACTCAAAGATATTGAGTCTCGATGGGTGCCTAAAAGAGAGAAAGCATCAGTAATTGATAAATTTTAAAAATATTGTGTGGATACATATGACCCACTCAAAGCACATTTTATGTAATGTAGTTGCAATAAAAGATTGTGATTTAGGAAAAGAACACAACAACACACAATGTTGAGCTAAATAAATTACAATAAGAAGTGAATAATATAAAGAAAGGACAAAATTAAAAAATACATACCTTTACTTAGTGTTATAGAGTAGGAAGGAAATAGGAAAAATGTGAAAGTGTCAAATGTAGAGAAAATTAGGTGAAACTATAAAATAAGATAAAAATAAAAAAAATTGAAAAAAATATACATGTAATATGTGGAAAAATTCTCTATGACTTCAAGATTCCATAAAAAAAATTGATTTAGAAAAAAATTAGTAGAAATAAAGTTATGAGTGAAAATTAGAGTATGTTCATAAATAATTGATAGGTAAATAATTTTTAATAGTAAATATAAATAAGATGAAAATTAATTATTTTTTTCCTACTATTATGATTAAATATCTCTTTAAGAAACCCAATTGATCCCAAAGAGTGACCATGGTGAGGAGATGTCAAATTCAATGTCAAAGATGCCTAACAACCACACCTAGTGCAAGTCAGGCAAGTGGTGCATTAATTTCAATTTTTTTTGTAAGTTTAGTTAAAATTAAGATCAATTAAATAATTATATATTAGGAAAAACATAGATACTAAAAATGACCCTAGGAATTTTGTAGGTAAACTAGGGGTAAAATGGGATACTAGGTAAGAAATAATTAGAACCATTAATGTTGAAGGCATTTATGGAAAATGGTTGAAAAGTCGCCATAACCTTTAAATAGAGTCATCCCTACCAAATCAGTTAGAAAATGTGAAATAATTCAAGGTGGTTGACTGCATAGTAGAAGTATGACTTAGTATTACTAGGGGTTGTTAATTATGTCGCAATGGGTTGACTTATTTGTAAATAAAGACAGGGTTGGCATTATACATTCTGGCCAAGGTAATATATAATAGGTGGCTGATGTAATCTATTAAATGAGGCCAAATACATGTTAGAGGGTTGATATATTATGTAAAAAATGGTAAAGGGCTGATTTAGTATCCAGAAGGTAGATTGTGTTTGTAAGAATGCGATGAATGCATAACAAAGAGGTGACATAGTATGGTAAAGAGGTGATAGGGTTGGTTTAGTATCAAAAAGGATAACTATGTAGGAAAATGAAAATTTTTAAGAAATGTTTTTATGAAGTAGTTAATTTTTTAATAATTTTTAAGAATGTATTTTATCATTATTACATCAAGATCTAATATATTCTATGTTGTTTGATATTTTCAAAGATGATGGAGATTTTAGTGCCTATGTGATGCATCATTGCTACCAATTTTTATATATAAATTGTCAAATATGAATCAAGCTCATTTTGTTTCCCTATGATTTGGAGGTATCATGGAGATGAGGAGGATCCCACTCAATGTTGATCTAGTCATCATGTTCCTTGGAGCATGGGAGTGACTAGCCAACACTTTCCAATGGGAGGTAGAAGGGGATACCATATATGTGGGCATAACTTTGGAGGATTTTCATGCTTTAATTCGGATTATTATTCTCATGACTCCATTCATATGTGATGCATCAGAGGTAGAGGATTGGAGGTGAGCACTATCCCTTTGGGAGACTAGCTTGGAGAGTATTTATGCTAAGTTTTAGGTTAGCCTATTTGATGTGTATATCTTAACCATTTTACATATCCAAAAGGACATTATATGAATTTTGATAACACATGTGATATGTCACAAGTCAGATGATAAGGTACCACTCTACATTATATCCTTCTATCAGTTTATCTTAGAGTAGGGTGTGTTTTATGATTTAAGATATATCATTTAGGTGTAGCTCATGTATGATATGTATGATATGATAACCTAAGGATAAAATATGATGGGTCCTATAATTTTATTTAGTTCTTAGAGTTACAAAATATTCCTTATGTATTAGTTATCTAGGTTTCCCCATACGATAGATGATAGGCTACCTTAGGTGTTATGATGGAGGTAGGAACATGGAATGTGTGCTATGCCACATGTCATAGCTTTATAGACTATGACATGAGGATAGATAGTGTGGTATCTTTACACTGGTATTATGTCATTTAGCTAACTTGGGGTAATATTACTAAAAGATTGGTATGTGTCCATTTCACATACCATTACTTCATGGGTAGATCCACATTCAGTATCTCATGTGCCCAAAAATCTTAGGCTACGACTTCTAATAGCTCCTCTAGTAGTTTATACTTACTAGGCATGACATTATATAGATTTAAGAGGTATAGGAGGTAATGGGGTTCCTACAAAGATACATGTTATTAGGCCTTAATAAGTGAAACCATTGGTAGGTCACACATAATAGTAGGAGGTAGCAAAGCCTAGTACAAAAGATGTTATAGTTCTGGACATTAATGGTGATGATGTAGGAGAGGTATTAGTGTAACTAAAATAAGGGTGATGACATCCATCTCAAGATCATAAGAGATGGAGGAACCATATTAGAGAGAGGACATATGCATGAGTAGTCATACACAAAGATCTTATGGTGGTTTTTAGACATAAATGGTTAATAGAGAGATAGCGAAGGAGGGGATTATGGTGGGAATAGGTAGTGAGTCTAGGTTTTGTACTTATACAGAGGTAGCCAATAGGGGAGGTGATCAATGGTTAAGCTGATGGAGACACCATGGTTGGTGACACTAGCACTGGTAAGTAATGTTCTAATTTATAAAGATTTTAACATAGATCATTAGTTATATTGTTATTTATGTATATGGTATAAATATATGGCTATATATATAGACACAAATGCACACAGATGAAATATAATGTATATTTGTTTTTTATTTTATAGATACTAATATAGAGATCAGATGGGGAACCATGATTGTGGCTGCACACTATGATATTTTGGATGTGGTGTTATTGGATTATGATCCATATACCTTGGTAGAAATTGTGTTACATGTTTTCATAAAATATTACACCATATAGGAGGTTTTTCAATCCTCCTCTATATTTAGGCAACATGGGAATACTTATAGGTATGTGGGATTATATATAGTAATAGACCTATAGGTTTAAGGGCTAACTCCCTGAATTTAACTTAAAGTGATTATCACCTACACTAATTGTTTGTTTGTGGGAAAAGGGAAAATAGTATGAATTAGTTAAAAATAATATAATAGTGTGATACACCATAATTATTTCCACAATAACATAAAAATTCTTTCACTAAGAAATAAGACCTAAAACAATAGCTTTAAAGTCCTAGAATGCTCTAACATTAGTACTTCAATATGAAGGTAATATGGGTGAATGATATCCAAGGTAAGTGAACAATATATTAGTTTTAGACATTAAAACTCATTATATAATTGAAAATATAACCATACACTTTAAAACACTTCATATGACCTTGTAGATTGGAACAACTTACATCAAACATGGAAAGATTGAGAGAAAGCAAGGATATATGAATATCTCTTAACTATTCACTATACATCTCTTCACACAGTTTGATAAGATGATATATGAACTCAAAATAAATTGTATTTATTTTTAAAAGGAAAATTAAAACATCAAACCAATAGGATTCACCATACACAGTGTGTAATTAGTTTAGAAAAGCCAAAATGTCTACTAATTATAGAATTTGAGAGAGGAGATAAGAGAATGAAGTCCAAGAGCCACTAAAAAACTTTTCAATATGAGAAATGGCGTTAAATATTTAACTGAAATGATAATTTAATATACCATTATATTTATACTTGGAAAAATGTCCCTCAAAGCATGAAACTCCTTAAATGTGGCATAGGATTCTTCATTTGTTTGTCTATAAATTGCCTTCATCATTTGGTCTCTTTAGAATGATACAAAAAATATTAAAGACATATGATATGATTAAATTATGAGAGATGGATTATAAAAATTATCTAAAAATAATTATAGGTATCCATAATCATCAAGATTTTTATGGCCAAGTGTTCTCGTTTCCTATAGTCACAATAACTCTTCTTTCACTCACCCTTCACACTTGGCACAAATATATACTTTAGTTTCCCAAAATAATCCATACAAAGGAGTTTATGAAACTTTTAAATAATCATAATTTCCTTATATTCATTAAGTATACCTTAAAATTCCTCCCAATTGGATTTTTCACCTTTTTACTTGGTGGTTATTCCTTCTTCATTATACTAGTTTGGACTAGTTGAGATGAAGGTGTTATCAGAGGCACTTTAAATATTTACTAAAGAAAATAGTTAGTATGAAAGGATATATTTTTCCCCATCCTAACTCCAAAACTTAGTTTCATATTTTGTAACCCTTCCATACCTATAAAACACATAAAACTATAAAGAAAATCCATTTTATACCCTATTCATACAAGTAGGGTACAACTATGTATGATGGGAAGGAGACCTGGGGAGTATTATGCAAGTATAAGGTCATTTAATATCAAAATATCCCTCTTATTTTCCTTTCATTATTCATCTTTCCCATTGGGTCACTAGAAGTGGTTTTGGAGGGTTTAGACTAGTTTTCACCCTTAAAGTTTGTTCATAAAGTTATGATGTTGGAAGATTAAAAAAATTCAACTAGAACACTATTTTGGACCCTATTAAACATCTTTTATCACCTTTATTTCCCATGCTAAACCTCCATTCTATTTTGAGGTCTCAAACTTGCCTTCTCAAGCTCCTTTCTTCATTATGTGTATGTTAGTATGACCTTAAGCTAGAAAATGGCTTATATGTGACTTTACTTGAAAAATGATGGTTATAACACAACTCATACCTATATATTAACATGTTATAATTATTTGGAATTTTTATCTAGTGTTATAAATGGAAAGGACCCCACTTTAGGAATTAGGCCTAAATTAGGCCTATTAGAAATTGATTGCATACATGTAGGTTTAGACTACCTTATTTGGTTTCTAACCCCTGTGCATTTCTTTTTCATATTTTTCCATTTGTAAAAACACTTTACACATCTCCTTGAAAGGTTATAATAGTCTCTAGCTTACCTTCTCACCACTTTCTTGCTAAACTTGTAAATTTTCAACACTCTGGGAGTACCCTCTTTCTAATAATGAATAGAGGGTATTCCCCCTATTGTATCAGGTAATTTGAAAAAATGAGATAATTTAGTAGGTCATGGAAACATTCTACACAAATTTTTATGGTTTTATCTCATCAGTAGCACCTTTAAATATCACAAAATATGCTAGATCTCTAGCATGATGACTATGCATGTTTTTGTGTGTGGACTGTAAGTTATTATATGAAAACCCTTCCATTTCATATTATACTATATGAGAATATTGAAATAATATTTTAACCATGATGAAGGTCATCCAAACCTACTTACCTCTAAAACCTTGCTAAACTTTTCAACATTCATCTTGCACTTGATTGGACAAGATTACAGATTGACTATAACAGTGTTTACCCTCAAAAAAGACACTGCTTGTAGGTAGATATTTAGTCTTAGACCTTGTATCATTGATGTAATATTATGTTTAGGTACTCTAGGATAATTTAATATTTTTAATTGATCATAACATGGTTTATATTAGGCCAACCTCGAGGCAATCATTCTTTAGGTCAATGTTACACTACAATCAACTGTAGTTGACCATCCTTGAGGTAAAAAGGTGCTTATACATGCATATCAACCCTTTGTATCTATGCTAAACCTAATTTATATATTTAGAGTCTTGGGAAAAAGTCTCATTAGTAAATGTTTGTGTTTTTCATGATTCTAATGTCCCCAAGATTTAATTCATGAGTTTGTGAGTCACCTACATTCAAGTTGTATGTGACGTTTCTAAGCAAGGAAACACCTATAGGTGTTAATGGATGTCAATACCTTGAATTTAAACCCTCTTTGATTTTATTTAAAAAAAATTATCTTATTCAATTAAATAAGATCACCTAAAAATTAAATCATTGTTTTATACTGCTAGTTTGGGTTACAATCCACATGAGAATTTAATATCCTATAGAAAACACTGCCTTTTTATAGTGAACAAATGCATGAATTGGAAGCCTCATTTTCATCACTTATGGTTAAAAAACCAGTCTCTTTTTTTAATATATCACCCCTATATAATTAATACAACATGTAAACATTCAAACTCATTTAGGCTCCATGTTTGTTCATCATTTGCCAATACCAAAAGTGGCTAGTACTGTATTTTGGGGTTTTTAGGGAAACAAGTCCTTCACCTAATATTTCTTATCTTGAAGTGACTTATAAACTATATATGTAAATATATGGCCTCAATAATGATTTTAATGAAATTTTATGACTCCAAAAACCTCATAAATATTTCAAAATGTGTCAAACTCTCTATATAACACTTTTAAGTCTTTGTGGGAGCTACTTGTAGGTGTGCATACAATTATAGACAAGGTAGTGGAGGTGAAACAATCAATTTGTATGGTATATGATAATTAAAAAAGTTTTATACTCTCTAAAAATATTCAAAAGGATCCTTACAACCTTGAAATGCTTCAAACAAGATCAAGTGTCCTTATTCCAACATGGTTGATTTCTTGTGGGGTACATTTAGGGATACCTTAATGTTGTAGGCTTATGTATGTATGAGAATTTGTTTCTATAATCATCCATATTCCACTTGGGTATTATTATATTGATTTTTATTATTTTAAATAAATTTTAAAACTCTTTAAATCTTTATAACATATCCATGAACATGCTCATGGCCTTCACACACCATGGCTCAATTGTCTACAAGTAGAAAACTAACTATGTTGTCTTTTATTGATTACAACATTCATGATGATAGCTTGTGAGATTTATTTCTTAATGAGTGGTGTATTAAAATATATTGGAAATTTGAAATACAACATATCACCATATTTTATAACCACTACAAAGACATGAAAACTCTACAAATGGTGAAAACATGTTTGTAAGTTCTCTAATGATATCAATTAACAGATTGAACTATTTCATTCATAAAATCAATTGAAAGCATTAAAACAAACATATATATACCATTAAATAATAGCTATAAATCATATACAATCCATTTCACTAATTAGAATATATGGACAACCTCAAATAAAGGCAAAATGTGCAGGGTGTGGGGATGAGTAAGCAAAACAAGATAGTCAACTTATTAAGAATGATTCATAAATCATATTAAACCATTATTCCAAATATTTATATTAAAATTAATTATACCAAGTTTAATATCGACCACCAAGAGCATTTAACCTAAAACCTCTCCTACTAGTCGTACCATTAGAAGACCTGTTGATCTAGTTTGTGTGCTTAGTGGAGTGATGGAGAATATAAATGGTTTTGGTTAATTTTTGTCACTTATAAATAATTTAAATCATCTAAATTGATTCATGTAAGGTTAATAGTGATTCCATAAGTTTTTCCCATGTACTAATCTCTTTTATAGGTCATACAACTGCTAGAAACTTCTCTTTTTCACTTGTTTTATTATTTTCAATTAGAAACCTACAATTTTAAGACAGGAATGGCATTATTAAAAATGAATCTGACATACTGGACAATGGAAGAGATTTTAGAATAGTTGGACACCTTGGAAAAACATAACACCTTCATTTATGACCTAAATATGACCCCTAAGTGACATAAAATGACACAAGGACTAAATTTGACTAGGATCAAGGATAAAATCATATTAAATGACACCAAATAAACCATGACACACCCTATAACATGGTAATATATCCCTATATCATGTTTTATACTATAGGGATTTGACCTATCTTAACTTGTGGTCAAAATAATTAACATTCTTAGTGATTTTCCAAGGGTGATATGCTTGCTATACCAAGACCAGTAGCCTAATCCTATCCATTTGGCCATGGAGTCACCTATACATAATTTTGACACAAAATTTTCCTTGTAAACAACACCAAACACAAGGAAATATATAAATAATGATACACACCAAAGGGAAACAAACATGTGTTCAACTAGAACACTTATAAATCACACACACAACTGAAAGAAAGACACACACACCCAATGTATATTTAAAAACACTCAATCTTGAGCTGGAAGACATCTTACCAAAATTTGACTAGGGTCAAAGATGGTTCTTATTGCATCTTTTTCACTCGATGAAGGTAACATAGTATGATAATGATAGTCATCATCAATCACTTGAATATGTGGATGTTCAAAAATCTTACCATATTTAGATCTCCTCATGTCTACAAGTGGAATATTTGGATCCTTTATGAATTATATTTATTTCTCTCTAGGAGCCTTTATTAGATCTATAATATTCTTTATCTTTTTCATATCTAATATACACTTCTCAAACTATAGAATAGGAGTGATGATAGTTACCTTAATCCTTTTATCCTCTTCGGCATGATGTACTTGATTTGTATGATCATGAAGTCTCTTCTCATCATGTTCAAATAACTCTAAATGTTTATTTACCTCATATTTAACTCTTGAATATTCTTTAAGCACAACAAAATCTGCCTTAGAATCATGAGACTCCTCTTTGACTAAAGACTCTTGGACAATAGATTGGCATATACTTTCATGATTGATGGAACACACAAAAATATTATTGTTAGACTCATTAGAAAACAAATCAAATATAGACTTATTAGGAAGAGAATTAACATTACTTAACTAGTCACACTCTTGATATATGACATTGAACCTTTATCATAAGTCATCCTCCTATCCTTCATGAGTGTCATCATCAACTGTAGCTTCATCAATAACAAGTAGAATCACATTGTTATTCTCACCATTTTGATCAATTATGTCCTTAAATTTATGATCATAATATACATGGATCAATTAGTTACTCTCAACAACTTGTGAGAAATAATTCTCAACACTTACTTCAGCTCCCTCAAATGGCTCTTCATGTATGATATATGTGCCAAGGTTAGTTTTATCAAAGTATGCATAAGGATCATGATCATAAGCTTATACATCATACTCATATATAAAAAAATCATCTATGACTTTAATCTTAAAATAACCATCATCCACATTAGACACATCCTTCTCATTGATAACACAATTCAAGTTAGATCTTGCTTTAACATAGTGCTCACTATGAAACCTTACAATCGGTTGAGTTATTATGGTCACCTCGGTTCCATATATTTTACTAAAATACAATAAGTACAAATTATTTAAGGTATCCACCTATATTACCTATAAAATATCTTGAAAAGCATATTTCAAAATGAGTAAGAAGGCCAATAATAAAAATTTCTTGAAGGATGGGAAAGCTAAGACAATCATGAAGGAAGACCTTCAAGTTTTTGATAAAACATATTTTTTTAGAAATTTTTACATCTAGATACAATTATATTTTAATATGCATTTCATATATTAGGAAAAAATTATTAGCTATGACTTTGGGCATAAATAATGTAGAAGCATCACTATCAACTATGCAATTGTGTACTATTTTGACCCCCACTATGAGAGTGAGATAGAAAGGTGGAGGATTCTCAATTTTGGTAGATGGTTCAACAATGTTTTTAGGGGAATTTATAATAGATACATGATGATGACTTTAAATTAAATACAAAGGATTAATAGGGATACTAGATAGTTTTTTTTGTAAGAGATCCTTTTAGTCAAGCATATGGAGGACATCCCAAAGCCAAATGGATGCATTGGCATTAATAAATGAATACACTATGTTTAGAGTAGAAATATTTACCTTATATTGAGAACTTGGAGGCAAATAATCTATTATAACTTGAGGAATAAATAACCTTGAGTAGACCTTACCACATTCTAATTTTGAGGAGGTGTAGGAGTGTTTGGGATTGTCATTCTTGCATTCAAGCCTTGATACCTTATAGGAGGATTGGATGAACTTTTAGGAAAATTACCATCACCTCTTAAATATTTCCTTTAAGATCCTATGTTGTCTATAATAAAATTTCTTTATTTTATCAAAAAGTGTCCTCAACTAGGAAGTTAGTGAAGCTTTCTCATTGAGGTCACCAACCTTGACTTGCTTGCATTAAGACCTCATCTTGAGCTGATAGGAGAGGAGTGACTCCTCCTTGAGAAAATTGAGATTTCTCCCCACCCTCATTAACATCCATGAATTTTTCTTGTTTCTAATCTTCCCCTTTTACCAAATTACTATGCACTAGTACCATTACTCTTGTATTGGAGGTTGAAGTAGGATTATATAAATTAGAAAGAATATTAAAATTAATATGTTTATCTCTCTTATCCATATTGTTGACCATATTTATATTGGTATGGATAAAGATTTTGATATGCACCTTTTTTTATTAGCTTGCCTAGTTTTAGCATATAAGGCTAAGAATTTTCCCTCCAATTGACATCATATTCTACTTTCTTAGGAGAACTCTTTGGGTTCACATTGACACTCGGAAATTGAGCAACATTTAGAGCAACAATAGGAACATTAGGTAGAATAGGAATAGATAACTTAGGAGGAAACTTTATAACTTGAATGAGACCATTCTCAGCTCTAATGGAAAGCTCATATGCTTCAGGAAGAGTGAAACCACTCATATATTGAAACATTATGGAAATATCAATACTAATGGATCTCAAGTATGTAGAGAACACAAAACTAGTAGGTGGTATCATGGGAGGAGGGAATATATATGAGGTCTTTTCAAACCTCTCATTAATGTCATGCATTGTCTCCTTGGGGGATCTTTGGATTACATTGAGCTAATGTATAAGTGAAGTATGGTCACTTTCATCTTCAAACCTTGAAGTTAACAACACTCCAAACTCATCCCATGATGTGATGCACCCACCAAGCAAAATATTATACCAGTAAAGTGCTTTTCCTCTAAGGTACATGAAAAGGATTCTAATATAAATATTATCTTTAGTGACATTGTGAAAGCTACAAAAAATTGAGATATCTTGGAGGTATTCACTAGGTGTGACATGAACTTCACCATTGAATGTACGAACAATCGTTATGGCATTAGGGGGAATAATATCATATGAATAAAGATGAATTATATTTTTAGTATTAAATTTATGAAAGGAATGTTTCATATCCATAATTTCCTCAATTTATTCACTCTCTTAACTATCAAAATCCTCTTGGTAATGAAAGGGTCTATTAAGCTAAGGGTATTTAACTTCAAGAGGAATTTTAGGCTAAATAGGTTGATTGATAGGATTGAGAACTCTACTAGATGATGACAAACTAAGGACCATGAAGTATGATATTTAATATATGAAAAAATAATGGTATAAAAACATATTTTTCCTTAAGTGGATTCACTAAATCTTGAGTATCACACCAATTTTTAGATGATGTTGTCAATACCAATATTCACCTTAACAAGTTATCTTGAGGACAATGGGTCCCACTAGGCATGCCAAAACTATTGTCACCAATTTTTTCACCCTATAGGATATTTTTCAAGCCTCCTCCATATTTGGTCAACATGGGAATACTTCTAGGTATGTGGGTTTACCTATAGTAGTAGTAGACCTCTAGGTTTAAGGGCTAGCTCCCTGAATTTACCTTAAAGTGCTTATCAGATATAATAAATATTTATTTATTGGAAAAGGGACATAAGAATGAATTAAATAAATATATTCTAAGGGGGTGATACACTATAATTATTTACATAATACTATCATACTTATTTCACTAAGAAACAAGACCTACAACACTAGTTTCAAAGTCCTAAAATGTTGTAACATTAGTACTTCAATATGGAAGTGATATGCATTAAGGATATCCAAGGTATGTTGGAAGTATATACTAAAATATGTGGGTGAATAATTTTCTTAACAATAACTATTGAATTCAATTAATCATCCCATGAATCATTCATTCACACAAAAGATTAATGCATAAACAAAGGAACTACACAAGCATTTAACAAGGGAACACAAGAGATATGTGGGAAAACCTCTTATGGAATAAAAATCACTAAAAAATTAAAATTTAATATATTAATATAATGTCTATATCCAAGTATTAGTGAATCACCAACTTTACAAGGAGCTCCAACCCCTATCTAGATAAATACCAACTTAACTAGTCTTCTACCAGTTCTATCTTGGAAGAAGGCTCCAACCCCTAAGTAACTTCAAAAAATAAATTAACCTCTTATTTATGATCACCTTATAAAAAATGTTTCTAATATTAAATTTATTATGATCTCCTTTGTTTACACACTTTACCCTTCAATCTCACTCAAACAACCTCTTATGCCTTCTCGCTCAAATAACTCTCTCTTTGGTAGAAATAGGTCAAATGAAATTAATTAATACCTATATAAAAATATTTAGATACTCATTTAATTATTTTATTAGGTTATTTGTATCTTATATATATTATCCTATTCTCAAAATCATTATATATTTTTCTCAATAGCTCAATCTTCTAACTAGTCAAAATAGGCTTATTAGGCCTTGACTTTATACTTGATTCTTTATCATAACTATATTGGTCAGATAAGGACCTAAAAATACTTTAAATATGATTAAAATATATCACTATATACATTTCATGATTGAAACAAATAATACATAAGTCATTCATAGTCCATAAGGACCAAATCCTCTATTAGGCCTAATGGAGACTTAATGTAATTAGGTCTATCTTATCCACACATTACCATTATAACCCTTAGGAACACTTAATATATTAAATAATAAATTAAAAAATTCATACATACATATAATAAACCCTTGATAATTTCACCTTTGTTCCCCAACTTCATTTGTCCCATTTCACTGCTTGGACCTGCCAATTAGGTATCCTCGCTAATAAGCCTTCTCACTACTTGTAAGTCTATCTTGCAAATTTGAACAAAATACACAAATTTATGAAAAAAAATTATATTAATAGGATAATTATGATTTTAAAACTTCAAAAAATCTTTTTTCTCCACCATATAGACCAAAGGGCCTTAAGAAGACTTATATAGATTTCTTACTCAGAAACACTAAACACTATCAATACATAATCAGAATCATTTGTATCTCTAAGTTTGATCAGGGATTTACAATGAGAAAAAATTAATTAAAATGATAATATTTTTTCCTTATAACATATTAAATAAATTTGGGTCATTAATATTATTGAAAATTTACTCAAGAACATCCATTTTACACACAGAAAAGCTGTCTATAGGACCAAAAAACATAATCAAGAAAATCAACTTGTATAATAACTATGGGAGAAATTTTATGATATTAAAATGGATATATGTGATACATTATCATCCTTATATCATATATTTAAATATATATTTAATTTTCATATATAAATATTAGTCTTATAGATCAATCTCACTATGTCACTCTACATAGGCTCCACTATGTTAGATAGACCAATTTGATGAATTTTTTTTTGCATAGGTGTAGGAATCATAATAACTTATATAAAAATGGGTTAGGATTAATATTTATTTAATAATTAATAAATTACTTATAATCCATAAATATTCCTCTAACTTAGTCCCTAATCTCATTCTCATTCTCACCTCATTTTTTCACTATTTTACTCATTAGGCAAGTTTAGTGATAGGCTAATTTACATGACCAATTTTTAACATTTTTGGTTATAAAACTAATAAAAAAATTTCATGATCATAAAATATAATTATTTAACATCATCCTCCATCCACTTTCATGTTTTGACCTAGTCAACCGTACCTATAGTATCAAAACCCTAAATTTAAGGGTTGTCCTATAACAACTACTCACTCTCATGACAAACCAAATCCACTTGAGGAAACATTGAATATTTATTTTCATGTTCCAAACACCAAAATAGGTCAAATGAACCATTATAATCCATAATTTATTACATATTTTTTTATCAATTCTTTGTAAGGGTTTTAGGAGGGTTTTTACTACCTTGCCTTCTTAGTAATAATTCATAAAGGATTAGCCCTTAACCCCAAAAACAATGCCAATAAATTCAATATTGGGAAATTTTAAAACTATCCTGAAGTTATTAAGATCTGGTTCAAAGTTTTCACATGGAAATGAGCATGGTAAACTTCTTCTTGGGTCTACAACACCCCATTCTATGCAAACCATCAACCTTATCACCAAATTTCTTAATTTCTCATTTAGGTATTGAATTAAAACTTGGTAAGATTTCTTATAAATAAATCTCACACAAATTTTAGTTCTCTTAAGATATATTTAATACTTGGAAAATATCTTTACCCCTCATTAGGCCATTATAGGTCATTTTGTGCACTTAGGCCTTATGCTACTAGTCCTAATTAGACTATGAACACAACCTAAAACCTATTTTAATTTCATAAAAACATCATAATTATGTCATAAAACATCATAAAATTATATCACACTTCAATCCTTGATTACTTAGGTCTCTAATGGCTCGAATCACCATGATATTAGGCTTATCTCATGAATGCACTAATCCTGCAACTTATCACTAGGTCTCTTCATATAAGAACAAAGATTCAATATTTTTTTTGAACTAATTTGAAGGATTATTTTCCTCTTTCCCATGTTATCATATATTATAATACTTACTTATGCATATACTAACCTAAAGGACAAATTTTTGTTATGCATCATGCATACATTTTCTCACAAAGCTAGGCTAAACTACTCAAGATAGCTAATGCTCAGAGTTTAGACATAAAAGGATATTTTAATGATGTCATTATTTTAACCATGATTTCCTAGAGACAATTCCTTTCTCAATATACTTTATAAGTTATGTCATATTTATAACTTTGTACTAAGATGTGCTTGCCTTGTATGATTCTCAGTACTTAGAGCTCAAACAAGATGCTTCTCTTGTAGCTTAAACATGATTTGATATGTCATAAAACCTCAAAAAGGATATCAAGTTTCTTTAAAATTTTCTCTCAACATAAAAACAAAACTTCTTAGTCACACACCAGTTCACTAAGCATGACATCAACTTTTAATTTTGTCATGAAGGACTTTTAACTTGGCATTGACATCAATGACAACATTAATGCCTTAAAACCAACACTATTAATATACATAAATAATCTACCCCTTTTTAATTGATGGAAAGCACTCTTAATCAAATCTAAAAATTTTCCAATACTTGATCTTGGAATAGGAACTTTCTCCCCCTTTGACATTAATTACAAAGGTTCACCCTTTTGGTAGCTATTTGATCTTTGGACCTAGGGTAGCATACCTTTTTTATTAATAACCCAATTAATAATTTTTAATATATCACACTTAAATAGCTACTTATGAGACATGGTTGATTCCCTTCATCTCCATGAAGATTCAATATCTTTTAAAAAAATGTGACTTGGTTTGATCAAGTCATCATACAAGCCTTTGTAAGTTGTCATTTGAGATTACGCCTATTGTGAAATTATTTGATTAAAATTTTAATGTAAATATGTCCTAGGACCACAAAACTCCCCCTTAACCAATCATACTTCATGCTTATTTCTTATAGCTGAGTGTCTCCATGAAGCCTAATGGATTTCCCTCTACTCTAGAGAGATAAAATAACATAATTTTAGGAGAATCCCATATCTCCATGTTATTGAAATATTGAACTTAATTTATGATCCTCTTATGCTTCATTTTTCCTTTTGGATTGACCCCTTCAATATTTTATTGAGCAATACTCTGAATTTATTTATATGTCTTATTTATTTCATCAACAAAATGAGCTAATAGAGAGAATTATTGACACTCCTTTTCATCTTGAATTTTTTATATCATGGAAAATAGTCCACTTGGACATTCAAACTAATTATCAAACTTATAAATCTTAGGTTTTCACTTATTATTTCTCTCTTGTGTTCTAGATGTCTCAAACTTCTTATCTTGTCTTGAGAAGTCATGATTACAATATTTTACAATGTGATAAACCTTATGGAAATTAAATCATGCCATCCTTCTAAATGGAAACACACCATGGAAAATACCTCTTGACTAATTTTTATCTTCATATATCCATGCAAATTCATTATTTAAGGGCCTTCTATAATGCTTTGCTCTATGACCAAATTGATTACATGAATCACAATAGCCATTGAATGGATTAACATACCTATTATTTTTAGTATATTTACTAATGGTATTGAACTTTATTATATCAAAATACTCATTATTTGATTGATATTTTACCTTTTTTATCATATTAGTTTCCTTCTCTTGATATCCAATGCAACCAAGACATGCCTTGTCATTAGTAGTCTTTTGACTACTCATAAGTTTATTTAGATCACTAGTTCTATTTTAAAAATTAATAAATGAATTAACCTTATTTAATTATTGTTTAAATTCATCTCTCAAAGAGTTTACTTTAACTACATACCTTTCACATTCTTCTTATTTTAATTCTAGGCCTATAGTCACAATTTCAAGGTGACTTTCCACCTATTTGACTATTTCTTATTGGTTCTTGGAGTTATTTCATATTCTATCTTCAAACAATTTGATCCTATCCTCATAGTATTTTATGAGGGACCTTATTAACCTATTATTTTTCATGACTATATTCAGCTCTTCTAGAGTACTCATCAACTTAGCTTCAAGATCCACCTCATTTCCTTCTTCATCTGTATCACAAGCAACACCGCCAATCTATATGGATTCTTATGGATTTGAGTAGTTTCCTTATTAAACCATAAAGAGAACCTAATTGACATTAGGAAAATCACTTTCATGATTACTCTCTGAATCACTTCTTTCACTATCACTAGATGAGCCACAATCTTCCTTGGTATAAAAACTTTTTTGTTTTTAAAAAAATCTTTTCTAGTTATCATATATTTTGAAGTTTTTATTGATTTTGTCTAAATTTTAAGGATTTTATCATGATTATGATCCTAATTATGTTATATATCATCATTTATATTATTATTATGATGATTTTTATTGTCAAAATGTCCAATCTCTCCATAATTGAAGCATTATAAAGGCCTATTGCCTTTTTATTATCTTGAACCTATCTTCAAATTTATTGTAAAAATAGCTATAAAATCATCATCATCATCAATATCAAATTCATCAGTATTTATGACATTCTTACCTTTTGACCTATTTTCTTTTGGTTCTTTTTTTTTGCACTAAATACAACTTCCTTCTTTGTATGTCTTCCTTTACTTATCCGCATCTCATAAGTTGTTAGGGTTCTATGAAGTCTATCCATATCATGTTTGTCTAAATATTGAGTTTATTCAAGAACACATAATTTGGAATCAAATTTGGGGTTTAGATATCTTAAAACCTCTTAAACAATAATATTCTCTTTCAATTATTCTCTTAGACCTCTTATGATGTTGACCACCTCATCAACCCTCAATAAGTAGGTTATAATGGTCTCATATTCATTCATTTTAAGACTTTAAAATTATACTCCAAGAATTTTAAACTTGGATAATTTGAATTTATAATATCCTTAATGAATATTTTTCAACTTATTCCACATTTATTTTGTAGATACACAATGCATAACCTTCACAAGTTCTACTTTAGATAGACCGCACATAATTCCATTCATTGATTTTGAGTTATTGTCATTGGCCTTCTTACCTATTCAATCCATATAAATAATAAGAGGTAAATTATACCGATATAGTAATTACTAACAAACATAATTAACTTGAGACATTAGATATGTCCTCATATTCACAATCCAAAAAGCATAATTAGATCCATTGAATAGTGGAGCTTTGCTTGTATAGAAACCACCCTAAGCTTGACTAACCATCTCAGTTTATTTAAAATATCCTTTAGGTTTTAATAAATCCTTGAAAGGAACTGATATGATACCAAATTTTGTAACTATCCACTAAGATGTGGGGTGAATTAGTTTCTTAACAACTAGTATTCAATTCAATTCATCATTCCATGAAGCATTCAGTAACAAAAAAACATATCACAATAGAACAAAAGATATATGTGGGAAACCCTCATATGGAATTAAAAAAAATGAAAATTTCACATGTAATACATTTATATAATTTAAATATCCAAATTTTATTCAAGTACCAACTTTACAAGGAGTTGTAATCCCTATTTAGATAAGCACCAACATAACTAGTCTTCAATAAGTTCGATCATACAAGTTTGATCAAAACCATAGGTAAATTAGCACCAACAAGTAATATATTATTTATTATCACCTTATAAATATTTTTTATAATATTTAACTAATTATTACCTCCTCTTTTTACACTCTTTACCCTTTAATCTCACTCAAACAACCTCTTAGGCCTTCTCACGTAAATAACCCTCTTTTTGGTAGAAATAGGTCAAATGACCTTCCTTAATACCTATATAAAAATATTTATATACTAATGGAATATTTTTATCATCTTCATAATTATATTAAATCTCTTAACATATTCTCAAAAACATTCTATACTTCACTCAAGATCTCAATCTTTTATTTACTCAAAATAGGCTTATTAGGCCTTGACTTTATACTTGATTATTTCTCATACATATCTTGTTCATATAATGACCTAAAAATACTTTGATTATTATTAAAATATATCACTATACACATTTAATTATTTAAAAAAAATACATTAATTTTTCATAGTCCATAAGGACCAAATCTTCCATTAGGCCTAATGGAGACCTAATGCAATTAGGTCTGTCCTATCCACACATTACCATTCTAGCCCTTAGAAACAATAAATATATTAAATAATTGATTAAAAACTTCATAAATTCCTAAAATATATCCATGATAATCTCAAAATTTTCCTCCATATCCATTTGTCCCATTTCACTACTTGGACCTACCAATTAGGTCTCCTCGCCAATAGGTCTTCTCACTACCTATAAGTCTGTCTTGAAAATTTGAACCAAATACACAAATATACCACATAATAAATGAATAAAAATATAAATATATGATAATAATTACTTAATAAACTTCCCAAAATACTTTTCTCTCCACCACATAGGCCAAAGGGCCTCAATAACACTCTTATAGATGACTTACTTAAAAACATTGAACACTGTCAATACACAATCAAAATCATTTGACTCTCAAATATTTATAAGGGAATTAAAATGAAAATAAATCAATTAAAATTATAATATTTATCCTTTATAAAGTATACAATAAATTTATATCATTCATATTAGTGAAAATTGACTCAGGAACATCCTTTTCACACACAAAAAGTTGCCTATAGGACCAAAAACATAGTCAAGAAAATCAAATGTTAAACACCTATGGGAAAAATTATGTGATATTTCAATGTATTATTAATATAATTTATAATAATTATATCATATATAGATAGATATATTTCATGGTCATAAAGCATTATTTATCTTACAAACTAATCTCACTATGTCACTCTACATAGACTCTACTGTGTTAGACATACCAAATTGACAACTTTTTGCATAGTTGTAGACATAATAAAAACTTATATACCAAGGGGATATTATGGATATGTCTTTAATAGTTACCCAATACCTTATGATCCATCCCTAGTCCTCTACAACCAATCCCTAATCTCTTTCTCATTCTTGCCTAGTTTCTTCATTGTTTTGCTCATTAGGCTAGTTTAGTGATAGGCTAACTTACATGACTATTTTCACACATTTTGGGTCATAAACCTGATAAAAAAATTTCATGAGAATAAACTATAAGTATTAAACATCATCTTCCATCCACTTGCATGCTTTGACCTAGTCAACCCTCCCTGTAGCATTAAAAACCCTAAAAATAAGGGTTTTCATGTAGCTTCTACCCACTATCATGATAAACCAAAACCACCCAAGTAAAATTTGAAGATTATTTTTCATGTTAAAAATGAAAAAATATGTCAAATAGACCATTCTAATCCATAACTAATTAGATATTTCTTATTGGGTCTTTGTAAGGGTTTTAGGAGGGTTTTGACTACCTTAGCTTCTTAACAATCATTCATAAAGGATTTCCCATAAAAAGAAAAAATAATGATGATAAATTAAATATATGTATCTTAAAAAAATATTATGAAGTGATAATTACCTCATGTAAAGTTTTTGTGTGCCAAAGAGCATGAGAAAATTCTTATCAGGTCTATAACACCCCATTTTGTGCACACAATTGACCTTATCACCAGATTTCTTAATTTCTCTTTTAGGTATTGAATTAAAACATGGATATCATGATTATAAAAAACCATAACACCATTTTAAATTATCTAAAGTTATATTTCAAACTTTTAAAATATCTTTACCTCTCATTAGGCTAGTATAGGTCATTTTGTACACTTAGACCTTATACTACTAGTCCTTATTATACTATGAACACAACCTAAAACCTCTTGTAAAATTATCAAAACTTCAAAATTATGTCATAAAACATAATAAAATTATCTCACACTTATGCCATTTCTTAATTATGTCTCCAATGGCTCAAATCACCATGCTATCAGGCTTATCTCACTAAGGCACTAAGCCTACAAATTCTCACTAGCTCTCTTCATACATGAACTAACCTTTAATATTGTCCTTTGAACTAATATAAATGATTATTTACCTATTTACCATATTATCATAGGTTATAATAATTAATTATTACTATACTTACCTATATCACAAAGTTTCATTATGTATCATGCATACATTTTCTCACAAAGTTAGGTCAAGCTACTCAAGATGCCTAGTGCTCAGAGTTTGGACATGATAGGCTAGTTAAATGATGTCATTATTTTAACCATGATTTATTAAATATGATTAAATTATAAATATAATTTATAATCTCTATCATATTTATAACTTTTTACCAATATGTGCTTACCTTATATGTTTCTCATTACTTAGAGCTTAAACAAGCTGCTTCTCTTATATCTTGAGCATGATCTTGATATGTCATCAAAACTCAAAAAGGATATCAAGTTGAATTAAAAATTTATATAACTATAGAAACTAAAATTATTATTCACACACCATATCAACAAGCATGACATCAACTTTGAATTTTTTCATGAAGGACTTTCAACTTGACTTTGACATTAATGACAACATTAACACCTAAAAACTAACACTAGGAACATACCTCAACAAAGTAACTAAACCATATATTATTATTAGACACTAAGGCTAATTTTAAACTTGAAAATAGACCAATACAATTGAAAACACTTCATATGACCTATTAGAGTGGAACAACTTATATCAAACATGGAAGGATTGAGAGAAAGCAAGGATACATGAATATCTCTTAACTATTCACTATACATCTCTTCACACACTTTGAAAAAATGATATATGAACTCAAAGTAGATTTTATTTATTGTTTTAAGGAAAATTAAAACATAATACTAGTAGGGATTCACCATACATGGTGTGGAATTATTCTACAAGAGCCAAAATGGCTACTACTTATATAATTTAAGAGAGGAGAGAAGAGAATGAAGTCCAAGAGTCACTAAACCACTTATCACGTTGAGAGATGGAGTTATAAATAGAAGGTAAATTAATATGTAATATAAAATGCAATTTATAATTGGAAAAATGTCCCTTAAAGCATGAAACTCCTGAAATGTGGTGTAGGATTCTTCATTTACTTACCTAGAAACTACCTTCATAATTTGGCATTCTTGGAATGCTCCATAGTATACTAGAGAAATGTGAGATGATTTAACTATGAGGGAGGGATTATAAATGTTCCTAATCATCAATATTTTTTTGGCCAAGTGTTCTCACTACCTGTAGTGACAATAACTCCTCTTTCACTCAGCTTTCACATTTGGCACCAAGATATACCTCATTTTCCCAAACTAGTCCATATAGGGGAGTGTATGAAATTTATAGAGTCATAATTCCATTAGATTCATTAGGTAGACATTAAAATTAATCCCACTTATATTTTTTAGCTCCTTAGTTGGTGGTCATTCCTTGTTCACTATGCCAGTTTGGACTAGCTGAGATGAAGGTGTTAGAAGAGGAACTTTTTAGATTTACTAAAGAAAAAAAGTAGTATGAGAGGTTATATTATTCCCAAAAATAACTCCCAAAGTGTTTTTAATCTTTCATAACCCTTTCATACATGCACAACACACAAAATTGTTAATAAAATCCATTTTTCATCTTATTCATACAAGTAGGGTACAACTCAATATGATGGGAAGGATCCATAAGGAGTACTATAGAATTATAAGGTAATTTATAAATTAAAATATCCCTCTTAGGTTCCTTTCATTCTTCAACTTTTCCATTGGGTCACTAGCAAAGGTTTTAAACGGTTTAGAGTAGTTTTCATCCTTAAGGTTTGATCATAAAGCTGTGGCATTAGAACCCTAAATAAATTCCACTAGAACACTTTTTAAGACCACATTCAACACCTTCTATCTCATTTATTTCCCATGATAAGCCTCCATGTTATTTTGAGCTCTCAAACATGCCTTCTTGATCTCTTTTTTCATTATGTTCACCCTATTATGACCTTAAGCCAAGAAATGGCTTATCTATGACTTTACCTATAAATTCAAGGTTATAACAAACGTAATACATGTATATGAACATGTTAAAATGATTTTGAATGATTATATAGTGTTATAAATGAAAAATATCCGCATTTAGGCATTAGGCTTAGACTAGGCCTAGTAGATCTTGATTGCATACTTGTAGGTTTGGACCACCTTGTTTAGTTTTTAACCCCTCTGCATTTTTTTTATTTTGGTTCACATGTAACACCAACTTACAAATCTCCTTTAAATTTTATAATAGTCTCAAAATTACCTTCTCACCATTTTCTTGCTAAACCTACAGAGTTTCAACACTCTCGGAGTGCCCTCTATCTAAGATAGAATAGAGTGTACTTCCACTATTATCTCAAGTAATTTTAATAAATGAGAGGCTTGAATAGTTAATGGAGACATTATACACAAATTTTTAGGGTTTTATATCATCATTAACAAATTTAAATATCATAAAACCTAAGACAAATCTCTAGCATGATGATTGTGTAGGTTTTTGTGTGTGGATTATAGGTTGTTGTATGAAAACCCTTACATGCCTTGTTTATACTATATGAAAGTCTCACAATACTATTATGATCATGAATAAGGTGAAAAAACCCTAATTTCCACTTAAACATTAACAAACTCTTAAACAGACACCTTACACTTGACTGGACAAGATTGTAGGTTAACTGTAACTATGTTTACCCTCAGAAAAGAGATAGTGTGTTGGTAGATATGTTATCCTAGAACTTGTATCATTGATCTAAGGCCATGTTAATGTCATATAGGTTCATGTTATAGTTTAAAATTCTCATACCATGTTTTATGTTAGACCAACCTCAAGGTAATCATTCTTTAGGTCATAGTTACACTATAGTCAATTGTATTTGACCATCCTTGATGCAAAAAGGGGCCTGTAAATGCATATCAACCCTTAATATCTATGTTAAGCCTCATGGATCTCTTTATAGTCTTGGGAAAATGTGTCATCATCAAATTTTTGTGATTTTCATGCTTCTAATGTCCATGTAATTCAATTCATTATTTTTTGAATCACCTCTAGTCAAGTTATAGGTAATGTTTTTGAGTAAGGGTACAACTATAGGTGTTGATAAAGGTCAAAGAATTACATTTCAACCCTTGATGTTATTTGAAACAAAATTATCCTAATTAATTTAATAGTATCACATAAAAATGAAATCATGCTTCTATACTTCTACTTTATGTTGCAATCCACTTGAGAATTCAATATCCTATAGAAAATATTGCATGTTTATATTAAACAAATACATGATTTGGAAGCCTCATTTTCATCACTTGTGGGACCAAAAACCCACTCTAATTTTTTAAAATATTACCCATATATAATTATGATAACACCAAAAGTGGTTAGAACTTTATTTTGGGGTTTCTAGGGAAACAAACATTTGGACTTAGATTTCTTTTCTTGAAGTGACTTCTCATAAATCCTTACCAATATATGGACTCAATAAATATTTTCATTACATTTTATAAATCCATAAACCTCATGAAGATTTCAAAAATTTTAAAACTTTCTAAGCAACACTTTCAAGTCTCTATGAGAACCACCTATAGGTGTGCACACAATTGTAGACAAGGCAGTGGAGGTGAGATAGTCAATGTGTATGGTGTATGAGAATTACATAAGTCATTTACTCTCTCAAAAAATTCACATGGATACTTAAAACCTTAAAATTATTTAAACAAGATCATGTTTCCTTATCCTAATGTGGTTGACTTCCTATGGGGTACCTATAGGGATACCTTAATGTTACAAGCATGTGTATGTATGGAAATTTATTTCTAAAATTAACCATATACCACTTGGGGAAGATTAGATTGTTTTTTCCTATTGTAAAAATATGTTAAACCTATTTTAATATTTATATCATCTCCATGAACATGCTCATGGCCTTCCCACACCGAGGCTCAACTATCTAAAAGTATAAAACAAATTGTGTTATCTTTTCTTGATTGAAATATTCATGATGCTAGCTTATGAGACTATGTTTGGAATGAGAGGTGGATTATAAGATATGTTAAATATGAAATGTAACATATTACTATATTCTAAAATATTTACAAGGACATGAAAACTCTATAAATGGTGAAAACCAATCTATAAGTCCACTAGTGATATAAACCTACAACTTAAACTATTTGGTTCATCAAATAACTTAAAAACATGAAAATAGATATAGATACCATGAGAGAAGTAATTACACGTCCTATAGAAGCCATTTCACAAACTATATTATATGGATAACCTCAAATAGAAGTAAAACCTATAGGGTGTGGGGATTCATAAATAAAATAAGATAGTCAACTTATTAAGAATGATTAATAAATCATAGGCAACCATTATTCCAAATATTTCCATAAAAATGAATCAAACAAATTTTACTATCTACCATGAAGATCATTTGGCCTAGAACCTCTTGTATTGGTCATACTATCAAAAGACCAGTTAGCTTATTTTATATGCCTAGTGGAGTGATGGAGAATATAAAATATTTTGGTACATTTTTTTTCACTTCCAAAGTATAAAAATTATGTAAATTGGTTTATAAAAGTTGACTATCCATTTTTTAAGGTTTTCCCACATTACACTCTCCTCTATAGGCCATACAACTTCCAAAATCTTCTCTTTTTCACTTATTTTTTTTATTTTAGTTAGTAACCTGCAAGTTTTAGATAGGAATAAAACTATTTACAGGGAATATTACATATAGTACATTGGAAGAGAGTTCATAACACTTGTAAACATTGTAAAAACCTTACCATTTTCATTTATGACCCAAATATGACCCCTAAGTGACGTAAAATGACACAAGGATCAAATTGGACTTTGACCAAGGATAAAAGCATATTAAATGACATAAAATAAACCATGAAACACCATATACCAAGATAATAGATCCATATATCAAGTTTTGGAATATAGGGGGTTGACCATTTTTTACTTGTGGTTAAAATAGTTAATAGTAACATCTACCCCAACATATGTTATCTAGTTTAGATTGGTTGGGGAGGTTGTTAGATAGTTTTAGGTGTGAGTAAATGGATTAATATTACATATATATGGATATTATATAATAATTTATATGGTTTTATGGAGATGATGACATGTGGCACACATCCCCCTTAGTTGTATGGGTCAAAAATATTAGGATAATGGAGTGACTTGTGAAATTAGTGTACTAGGTAATGGTCACCCTACATTAGGATTAGGAGGTTACCCATCCATTGTTAGTAATATATATGTATATATAAAGAATATTATTATTATTATAAGGGAAGAAGTAAGAAATGAGTCTTTCATTGTAATAGGATATTGGAGTTTATCTGCTTGAAGAGACATTATTGAATTATTCCTTCCTAAAGGAGTATTGTATGGTGTTGCCCTACCTTAAGGGAATTATTTTTCTACATATATTGCATACTTTGACATATTGGTCCACATATATATTTTTTAATGTGTTTTTATACATTATTTGCATATATTATTAGTGTGGATTATAATAGGTGGTATGAGAGCTTTGATTTGGGTAATTTGTGTGGAATAAAACCCTAGTTTTTTGGAATCATAAATATCATTCAATCTATTTTGAATTTTTTCACAATTTTTGTAATGGATATGAATAGTATTACGAAGAAGTATTAGTAAAAAAAATTGAGCCATTATGATAAATTTTGAGGGAGTTATTCATATTTTAGGGTTTGTACTCATTTCATCATATCTTCCAAAATATAAATAATTTTTTGGTGAAATTTTTATTAATGTTGTACCATAATATAAGAAATTTAAATACAACAATTTAAACATTTTTGAGTCATTTAGAGTGATTTATAATGAGTTTATGATTTTTCATACATTCACTCTAAACACTAAAATTTGTGGAATGTTTTCAAAAAAAAAAATTGGAGTTGTAATAATATCAGAACAAGATATAATCAGAATTTGGTACTTTTTGGATCAATTTTAGATGAGTTATTGACATTTTAGGGTTTCATGAACCCTATTTTTTTAAGGATCATGAAGTTATAAGCATTTTTAGGGGAGGATAATATTAATGCTAGAGAATGGTGGCTCCTTTTTAAAGAGAATAATAATCAAATAATTTTTTGGCAAACATGTTTGTCTCTTTTTTTATTTGGGCCTACACAACATTGGTTTAATCAATTGAGATTTGTACAAAAGTATTCTTCATGAGAAGAAATGAAATAGGTCTTCCTAGATCTATGGGATATAAAAGAAAAAGAGAATCAAGAAGAGGAAGAAAATAATGATGGTAATGAAGAAGAGAATGAAGATGTTGAAGAAGAAAAATCAGTGGAAGAAAATAGTGATAATGATCAAAAACATGCAAGTAAGAAGAAGAAGAATTGGATGATAAGGGTTGAAATAATTTGGCTCTAAAAAAATTTGAGTCAGTTTTTTAATTTCATGGATGCATTCAAAATAAGAAGGTTATTGTTTCCATAAACCCTACTAACAAGCATAACTTCATCAACATGAATTTGGCCAAGCATCTACATGTTCAAACAAATAATATCAAGGAAGTTCAATTAGATGGTAAGAATATTTGAGTGTTGTAAGATATGAAGCTCATTATGGAAATTAATGTTTTGCACTTATACTTTTATGCTTTAGATATGGATGATGTGGATATGGTTCTTGGATATTCATGGTTAGAGACTTTGGGAACAATAAATATTAATGTTACAAATAAGTTCATGAAGTTTTAGTATAGAAAAAAGGTCACTTTATAGGATATCATAGTAGGAAAGGTACCAATATGAATAAAAGTAGATCATGACGATGTGATTGAAATAGGTGATGAAGAGAATGAGGAAGATTCAAATGACATAGATAAAGACACACTACAATTAGAAATGAACACTTCATCTATTCAAGAGACAAATAAGGAAAAGGTGGAAGAGGTAGAATAAAAGGTGAATAATGTAAAATTATTAAAATAAAGTGAGATCTATAGACACCCACATCATCATGAGAGGAAAAAATCATGGAAGTAGGTGAGGGACTATCATAATGATAATCATTTTGGCTATCCAAGAAATCAGGTTTCTAATCACTATGGCTATGCATGGAAGCCAAAGTAGAACTACTTTGGTCTGGTATGGAATCAAATCAATGTAGTAGTCTATGGAACATGGAATGAATGTGTAAATCACTATTAATATGCATGGAATAATACCTACTATGGTCATATATGGAATCAAAGTAGTGTAGCAGAATATGGTACATGGAATCAAAAGAGGAATACTTATGTATGGACACCAAATTAGTAAAGTTATGATCATGAACGTAATCAAAGGAGGAAAATGGAATTTAGAAAAAAAATTGGAGAGATATCACCTACCAATATCACATATGAATGGCTAGATGATTGAGATTTGAGATAAGTATGAAATGATTTGAAACACACTCATTATTTAGTTTTTTACTATGTTTTAGGGATGAAACATGTCAAGGAGGAAAGTAATGCTATGTATCTAAGGATATGATATATTAATGTATATGGTTTGATGGAGATGTTGAAATGTGACACACATCCACTTTAGTTAGTTATATGGGTCTAATATATTAGGATAATGGAGTAATTTGTGGAATTGGTGTATCGGGTAATGGTCAACCTACATTGGGATTAGGAGGTTACCCATCCATTTTTAGTTATATAGAGGTCTATATAAAGGATATTATTATAATTATAAGGGAAGAGGTAAATATTGAGTCTTATATTATAAGAGGATATTCGAGGTTATCCCATTGAAGAGACATTATGGAGTTATTCCTTCTTAAAGGAGTATTGTATGATGTTTCCCTACCTTAAGGGTATTCTATTTCTACATATATTTCATATTTGGACATCTTGGTACACATCTATCTTTTGTGATGTGTTGATATACATTAAATTTTACCTTATTTCCAACTATTCTAAGTGTGGATCATAATAATTACAACCACATATATTAGTAGCAGAGGGAGAGGCCCCATCTTATTAAGCATTGGCACATGAGTGAAATACTCATATGGAAACTAGTGTAGAGTTTGGACATGTGAAAGCCTAGGTGGTTAATCTATAGGGACAAGATAATGGCTTCAAATATGAGGTTGACTCATTATAGCATACCATTTAGAAGGGGTAGTCATAGCCATCCATAGGTATCTAACTCAACCACATGATAGATATGATGGAGCACAACCTTAAAACTATAGGTATTTTATTTTATATTTTATTGTATCAAATTAATTTTGTATATATTAATATGGACATTTTTTATCTATGATTTGTATTTGTTATTGTTTATTGATGGATGTATGGGTGAATTTCCTTGATATCACATGTATTTTAATTTTGTTGTATATGTTATGGTAAATTTGTGATGTATGTTTTTTATATAAATATTTGATATACATGAATGGTTAAAAAAAATCAAAATGATTATAAAAGTATAAATAATCATAAAATGTAATACACAACATATCATGATGGGAAATGTGTAAAACAAAATGACATAAATATAATAAATTAAAATGGTAAATTAAAAGGTAATAATTTTTTTTTCAAACCATGTAAAAGTAATTATTGTACCAAATTAAAAAAACTATATACAAACTATATCAAGTTATGAAGTATGGAAATTTGTAATAAAGTGGTAAATATATTATAACAAATGATAAGAAGACAAATGGACAATAAAGTTAATAAATAATTATAAATCAGTATGGGAATTATGAAAAAAAATTAAGTGAAAATCAAACTAATCATACTAGATCAATATGGGAAGTATGAAAAAAATTAATAAAAAGGTTTGTAATTGTTATCACTTAGAAGTGCAACTTTGATGAGAAAATGTGATTATTCTCATTTCTATTAATACAATGTAAAATCTATAAATTGTGGTACCTTATAATTATATATAATATTCATATGAAGGGACATTTACCTTTGGTACACTCAATTACATCTATCTAAACTATCTAATCCTATGCTTTCTTGACTAGGAAAATGGTAGGAATTATGCTAAAGCTAAAAAATGGAAATGAAAACTAAAAATTAGGATTGTGCACCAATATTATAATCAATTATGCCTATACTAAAGAAATATTTGAATATAAATAAATTTCACACATTAAATTCATCTTCATACAATGACTCTTTCATTAGTATTTCAGATAAAGGTCTTGATAGACAATCACACTAGCTTGGAAGGAATGAACAGTGGTTGAATTCACTTCCAAATTAGGTAGAAATCAGACTTAGACACTTTATATGACCTAAAATAATATTATTTTTTTCATAAATGTGAGATATTTAGACATAAGCATAGGAAAAATAATCATTCACTAAGTTCTATTAATGAATTGAGAACACACTTGATGAACAACTTCAAGATGAAGGAAAAATTTACCTCTTTATTGATTCAAAGGTGAGATAGTACAAAATTTTGGTATATTTTTAGTAAGAAAAAAGAATAAAATCCTAATAATCATTCAAAAATTAATGTACATATATAAATTAATAAGAGAGAGAGGGATAAAATACAAAGAGCTCTAGATGAGTCCACATATAAGTCCTAGTTCACTCCTACTTCAACTAAAAATTAAACTTAAAATTTCACTCCACTTTTAGTTCCACCTAAAATCTAAAATATCCTTTGATTTTAAATATTATTTAATATAATATGTCATGGTAGGAGATATGGGGGATACTCTTTCATTTTTTAAAATTCAAAGGGCCCTTCATGCATATTGAATATCGAGATAACTTGATGTGATCTGGCATTCAACTTTTCATATTATTTAGTTAACTCTTTTTGGTATTTAATTAACTCATATGCATCTTGAGTGTATCTTAAATTTATAATTTAGTTACTTCTAATTTCATTTTGAGTTTAATAGACTTATCTTGACTTCACACCTGGATTTCAACTTAAGCTATATTGCATGCAACTTGCATGCAAGTTTGGCCTCATGCCTCTTTTAAAAATGCCCAAAGTGGGGTGTAGTATATGTGGGATGCATGTTTCAAATTTAAATATATATATATATATATATATATATATATATATATATATATCCTAAAAATATTTATCTAATATTAAAAAATACTAAAAATACACTTATTCACCTTTGCATATTTTGGAATTCCACTTTTGTAAGGCTAATTAAAGACTTCTTGTTGTTGACCTGTAGTTGCTAAATTTAGCCAAAAATGGGATGTCATAGTTAGAGAGATGGAATAATGTGTATTTTTAATTATCCATTGAATATTATTAATATGTATGAACTTGATGATGATGATGAAATCAACCTTCCAAGCTGGTTCTTCTTCCATATGTGTATCTTGTGCAACTTTGACAAGTTTATTGAATACATTGTGAGAGCCAGAAACTTGATGTATATTCATAATTATAATATAAAATGAGAAAAAATATGATTTTAAAATAATTAAGATGGTGTAATAAACCATAAAACATAATTTTATCTTTGAGTTAAATGTACAACTCTAAAAAACACCATTTTATGCTATCTTGTTCTCAAGAAACCCTGATTTGGATTTGAGGGTTTAAAATGAGTTTTAAGCCTAACCAAACTATTATAAATATTATTTTCATTTAATGTTAAAATGGATATTTATATAATTATGGATTTCATATATTTCATATTATTAGACATGTTTTATGGAGAGAATAACATGTTTTTATAATTGTATAGTATAAGTTACAATATTATCATGATTTTAAAGAGACTATTTTTGGACATTTGCAGAGAAAGTGAAAGAAGATATGTTATGGGTTTCTCTATTTCATCTCATATATATGTTTTGTAGATTTAGATGAATATAAATTATCATATAAAATATTTAATTTAGCTCTCAAACATTACTCAGGTTTCTCAGTAAAACACTAAGGTTTTTAGTCATTGTGTTCACATGAATTTTCTATTTTCATGTTGACTAGATATAGGTAGTAACCAGTCACTTAACTTATAACATAAAACTTTTTCATCATTGTGTAACTGACCCCTTCAACCTATCAATTATTATCTTAGATCAATGATCACATACTTTAATATTTCTTAAGTCCTCAATTTAATAATTATTTGAGCATGATAAATGACTAGCACTAAATCATACAATGAAGATCCAATGATGCACAATAAAGTCAATATGTCAAAGGTAACTAAAAACAAATTCACTAGTGACAAGTTTCATAAGTGTAGGGACTATAACTTTTAAAAATTAATGATCGAGTACCAAGTGTCATAAGTATGCAGAATTATAGTAAAGTGATCGAAAGACATGCACTAGTGCCAAGTGTCACAAGCGTAGGGACTAACAATGTATAGAAGGCACATGAGAGTTCCAAGTGTCAAAAGTGTGGGAACTAAAAATAATGTGTAAAAGGCATGTGAGGGTGACAAGTTTCATATTTGAATGATATTTTTAGACATAGATCTAATGACCATATTAATCTATCAAAGGTTTTAATACTGAGTGTGTGATCATGCAATTGAGGTAAATAAAGAATGTGGAGTTAAATACGTCAAAGTGTTTGATGTTTAATGATAGATAGAGGTAAATTATTTACTACTATTGAACATATAATGGTATATGAGATCTCAAATCAAAATATCAACAAATACACTTTAAAGATTCAAACATTAAATTTTAGAAGCTCAAAAAGAAAAAATGGAGCACGTGATCCTATTAGAGCTTGATCTATGGTTGCATTTAAAATTTGAGACATTTGAATGAGGATATTTGGATTATGGCATAAAACTTATGATCAATTGTTAGTATTTAAATATATGCTCATCTAAATGGTCAAGTTAAATAGCATATAGGAAAGATTCATTATATGACACGGAGAATTATATAGATCATTATGATCGATATAAATAGTGTAATATGGCATGTGCATAAAAAATAGACCCTGATATATGATAAATATAATAAAATAAAAATAATTATAGAGGAGGTGCATGAATTCATGAATCAATAAACTTACAAGAGCATGATGTGTTAATGACCAACTATGAACATAGAGAAGATGTGAGACCTAGATCAATCCATATATACATCATCTAGAAAATGCATTGTGTGTTGAAAAGATTGAATTGAGAGGGAGAGATAAAGAGAATAAGAGAGATGAAAAGAATAGTATGAGAAGTTATAAAATAGGCTTGTAACAAAGAATTAGATTCATTTTATTAATAAATTTTATAATTTGGAGTTGTAGCTCCATAATAGATCTGATAGGTAGGTGCCATCAAAAAAGTTGAGTTTGTGTTGAGTTAGGGAGTAGGTGATTCCTTAAAGTAGGAGATATGAAATAAAAGGATTGGTGTCTCCTTAGGGTTAGTGACCTTAAACATTATAACTAGTAAAGTTTTTGATTGTGAGGCTAGATTAGAACAGTAGACTATAGTAGTTATTTTTATGGTGGTTTTTCCCATATTGGTTTTTCCATGTACATCAAGTGTTATAAATATGTATGTGTATGATCTCTATATATACTTTCTAAATTGCATTAAAAAGGATTAAAGGACTAATTTTAATAAATATACTAATTCACCCCCTCTCATTAGATAGTTGTGTTCTAACAATTAGTATCAAAACACTAGTTCCTTAGATGAATTTTAATCATCTCAGGTAGATCTGGGATAATGAATATAAATGGATAGTCAAGAAGGATATTCTTCAAATAAATCACCTCTCTTTTATGGATCAAACTATGCATTTTGGATCACTATAATGGAAACATATTTATCTTCATTAGGGTTTTATGTATGGATGTCTTTTGTAAATGGATATATAACCAATACTATAACTCCTACTAATCAAGATGCAAAGAAGGCATATGAGAGCAATGGCAAGGCAAACATTTCTATCATTTGTGGATTGTCTAACTCAGAGTTTATCAAATTAATGAATTATAAAAACACATAGGATATCTGGAACAAGTTGAAGAGCTTCTATTAAGGTGATGATAAGGTTAAGTAAGCCAAGCTAGAAACATACAAAGACAAGTTTAAAAGTAATAAAATGAATGAAGATGATAAAATTATAGACTACCTCCTGAGAGTAGATGAAATAGTCAATATAATAAAAGGCCTTGGAGAAGAGATGAAACATTTAGTCATTATCAAAAAGGTCCTAAAATTCATTCCATCAAGGTATGACTCTAAAATATCTTCATAAAGGAAGCAAGAGATATAGATAAACTCATTATAGATGAGTTTCATGGAACCTTCACAACCTATGAGATGAGAATGGGAGAAATAAATACTTTCAAAAGAAAAGCTACATTTAAAGCATCCAAAAAAGTAAAAGTATAAGCACCTACATCTGGATCTAAGGAGATTCATAAAGAAGAATACAACTTTGTCATAAAATTAAGAAGATGATCTAGAAAGTACAAAGGCAAGTCACCCTTTTAGTTCTTTAGCTATGCTAAAGTATGACATTTTTCTACTAAATTCCCTTATAATAAAAAAGATAATTCTAAGAAATAAGAGGATAGTGAAAATATGAAGCCCCACTACTCCAAGAAGAAAAAATTGTTCAAAAATAAGAAGGGCTTGTACACAAAATAATATTGTGATTCATTGGATGAATGTGATAGCTCAGATGATGACCATGATTATTCCTTTATGGCTGAGGGAAATGAATACATATTCATGACATTATAATCAATGCCTATAGATCAAGAAAAAAATAAGTTGAAGACTCAGATGAATAATAGGAAGGAGAAGTGGATCTAGAGGGTGAAATCATTTATGCTCTAAATGAAATTGAAAAGATGAAAAAAGATAACTTAAAGAAGAATTAGGAATAAAATGAGATTAAAAAAGTATTTAATGTTATTGAAAAATATGATTAGATGGTAGTTATCATAAAGACACAAGCTAAAGAGGCTAAAATAATAGATGTAGTCAAATTTGAACTATAGTCTAAGTTTTATGAATGATTGAAGTTAGAAATAGAGATAGTGGTCTTTAGGAAAGAACTTGACAAAACTAAAGAATAAATAAACAAAAGTTTGAATTTGATTAGAGGTTTTGAAATTATTGATGAATTAATCAATTCTCAAAATACAAAAAAAAAAAGAATTGGTCTTGGTTTTGAGAAATGGAAAAGTCCCATGACCAATACATCTAAAAACATATATGAAAACTTCAAAGTAGAAGGAGAATCAAGAACAAAAAATGAAAAATCTTGCAAGAATGAATCTAGAGATACAAAAAAGGACACAAACACAGTTGATGTGAAGAAAGTTGAAGGAAAAAAGAAGATTGAAGAAAAGAAGAAGAACAATGAGTCAATCTCTTCAAACTCAAGGAAGATGCAGAACATAAAGGTAAATGATGCATATGGTTATATAAGGGTGAGAAACTTTAAGAAGCCATAGTTAAGAAGACCTCCTAATCCTACATAAAGAAATGATATGACCAAATTTTCTTCATTTTTATATGGTTATTATTATACATGTAATCATTTTAGTCATAGGGATAGTGCATGTAGGGTTATAGTTACAAGGAGAACAAACTTTGTAAGTAGAATTTCATTTTCACCCTTGTTAGAGACAAATTTAATATGCTATAATTTCAATAATTGTGGTCATATAGCTAAACAATGTATAACAAGTTTTGTAAGACCAAAAATACAAAGTGAAAATAAATACATGCATATGAATGTAAATAAAGGTTCACTCTCTAAAAAAAGGAAAAATATGCCAAACAAGAAACCTAAGGATGTGTAGAAAGTGAAAGATCAAAAATTTGCACAATCCTTGATTGTTTAAACTGCACACCATGCCAAGGAATAAGATTTGTGTGTAATAAATAGTGTTTTCTCAAAATGCATGATTGGTGAAAAGAGAAAGTTAATAAAATTGAGAAAATGTAAGGAAGGATCTATCAGCTTGGGAAACAATAATGTAGTAAATATTCATAGTAAAGGAACCTTGAATATAGATGTAAAATTTCCTACACATGATATCTTTTATGTTAAAGGATTGAAACATAATATCATAAGTGTTATCCAAATGTGTGATAATGGATATAAGGTCACATTTTAGGTAGAAGGCTGTAAGATAAAGATATCTATAAGATTAGTTACAGGAGGGAAAATAACCTAAAGCAATATTTATAATCTTAGTAAAGTGAATGGTAATAGCTACCTAATAGGAAATATTGATGAGATTTGGTTATTGTATATACGAATGGGCCATGTTAATTTTGATGACCTAATTAAGATGAGGTCAAATAAGTGTGATATATGTATGCCTAAGATAACCAAACCTACATACATTAGTTGAAAGAAATATCAATAAGGCAAACAAACAAGGGTCAAGTTTCAAAGAAAGGAGTATGAAACTACAAATCCTTTAGAGTTATTTCATACTGATCTTTGTGGTCTTATGAACACAAGAGGATCTAAAGGAGAAATATAATTCATGATGATAATAGATGATTACTCAAGAATGACATGGATAACATTTTTGAAAGACAAGTCTCAAGCATTTGAAAGATTCAAAATCTTTAGGTCCATGATAGAGAATGTGATTAGATGAAAAATCAAATGATTAAGATCTGATAAAGGTGGATAATTCACCTCAAATGAGTTCATAAAATTTTGTGAGAAGCATGGAATCAAATGGAATTACTCTATATCAAGGACTCCATAGTATAATGGAATTTTTGAAAGAAAAAACATAACAATCAAAGAGATGGCCTAAACAATGCTAAAAGAGGCCAAATTACCTGATGGATACTAGAGAGAAGTAGTAAAAATATAAATATATATATTGGATAGAGTTGAACTGAGGGTAAATATTGATAAAACTCCCTATGAACTATGGTATGGAAAACCTACCTCTGTTAAGTATTTTAGAGTGTTTAGAAGCAAATGCTACATCAAGAGAAAAGAAGATGAATTTGGAAGCTTTGAATCAAGACATGATTAAGGAATATTTATTGGTTATTCCACCCAAATCAAAGATTACATATGTTATAACAAAATGATACATAATATTGGAGAGATTATCAATGTCAAGGTTAATGAAGGCTTGAAACATGTTAAACATGATAAAGACATTTATGAAGAAGAATCAAGGTTTGAAGATGAAGTATCTAATGAAGAACCTAAGGAAGTAAATGAAAATCCACATGCAAAATTTTCTCAAAAGCATTGTCTCATAGAACAAATCATTGACATTAAAAATTAAGGATTTTAAACAAGGAGAAGAGTTGCAATGAATAAGGAATAATTTTTGCTCTAATATCTGAAATTAAGCCTAAGAACTATGTTAAAGAAATCAAGGATGAGAATTGGCTAAAATCCATGGAAGAAGAACTGAACCAAATAGGAAAGAACAAAATTTGGGATTAGTTACAAGGCCTTCAAATAAGAATGTAATAGGAAAAAAGTGGGTCTTTAGAAATAAACTTAATGAGGATGGAACTGTTATAAGGAATAAGGCTAGATTGGTGTGCAAAGGATAAGCACAAGTTGAAGGCTTAGATTTTGAAGAAATATTTTCTCTAGTTATTATATTGAAGGCCATAATAATGTTTCTATCATTCTTTGTTCATAAGAATTTCAAATTCTATCAAATAGATGTTAATTTTTCTTTTTTGAATGGGAACCTAAAAGAGGAAATCTATATAAAATAACCTGAAGGTTTTCAACTATCAAAAGAAGAAGATTATGTTTGTAGACTAACAAAATCTATATATGGTCTAAAACAAGCACCTATAGCATGGTATTCAATATTATACTAGTACCTGTAAAAATAAGGATTCAATAAAGGTTGTGCAAATAAAAATATGTACTTCAAATCATAAGGTGAGAATATGTTAATTATTTTTGTATATGTAGATGATATCATTTTTGGTGGAAAAAACAATAATATGTGCAAAGAATTTTCTACTCAAATTTAGAATGAGTTTGATATGTCTATGCATGAATAAATTTCTTTCTTCCTTGGTATATAGATAACACAAACTGATGAAGGGATATTTATATCCCAAACCAAGAGTGCTAAGGAAATTCTCAATAAGTTTGGAATGGAAGATAGAAAATGAGTAGGTACTCCCATGATAATTGTTTATAATTTGAGAAAAAAAGATGAGTCTATTGATGTAAATCAAAATTTGTATAGATCAATGATAGGTAGCTTGTTATACCTAAACACATCAGGACTAGATATCATATAATAAGTGTTCATAGTTTCAATATTTTAAGCTAATCCTAAAGAGTCACATGTTAATGCAGTGAAAAGGATATTTAGATACATCAAGATTAAAATTGAATATGGCCTATGGTATCCCAAAGGTAAAGATTTCACTTTGATAGAATACATAGATTTTGATTAGGTAGGAAGTGTTGATGATAGAAGAAGCACTAGTGGTGGTGCATTTTTCCTTTGAAACAAACTAGTTTTATGGTTGAGCAAAAATCAAGAGTCAATTATTCTTTCTACAACATAAGCATAATGTGTTGTAATAGTGGCATGTTTCACTCAAGTCTTGTGGATGAAGTAAACACTTAAAGACATCAAGGTAGAATAAAAATCACCTATCTTTATTCTTTATGATAATTAAAGTGTTATTAATATTATAAATAATCTATTGATGTATTCCAAAACCAAACACATACCAATAAAATATCACTTCTTAAGAGAAAAGGTTGTATATAAGGAGGTCACAATGGAATATGTGACAACATAGGATTAAATTGTAAACATATTCACCAAACCTCTTCCTAAGGAATAATTTGAGTATCTGAGGTAGAAACTAGGAGTGATGGCTCATTTATCACATCACTAGAACTTAGTAATAGGGCATGAGTCCAGGTGGAGGATCACAAAAACTTTGTTAATCCCTAAAAGAAGAGAGAAAAAGAAACATAGGTATGCATATGTTTGTAAATATCTAATGAGTTGATGGTTTTAGATGTCTTGGAAAAATTATTATATATGATAAAGGCAAAGAAAAGTTTTAACAAATTGTGAGAAAGTTAGAGTCCCTTTTCCATTAATGTCAAAGGGGGAGAAAAAGTTTAAATGCTCTCTATAAAAGTTTGCCAAATGCTTTATGTTTATATAGAGCAAATGTTTAAGTCATGTTTTGTAAAATGTCCAAGGTGTGTTTATACAAATGTTACATTTCTTAAGGGGGAGAAAGTATGGAATTAATAACTTCAACTCACATTCATTAGAAGCTAGTGCGAAGGAATAGAGTTTGCATTACAAGATCAGATCATTTATTTTCACATCAATGAAAAAGGGGGAGATTGTTGGAAATATGATTTTCATGTGATGTCAAAAGGGAGATTGTTGGAATTATGGATGTCATAGATGTTAGAGAATTAGATATGTTTTATATAGAGAAGATCATGTTTTACAATTACATAGTATAAGTTTCAATATTGTCATATAATGTTGTCATGATTTTACCATTATCTAAAAAAACTAGCCTTTACCCTTATTTTTAAAAAAATGTTTTCATGCTTTTATAAAGACAATTTTTGGGCATTTGCAAATAAATTGACAAAATATTTATTATGGTTTTTTCAAGTGTATCCCATATGTATGGTCTATAGGTTCAAATGAAGAGAAATGAACCTAGAAAAGATTTATTTTAGCTCTCAAATATTACTAGGGTTTCTTAGTAAAACCCTAAGGTTTTTAGTCATGGAATTCGTAGGCATTTTATATTTTCATGTTTACTTGATATAGGTGGGAACCGATCACTTAAGTTATAACTTAAGCATTTCTCATCATTATGCAATCAGCCCATTAATCCTAGAAATTACCATAATGGAGCAGTGATCAAAGAATTTAATATTTACTACATCGTTGACTTAAAACTTATATGAGCTTGATCAATGGCTAGCACTAAATACTATTATTAAAATCCAATGATGCTCATAAAAATCATGATGTCAAAGGTACAAAAGAATGAATGTGCTAGTGCCAAGTGTCACAAGTGTAGGGATTAATAATGTGTAGAAGGAATGTGTAAGTACCAAGTGTCACAAGCATGAGGACTGACAGTAAAGTACTCAAAAATTAAGTGTTTATTCAAAGTTTCAAAATCATAGGGACTGATAATTTATAAAAGGCACATGAGAGTGTTATATATCACAATCATGGGCACCAATATAAATTTATAGAAGGCACATGAGGGTGCCAAGTATCACATTCACAAGATCTTATCAGATAGAGATCTAATGAGTCTATTAATATATCAAAATATCTAATAGTGAGCATGTGATCATGTAATGAAGATCAACAGAGTGCATGGAGTCAAAGATTTCAAAGTGTCTAATGTTTAATGATAGATATATGTAAAGTCTATGTTATTATTGAAAATATAATGACACATGAGAACTAGAATAAAAATATCAATGGATGTGCTTTAAAGAATGAAAAATTGATGTTCCAAATCTCACAAAGATCTAATGAAACATGTGATCCTATCAAATTTTAATCTAATGGTTGCATTTTAAACTTGAAACATTTGAATGAGGATCATTGGGTCATGGTGTAAAAATTTAGATTAATGGTTACTATTTGAAGATATGTTCATCTCAATGGTTAAGTAATGGAACATACATGAAAGATACATTATACAATATAGATAATGATATATATTGATGTGATCTATCTAAATTACGTAATATGGCATGTAAATCAAAAATAGATCCTGATATATGTTAAATATAGTAAAAGATAGAATTATGGTGGTGGTGTATGAGTTCATGAAGCTACAAACTTATAGGGGCATGATGTTTTAACTAAAAAGTACAAACATAGAGAATATGTAAGAGCTAAATTGATGCAAATATACATCATTTATACAATGAAGTGTGTGTTGAAAAAGATTGAATTAAGAAGGAGACAAGAAGAGAGGAAGATAGATATAGATAAGAGTATGAGTAGTTGTATAATAGGTCTATAACAAAGAACTAAATACATTTTATTATTCAAGTTTTCAATTTGGCGTTGTAGATCTATAATAGATCTGATAGTTAGGTGCCATAAAAAAAGCTGAGTTGTTTTTAAACTAGGGAGTAGGTGCTTCCTTATATTAGGTTCTCTTAAATTAGGGGATTGGTGTTTCCTTAGGGTCAGTGTCATTAAACATTGTAACCAATGAGGTTCTTGATTGTGAGGCTAGATTAGAATAGTAGATTCTAACAACTATTATCATGCTTATTTTTCCCATATTGGGTTTTCCATGTACATCTAACATTATGCATATGTGTGTGTATAATCACTACATATCTTTTCTAAATAACATTAAAAAGGATTAAAGGAGTAATTTTAATCAATCTACTAATTCACCCCCTCTTAGTATATAGTTATGTTTCACTAATTGGTATCAAATCACTAGTTCTTTAGAAGAAGCTTAATCATCTCAGGTAGATCTTGGATAGTGAATACAAATGTCTAGTTAAGAAGGCTCTTCTTCAAACAAAACACCTCTTTTTGATGGATCAAACTATGCATTTTGGAGCATTAAAATGGAAGCATATTTATCTTCATTAGGGTTTGGTGTATGGATGTCTATTGTAAATGGATATACAACCCTTGCTACAACTCCTACTGATCAAGTAGCAAATAAGGCATATGAGAGAAATTCCAAGGCAAAGAATGCTATCCTTTATGGATGATCTCACTAAGAGTTTTTAAAAGTAATTTATTATCAAAATGCATAGGATATATGGAAAAGTTGAAGAGCATCTATAAAGATGATGATATGTTAAATTAGGCCAAGATAAAAACATAAAAAGGCAAGATTGAAAGTCTTAAAATGAATGAAGAAGATAAAACTGTAGACCACCTCCTTAGAGTAGATGAAATAGTCAATGAAAATAGAGGTGTTAGAGAAGAGATGAAAAATTTAATAATTATCATAAGGGTCCTAAGATATCAACCCTAAAATTATGACTAATATATTTTCAATAGAAGAAGCAAGAGATCTAGATAATCTTAGTATATATGATTGTGTGGAACCTTCACAACCTATGAGATGAGGAAGGAAGAATTAGATAATTTCAAGAAAGAAGTTGGATTCAAATCATCCAAATAAGTAAAATTAGAATCACCTACATCTAGATCTAAGGAGACTAATGAATAGTAAGCCAACTTTGTCAAAAAATTAAGAATAGTATCTAGAAATTACAAATGTAAGTTACCCTTTAAATTCTTTAACTGTGGTAAGGTAGGACATTCTATTGTTAAATGCCCTTATAAAAAAAGGATAAATCTAAGAAATTAGAGGATATTAAAATGATGAAACTCCACTAATCCAATAAAAATAACTTCTTCAAAAATAAGAAGGGCTTGTACATAAAAAATATAGTGATTCATTAGATGAATGTGATAGCTCAGATGATGACCATGATTATGCCTTTATGGCTGAGGGAAATGAATTCCTATTCATTACATTATAATTAGCCTCTATAGATCAAGAAACAAATTAATTTGAAGACTCAAATGAATAAGATGAAGGATAAGTGGATCTAGAGGGTGCACTCATTTGTGCTTTAAATGAAATTGAAAAGCTGAGAAAAGAAAAATTAAAGTAAAAGAAGTAGGTATAAAAGGATATTAAAAAAGTATCCAATATTCTTGAAAACTTTGATTAGATGGTAGTTATCATAAAGACACAAGTTAAAGAGGATAAAATAATAAAATATGTATTCAAATTTGAACTAAAGTTTAAATCTGATGAATTCTTGAAGTTAGAAGTAGAGATTGTGGATTCGAGGAAAGAACTCAAAAAATCCAAAGAACAAATATAAAAAAGTATAAAGTTGATAGGAGATTAAGAAAATTCTTGATGACTTAATCAAATCTAAAAATCCATAAAAAGAAGGAACTGGTCTTGGTTTTTAAAAAGGGAAAGTTCCCATAACCATAACATCTACAAACATATATGACAACTTCAAAGTAGAAGGAGAATCAAGAACAAAGAATTGAAAAGCTTTCAAGAATGCATCTAGAGATACAAATAAAGACAAAAGCAAAACTGATGTGAGTAAAGTTGAAGGAGAAAAGAAGCCTAAATAAAAGAATAAGAATAATGAGTTAATCCCTGAAAACTCAAGGAAGATGTAGAACACAAAGGGCGCTGATGCAGATGGTTACATAAGGGTGAGAAACGTGAAGAATCTAGAGTTAAGAAGACCTCCTCATCCTGCACCAAGAAATTATATGACTAGTTATTCTTCATTTTTATATGGTTATTTTTATACCTAAATTTAGTTTTGTCATAGGGTTAGTGAATGTAGCATTATACCTCAATAGAGAAAAAACTTTTAAGCATAAATTAATTTGCACCCTTGTTAGATGCAAATGTAATATGCTATAATTGCAACAATTTTGGTTGCATAGCTTAAAAATTTAGAACAAGCTTTGTAATACCAAACATACAAATTGAAAAGAAAGGGATGCCTCCTAGTGTGAACAAAGGTTCACAAGTCTATGAAAAAGGGAAAAATAAGCCAAACAAGAAATTGAAGGATGTGTGGAAAGTGAAAGATCAGATAGTTACATAATCCATGATTGCTTAAACTACACTCCAAGCCAAGGAATAAAATTTATGGGTAATATCCAATGGTTTCTCAAAATGCATGACTAGTGGCAAGAACAAGTTCATCAAACTAAGCAAATGTAAGGAAGGATCTGTCATCTTGGGAGACAATACTACAATAAAGATTTGTGGTAGAGGAACCTTGAATATAGATGGAAAACTTCTTATACCCAATGTCCTTTATGTTGAAGGATTCAAACACAATCTACTAAGTGTCAGCCAAATGTGTGACAATGGATATAAGGTCACATTTAACGAAAAAAGGATACAAGATAAGATCTAGAAGACTATTTGTAGAAAGGGAAAGAACTAAAAGCAATATATATAATCTTAGTGAAGTGAATGGTAAAATTTACCTGATAAGAAAGACTAATGAGACTTAGTTATGACATAGAAGAATGGGTCATGTCAATTTTGATAACTTAGTTAAGGTGAGATCAAATAAGTGTGTTAGACATATACCTAAGAAACCAAACTTATGTACACTAATTATAAGGAATGTCAGCAAGGTAAGCAAAAAAGGGTCAAATTGCAAGGAAAGGAGTATGAAACTACAAATCATTTAGAGTTAGTTCATATTGATATTTGTGGTCCTATCAACACAAGAAGATCCAAAGGAGAAATATATTTCATGATACTAGTAGATGATTACTCAAGAATGACATGGGTAAGATTTTTGAAGGACACATCTTAGGAATTTGAAAGATTCAAGTTATTTAGGGCCATGGTAGAGAATGAGATTGGATGAAAAATTAAGTCCTTAAGATCTGATAGAGGTGGAAAATTTACCACAAATGAGTTCATAGAATATTTTTAGAAGCATGGAATCAAAAGGCATTACTCTATAGCAAAGACTTCACAATAGAATGGATTTGTTGAGAGAAAGAACAAATAATCAAGGAGATGGCCAGAATAATGACAAAATAGGTCAAGTTACCTAATGGATACTAGAGAGAAGTAGTACAAACAATTGTATATGTATTGGATAGAGTTCAATTGAGGGTAAATAGTGATAAACCCCCTATGAACTATGGTATGGAAAACCTACCTTTGTTAAATATTACAAAGTTTTTGGAATAAAATTCTACATCAAGAGGAAAAAAGACAAATTAAGAAGCTTTGAAAAAAAATGTGATGAAGGAATATTTATTGGTTATTCCACCCAAAGCAAAGCCTACACATGTTATAACAAAAGTCTATAGAAGATTGTAGAGAGTATCAATGTCAAGGTTGATGAAGGATTCAAACATTTTAAATCTAATAAATACATGTATGAATAAGAATTAGAGTCTAAAGAGGAATTAACTAATGAAGAACTTGAGGAAGTAAATGAAAATCCACCTGTAATATTTGTTCAAAAGGATCATCCTATAGAACAAATCATTGGTAATAAAAATGAATTATTTTAGATAAGGAGAAGCTTTATAACAAATAAGGAGAAAGTAATTTTATCTCTACTATCTGAAATTGAGCCTAGAAACTATGTTGAATCAAGCAAGGATGAGAATTGGCTAAAAGCCATGGAAGAAGAACTAAGCCAAATAGAAAAGAATAAAATGAGGGAATTAGTTATAAGACCTTCAAATAAGAATGTAATAGTTACAAAGTGGGTCTTTAGAAACAAACTCAATGAGGATGGAACTGTTATAAGGAATAAAGCCAAATTGGTGTGCAAAGGATATATACAAGTTAAAGTCATAAATTTTGAAGAAAAATTTGCTCCAGTTGCTAGATTAGAATCCACAAGAATGTTTATAGAATTATCTATTTATAATAAATTCAAAGTATATCAAATGGATGTTATGTTTTCTTTATTGAATGGGAAACTAGAAGAGGAATTCTACATAGAACAACTTGAATTAGAACTTGTGTGAGAAAGTAGGTAGCACTATAGATATTTTTGAATTATTCTATCCAAATATATTGGCCTACCATACCCCAATGGACTTCATCTCTATCATGAGGAAAAATGTGGAGTTTTAGCTTTGATTAGAGATATAATATTTACTTAATATAGTAAATCACATCTTTCGGTATGATTAGAATTTTATGTTGCCTTTTGAATCATTTCCTTTTGTTTAAAAGTTTTGGATTTTAATTTTTTTATGGATTTTTGTGATTCCTCCTCCTTACAAATTTGGAATAACCAACATGAGTGATAAAATTTCTATAAATGAATGATATTTAGACTTTCATTGATAGATAAATATAGATATGAATGACTAAATGACTTAAGCTTACCTATGAACCAGTATGTGATTTCAAGTTTTAACTATACATGTGTTTAGTATGTGAAATGGAAATAAGAGAAGAAGGGAGATCAAAAAAATTAGTGTCTATAAGTAGTAAAAAGAGAAGTATTTTATTCCAACTAATCATATGGTAATGATAAAATAATAACGTATTAAGTTTTTTATAAACAATACATAATAATAATTATCTTTATTTGAGTGTTAAAATAGAAAAAAAATCATTAAAAAAAAATAAAGGAACCCATGAAATAAGTGAAATCATAAGCATAAGTTTTGATTCATGAAAATAATGAGAATAATCCATAAGAGAAAGTGAAAGAGAATGAAACCATGTAAAATAATATAATGGTTCATGTAAAAGAGATAAGTGAAATAATGTTTGACAAATAGTAAAAAATCTAAGATATATAAATGGATCACAAATCTAATATAAATCATATAATATAATAATGTGAAAGATCATGATACTATGTTCACAAATTCTAATAAATCTAACCATTAATTTTATTTATAATATCTAAAACATACATATGAAGATGAATTCTAACATTAGCTAGGGTCTCATCAATCTTCATGGAAAGTTATGAAAAGACTTCCTTCTATATCATCTCACCGAAAAATCTAGGTGTATAATAAGAATAATCTCATGTGTTATCTCCTATATTGGATACTTAATGTGAGGAATATGTATATTTATGTGAATGGTATTTGTGGAGCTAAGATGAGGTGCAACTAATGGAGAATGAATAACTTTCATTTGTGAGTGACCTATAGAATAAATAATAACTAATGTTGGTGTAGACTATGGGAAATATTAGATATGATACTAAATCATGTGGAATTGATCAGTATGATGGGTAGAACACTGACTAAAAAGATAATAAACTTCCCCATATTTCGGGATGTAATCTTGAAGTAGCTTGGGAGGAGGTATGGTCTTATCTTTGGTTTGGACAATGACTAGTCATAATGTGTTGATATACTAACTTTGTAATAGTGGGTATAATAATGGTTATTTATTATATGGATGAAATAAATACATCTATTATTAGACTTTCGGGGTCAAATATTTAAAGGGGTAGAATAAAAATCTTGGGTTTGTTGATATAGATGACAATTTTTGGTCCAATGACGAAAAACTCCATAAATATCATAATAAAGTTGATCCACCCAGTGTGTGGGTAAGGAGTCAAAATAGGGTAATGTAATAAGACAATCACCAAGGAAGGAATAATCTAGAGATTAAATTTGTCTAAGCTTATTTGTAGGTAAGGTTGGTTGTGTAGTGGGTTTATGTAAAGTGGATAACATCTATGGAGGAAGCATATTGGAAGGGTCATGAAATCTATAAAAATGATGAAGTATTGTTATGGCATGATCCATGAGCATACTCTTAAGAGGATTTGATATGATTAGAGTAATAATACATGATCGATCCATCTCTAACCTATGAATAATAGTGGGAAAACTAATATTAGGTAATATAATATAAGGAACAATAGAAGAAGAATGAAAAGACTAAGAAAAGAAGAGTGATATCTAAGAAATTTGTCATTTATATCTTGGACAAATCTAGCTAAAAATGGGTTATCTAAATCATAACTATCACCATACTTATGTGTATGTAAGTCAATAATACATCTACAAACTATTTTATCGGTCAAATAAGCATGGTGAGTATAATGCCTAGTTTTGGTTAAAGTAATAGGTATGCCATTAAAAGGTTGATGAAAAGATTAAGGTTAAAGAGAAGGAGGAAGTTAAGTGATGATGTGAAGTGAAAGATCAGAATTATTGATCTTGAGTGCCATTTCATATGGCTCATCATCATTTAAATCAAAGAGGTTATGTTTAATATTCCCAATTAATTTAGGATGACCATTATAACCTTTAGTGGAGTTAACTAGATAGTTAAAGTGTTGGGATTATTAAAATGGAACACTAGGTAAGGGTTTAGGGGTGGGTATTATAAAAACATCACATTATTATAATTATTAAAAATTACAAGGATTCATTTTCACTTGAATCTTGTATATAACACTATTGCAAGAAAATTCAACACATAGGCATCCAGATGAAGCAACCACTCTCATACGATGAGTCCAAGGTCAATCAAGTAAGATGTTGTAAGAAAGTGAGAGGTTAAATATAATGAATTTCACATGGATGAAAATGGGAGGAATGGTAATGTAAATCTAAACACAAATTAGAGGAGGTATTATATTTTTGTCATAACCTTGACATGGTTTGCATGTGTATTTAAGGTTATATTTGGAGTATTTGAGTCTTTTATTAAAGTAAAGGGAAGTAAAATAAGTGCCTAAAAATTCATAAATTAAAGCATGATCAAATTATATATCACCTATTTGGATGTTAATTAATAAAGGATAATCATCTATATGAAGTAATATATCATTTGGAATCATAGAAGAGATAAGGAATTTAAGTGAGATGGAAGTGCCCACTATTTCCTCCACATAGTTGGACATGTCTTCACATTTTTTAAGAATGATACCTTTGAATCTAGATAAGGTACCTCTTACCCTACATGAGGAGGATGAGGGATGTTCATTTCAAATAATAATTGCATTAGGTGATTATCATGGTAGGGAGAAGTTATCATTAGCTTTAAATAGGGGATTTGAGATGGAAGATGGGAAGCTTCCTCAATAGGATCCCACTCAGCAAAACCTATGAGAGGATTGTTAGATATAGGTGTATAGTCTTTCAATATTTCCCAAGAAGGGGGTTTGGATGTGTAATTAAACTTATGTTGGTAAGGTATGGTTAGTTTATGTTGGTTACAAGTGGGTTGAATGACTTTAGGTGATGTGATAGTTTGTTGAGGTATGTCTTGTGGTTGAGTAGAATAAATACTTTTAGAATTTGTAGGAATGTTTTCATGAGGTATAGGAATTGGATATGGAATATAAGTAATATAAATGGTACGAGAGGTATGTTCAATTTATGTTTTTGGGGGTGGTGCTTATATGGGTATTAGTTTTTCATGCCCCAATTCAATGAGATGGGATGGGAAAGTGTCTTTAATAATGCAAAATGTTGAATAGGTGTCATGTATAGGTGTTGGATTTGAATCAATATAAGTAACTAATCTTCTCACATTAGTCATACTAACTACATTTTCATCATTAGTGTTAAGGTCTATAATACTTTCAATGTTGATAGTAGTAGGGGTAGGTCGTTTAATGTTATCTTGATGGTTAGGAAGGGGACCGTTATAGATAGATAAATGAGTATTAAATTTTTATAATTCTTGATTTTTATTTTGATTCTCATTGGATTTAATTGTTTTCATATGATTGTTGACATTTTTTTATGAGGCATTTGTGGTTAAAGTTAGGACCAAGAATAAAATCCATAGAAAGATTTATTAATTGTATATGGGTCTCATGAGAATGACCCCAACTTGCATGAAACCAAAAAAACCACTTAGATCATACCATGATTTCATTGCATGAGTTGGGTCAATATCTCATGGCAAAAGTCTTGTTATATAGTTTTTAATTTTTGACAGGGATAATAATTTGTGCACATTAGTATGATTATTTTGAGAAAATGTGGGATTATGATTAGAATTTTTGTTAGGGGGAGGAACCTAATCCGTTGTATTGTTTAGAGTCATAACTTAGGATGGTGTGTATGGTTTTTATAGGTGCAATCACTAAAATGGGAGGGTGAATCAATGAGCCTAAAAACACAAAATTAAATTATTATCTTTACAAATACTTAATCAGTTACCACAAGCATTCATGAAGCATAAAAATCATTCATAGAAATGAACAAGAGAGACACTGTAAGATAAATCACATAACACATGGCATACATGGGAAACCCTCTTATGGAATAAAAGCCACTAGAACCTATAATTGGACTATTATCCTATAATAACAAAAACCAATTTAGACTAGAAAGCTACTAATCAAGGAACTACCATTCCTAATTTTAGTGAGACTACAATCCCATAAAGAGTAACCACACCTATTTAGCTAAGCTAAAATAACAACCAGACATTTTAGCATGTTTCACCTTACAATGAGGTTAAAACCACCTTAGATGTTGAACTACCACAACAACACCTATAAACACATCCACATCTAAAATGATGTCTACAACACCTAATTATGGACGTCTACTTATCACTCTTCGCCTTCACTCACACTCAATTTGTAAGATCACTACTATGGCAATATAATTTTTACCAATAGGTCATATAAATAGTCCTCAAAATAATTTAATCATCAAATCATCCATAGGTCACTCTACCTATCCTTCACTTCTTAATTCACACATAAAAGCCTCTCTCAGCTCTCTCTCTCTCAATTCTATCTCAAACAATGTCTTGAGCACACTCACCCATTCTTCCTATTCTAGGCTTATTAGGCCCAATGACCTATGGGATCATATTTAGCACCTTACTTAGACTAACATGTATGATCCACTTCCTTCTTTAATGTATTCACTGACTTGTACCTTGTCTTTCAAAGTTTATCTCCATTGTTTAGCTCCACAATTTCAATCCCTCATTCAAGTCTTACAAGTCTAGAAACCAACACATTTGGTTTCATTATTTATAGAGAAATCAAGATCATCACCATCTTGGTCAACCATTAGGCATGGCTTCACCTTTAAGGCAACTAAATAATTGATAAATAGATCAATATAATCTTCATAGGTTTTCCATATCATTTATGGGTCATCATTAAGCAGCTATATTTTTTAATAAGGCCCTTGTAGATCTTATAGGTTTCATGGAGGCCTATTCAACCATAAAAAAAGACCAATTTCAAATACATAGTTCCACTCCTTATGTCCCCTTCGACATCCTCAAATGATCATAGTCATATTATCTCACCTTTGTATATGCTCAAATAACTCAAATAGAGACCTTATACATAGCAACACCATTATCGAATAAATAATCAACCTTTTAAGCATTGTTAATACTTAAGATAGATTTATCACACCCCAAAAATCCACATAGAGAATCCTCATGGAGTCTACAAAACTCCACAATAGCAAATTCATCATGAAACATTTAAATAATATTAACACAAGCTCAAACATCCTTCTAGAGTCACTTGTACAACAAGCACAAATGCAAATTCAACTTTAAACATAACTTTTATTTTACACACTTTCAAATCTTTAAATTAGGTTCATTATATGCACCATGGAATATTATTCATCTTTTCTTTATATAACATCAAAAAAATTTAATTCTATCAATATATATGGATAAATTACTAATCATTGGTTTTTTCCTTGGCAAATTCAAATATTCAAATTGAAATAGTCATAGTTAAACCTTAAACAAAATGCTTGCATCTCGTGTCCTCTCAACTCAAATAAAATATGCTCCATCAATCTTGTTCGATATTTAACACATAAGTGTCAATGCTCAAATTTTAAACCTCTATTACTTTGACATCATCTTATGTAATATTGAAATGTTGACTCTACACACTCCATTGATATTTTTAGATCAACTAGGTCTTTAAATATCAATGCTCACTATTTGATCAATCTATATGAACACACACTCATCATTGGGTCCTTATCCTATACCTTTACTTAGTTGTTGAAAATTATGCACCTATCCTTATCTCGTTGATTCTTTTTTTCTTGGAGTAGTGTGCACCATTGATCTTATTCAAACTTTAAATTGTGAAAAAATGACTAAGTATGGGGAACCTTTCAATATGCCTCAGTAGCCATTTTTGAACCTTAATAAAATTTTCTATGTTTCGATGCATGATGTCAAATTTGGATTAAATGATCTCCTCACATAGGAGAATCCAACCATGTGACACACTAATCCTGAGGCCTTCACATGTTTGAGATATATCACCATTAAAATTCCTTCTCAAAATTTTCTATCATAGAGCCAATTATGTCAAAAACTTACTTGGGAAGCTAAATTTTCTCTTTCATAACTTTTATCATGCTTTAATGCATGATCTAAAAAATAGCATAAATAAACTAGGATCAAAACTAAACAAAACCATATGATCAATTTCTCTTTAAAACTTCACACATGTAAGATATAACATCATTAAAATTCTTACTCATATTTTATTGCCTCATTGAAAAAATTTCTAATTATGGGAAAAAATAATCAAACTACCTTAGAGCCCAACTTTACATATGCATATCTTTTGATGAATTATATCACATGATCTAAAATTTAGTGTAAACAAAATAGGCACAAAAATGATTAAACCCATATTAATTTTATCTTGACACCTCCATGCATGTGAATTTTAACATCATAGACATGATTACTTGGCTCTTTCTGACCATATTCAAAGTTGGCTATGTATGGGAAAACAATGAATTTTGACTAAGAAGCTAACTTTGTACCTTCATATCTTTTATTGTGCTCTAATGCATGACTTGAGATTTAGTTCATATCAAATAGGGACTAATTTTATTACAACCATATTACCAAATCTACTTGACTCATTCCCAAGTAGAAATGGTGATGTCATCAAATTTCCTACTTAGATTTTTTACCACTAGACCAAATTGTCTAGATGAAAACTATGGACAACTAGATGAATTACACTTATGAACACAAGCTCTCAAAGTATATAAAATATCTTAGGGACCCATTATACATGACTAAATCACAATACTCATCCCTTAACATATATAATCATGCCAAAATTGAAGATCAACCAAGCCTCCTTTAAGCACACTACTATAAACACATTGCACACTTTGTCATTATTACTTAGGATATCAAAGAATTTAATCCACTCACTATGGCACCTACATGACATCACCATGACATCATTGAAAATTCTCTAACAATATTCCCCTTTGTCATTGATGTCAAAAAATATCATATATAGTAATATACAACTCACCTTCTCTCTTTTAAAGCACTCCCACAATAATAATTGTCTCCCCCTTTGACACAATGACAAAGTGGGCACCAACTAATATTGATGACCTAAAAATACCATAAATAGGAAAGGAACATATCCAAAATTTGATACAAACTCCCCCTTACCTTAATCTAACCTCTTCTTGTCTTGATAATCTTTCTTGCTCCATACCAACACTCTCTTCAACCAAGCACTGGAAGCATTTAAGAAAGAACCCACAAAACCACTAGAATATTATGGAACACATCAAGAAACATATGATAGGGAATACCCTTAATATATTTTATCCATTTCACCTTTTGATCATCTTTAGATCTCTACACACCATGAAGAATCACCACATATGGTTACTAACCTTCTCTCTCAAACTACCATAAGGACCACCAATAGAATTTCATGTCACTCACAAAATAGGAAACACGCACTAAAATAACTTGAGGAAACACCTTGAAAAACACATAACTTTATCTTTTGGAGAAACTAAGGAAAAATCAGTATCTTCAAACTAGGCCTGTCTAGCTTCCTTGTAGCCTTACCTAGAACTTGTAGGGCCCATAATTTTTAGTAGACACATCTTCAAGACCTAAAACGTCATATCTAAAGTACTCTCATATGCCAACTCAAGATAACCAATGAAACTTATTACATACCTATAGATACTAATCACACACTTATGGACAAAAAGTTGAGCCTCCATACCTTTAGGAACACTGACTTCTTATAACCCATTTTTTGGGATGTTTGTCCTTAAACTAAAAATTAAGAAAACCAAGACCACTCAATAATATTAATTTTGCATATACAAACCTTAAGACATAAAAATCACTTATAGTACACCAAAAATAAGTGTATTGACCTTTTTGAGCATCAACCTCATCTTGACATTTGCATTAATCTCATTAAGCCACCTGGAACAACCCATTCTAACTTTGTACTACAACTCCTTCATAAAACTCTAAAATAGGCTCATGAAATTGTTTATCCCACTTAACCAAAGACCTCTTATTTTATTTATCATATTGATCACACATATATGATTCTCCACTAAAATGAGTCTCTTAAGAATTATAGATAGAGACCTCCTTGACACCACAATGCTCTACCATGGTGTGTAAATAGGAGTTTCCCATAACTCCTCATATTACTTATCCTCCTTGGTCATCTGATACTTATATTTATTCTTCTTATAATTTTTCTTTGGCTTAGGATTAAAAAACAATTCATTCACTAAAACATTCTATGATTGGATTGACAATTTATGGAGACAACATAGATTCATTACATACCTTTTCATCTAAAAGATCTACCTTGTAGTTTAGAACCTCAATAATAGAAATAGATAATTGATATTATTTTCATGATACATGATCAATAATTGTATGATTTTCACTTGGATTTATACATACCTTAGTGCTAGTTAAAATTGACACCTTGGTCTTCTCTTTGAGCTTGATCTCTTCATTCTCAACATGAGTAAACAATGAGACCTCTTGGTACTCTTCAACTTCTAAATCATTCTCCACCATAGATAAAAATCCATTAAGACTCTTGGACTCAATAGTTTTAGTCATCTTACACTTTAGTAACTTAGGTCTCCATACTATAGTTTGAATCTTCTTATATTCTACAACCATCTTACCTACTTGATCCTTGAGCTTATCCTGATTTAGAAAATAACCTTCTAGAGAAATTTTATTATCAACCTTATGACTAGAAGAACTAGTAATGATTACCTTTGGTTTACATACTTGAGTTTGTCCTTTATCAAACCTTCTAGGATATCTATATCCTTTGACAAACCTTGAGGACATCTTAACACTATTTGGATAAAATCTATCAATATGTCTACTCTTATGAGAACTAAAACATATAACATCATTCATCCCTTTTGATAGATTTGAGTTATGATTTCTCTAAGACCACTTACTCCTTCTAGGGATCCATGTGAACTCATTATTATAACTCATATTTATACAATATCTTTCCATATGACCATATTCATAACAATAATGATAGTGACCATGAAATGAACTTTCATACCTTATTTCATTAGGCTATCTAACTAATCTTCTTTCATTACTTTTCAAGTTTGCAATCTCCTTGTCTTGATTAGGCTTATCATGTTCCTTTCTTAGCTTGTTCAACTTGTATCTGAATTATTCATGATCATTATTCAATAATTTTATCTCATTTTTCATCTCATCATACTCACCTTGCCTTGAAGTCATTTTTCCATTTGGTTCTTCTAATAGAGTCTTAAGATAAATTCATTATTCTTCTCTTGTCTTCAAAATTACATTAGATACCCATAGTTGATCCTTGAGATTGTTGATCTCTTTTCCATCTTCTTTGAATTATTCTTATTTATTTTGTTATTTTTCAAGATTTCTTATCTTTATTATCACCTTTTCATACTTATCTTTTATGGAAGCAAGATTAGTCTTTAATTGATTAAATTTAACTTTTTAGCTTTCATGTTTGAATATGCAACCTCCATCTAAATTTTGAGAACTTGGATAGTCTCCTTGTCCCTCTTATCTTCTTTAACCATGTCATCCATCATTATACATTCTTGCTATTTAATATGAGTAATATATTCTTCAAGACTTTAAACCATTGATCTCAACTCAATATTTTCTTTCCTCAACTATTTAGACATATTTATACCACTTAGGAACTCCTTCAAGCTATTAACCTTCCTCTAATGTACTTCCTCTGATACCTATTATTAGAGGTACAGTCACTAATAATGGGGTCAATCACTAAGCCTAAATAATCTAACTTTGATTCTGATATTTATAAACACTTCATTAATTACCATAAGCATGCATGAAGCATACACATCATTTATATCAACGAGAAAGAGAGATAATTCAAGATCAATCATATAATATATGACATATGTGGGAAACCCTCTTGGGTAATAAAACCCATTGGAACATACAACTAGACTACTATCCTATAATAACAAGAACTAATTTAGACCAGTAAGCTACTGATCAATGAACTAGCCTTCCTTATTTTAGGGAGACTACAATCCCACAAGGAGATACCACACATGTCTAGCTAAATTACAATAACAACCAAACCTTTTAGCAATATTCACCTTGAATGGAGGATATAACCACCTTAGATGTTGAGCTACCAAAATAACACCTATAAATACATCCACCTCTTAATTGATGCTTATAACACTTGATGATGGACCTCTTCTTATCACTCTTCACCTTCACTCACCTTAATTTGCAAGAGCAGTATTTTTCTAATAGAATTGTGAACAACATGTCATATAAATAGTTCTCAAACTAATTTACTCATCAACTCATACACATGACACTCTACCCCTCCTTAGCTTCCCAATTCACTTACACAAGCCTTTCTCAACTCTCTCCCAAGTCTCTATCAAATAACTTCTTGAACATACTCACCCATTCTACCTCTTTTAAGATTATTAGGTCCAATGACCTATGTGATCACCTTTAGCACCTTGATCATAATAGAATGTATGATCCTCTTCACTCTCTTATGGTCCTCACTAACCTATACCTTCTCTTTCAAAGGTTATCTCTTTCTTTTATCTCCACACTTTCGCTCCCTCATTTAAGTTTTACAAGTCTAGAAACCAACACATTTGGTTTCACTATTTATAGAGAAATCATGATCATCACCATCTTGGTCAGCCATTAGGCATGCCTTAAACCTTAAGGAGACTAACTCATTGATACATTTCTCAATAAAATATTCATAGGTAAGCCATAATATCTATGGGTCACCCTTAAGAATCTACACCTTTTAATAAGGCCCTTGTAGCTCTTATAGGTCTCATCAAGACCTAGTCACTCATAAAATAGGACCACTTTCAAATACGTGGGTCCACTCCTTATGTCCCCTTTAAAACCCTCAAATGATCAAAGTCATCCTTTCTCACCTCTGCATATGCTCAAATAACTCAAAAGTAGCCTTACACACATGAACACCATTACCAAATAAATAATCAACTTACTAATCATTGTTCATACTCAAGATAGATTGATCACACCACTACAATCCACACAAAGCATACTCATAGAGTCTAAAACACTCCTTAATAGCCAAGTCATCATGAGAAATTGAAATAGTATCAACACAAGCTCAAAAATCCTTCTCAAGTCACTTGTATAATAATCACAAACAAATAATCATTTTCAAACATAAATAACTTTGACTGTACACATTTTTAGATCTTCAAATTAGGTTCATTATATGCACCATGGAGTCATTTTCATATTTTATTTTTACAACACCAATAAATCTAAATTCTATCAAAAGATGTGTACAAATTACTGAGCAATGGTTTTCCTGGTAGCAAATTTAAATATTCAAATGAAAATGGTCATAGTTAAACCTCAAACACAATGCTCACATATCATGTCCTCTAAGATCATATCAAATACATTCCATTGATATTTTTTTATCTTTGACACATAGGTACCAAGGCTTAAATGTTAAACATCTACTACTTTGACCTCATTTTGTGTAATATTTAAATGTTAACTCTATGCACTCTATTTATCTTTATATATCAACCAGGTCTTTAACTATTAATGCTCACCATTCAACCAATCTTTACAAACACCTGCTCACCATTGGATCTTTATCTTATACCTTTGATCAGTCATTAAACATTATGCACCTATATTTATCTCACTACTTTTTAACTTATTAAATCAATGCACATTGTTGATCTTGGTCAAATTTTAACTTATGTAGAAATGACTATGGGGATCCTTTCAATATGCCTGAGTAGTTATTTTTTAACCTTAATAAATTATTCTTTGCTTTGATGCATGATATAAAATTTGGATTATATGATCTCCTCACATTGGAAAATATAATCATGTGACACACTACTCTTGAATCCTTTGCATGTTCAAGATATATCACCATTAAAATGCCTTCTCAAAATATTTTATCATAGATCCAATTCTGTCAAAAACTTTCTTGGAAGGCCAACCTTTCTCCTACATAACTTTTACTACACTTTAGTGCATGATCTAAAAATTGGTAAAAATAAACTAGGATAAAAAATAAATAAACACATATGATCAGTTTATCTTGAAACCTTCACATGTGAAATATATAACAACATCAAAATTCCTACTTAACTTTTCTTGCCTCATTGGAAAATTGGCTAAGTATAGGAAAACATAATCAAACTACCTAGGAACCCAACTTTGCATAAGTATATCTTATGATGCACTACATTACATGATTTTAAATTTAGTAAAAGTAAACTAGGAACAAAAATGAACAAACCCATATGAATATTGTATCCTGACACCTCCATGTGTGTGAATTATGACCTCATCAACATGCTTACTTAGATCTTTTTGACCATATGCAAATTTGGCTAAGTATGGCAAAATAATGATTTCTGATTGAGAATCCAACTTTACACCCTCATATATTTTATTGCACTTTTATACATGACTTGATATTTAATGTATATAAACTAGGTACTAATATGATCACAACCATATGAACAAATACCCTTGACTCATTCCCACATGATAATGGTGATATCATTAAAATGCCTACTTAGATTTTCTACCACTGGATTAAACTATCTAGATGAAAACTATGAACAACTAGATGAATTCCACTTATGCACACAAGCTCTAAAAGCATAGATAATATATTAAGGACCTCTTTCACATGATATAATCACCAGACTCATCCTTAAACATCTCTAATCATTCCAAAACTAAATATCACCCAAGAATCCTTTAAGCATACTAGGATGAGCACATTGCACACTTTATCATTGCTACTTAGGTTATCAAAGCACATAATCCACTCACTAGGATACCTCTATGATATCACCATGACATCATTAAAAATAATCAAATAATGGTATCATAAGTTTTAGTAACAACATCATTGGTTGCATGACAATTTTTTTTATAAGCATGTGAGTTCCGATCATAGGTTGAGATGGTTTAAATTGATGCATGAGAATGTCTTATCATTTGGCTTGGTCAAGAGGTTATTCCAATTTTTTTATAGAAATATTATGAATAAAATATTATAATTTATGGTGGATATCATTAGTAAATAACTGGAAAGGGTTCTCATATACCATATTATGCTCAAATTTGTTACACAAAATTTTCCATTCTTTGATGAAGATTTATGTCATTTTATTTCTAAGTTGTTTACAATTTATAAAGTGAGCTGAACTAATTTTTAGAAGATCAATAATTTGGAATTCTTGGGCTCGTGAGTTGACCAAATCTTCTAGGCTAATAGTAGAGTAGGTTTTCAATTTATTATACCAATCTAAATCATCTTCTTAAAATGTTTTTGCTAAGATTTCAGTGGCAATAAAAGTGTTAAGCTTAACCTAATCTTTGTAAAGTTTGCTAAAATATTTTAGATGAAATTCAGTAACCATATATCTATTATAATTTATGGTGGGGGTAATACCTCATATTTCAATATTGGTAATTGGAGGTACTAGAGGTTCATTTTATAAATATTTTATAGTTTTTTATAAGTGGGGGTTGTGGTATGAGATTACCATGTGAATCCCTAAGGGTTGGGGGGCATTAGGATTTTATGCTCCCCATGGAACATGTTGAGGTTGGTTTTAGAGATGTATAAGGTGATTTTGAATTTGAATCATCTAATTTAGATTATTAATTCAAAAAATATGCATTTGGTTAAGTGTTTGTAATAGAACTTGATTAGTTTGAGCAATATTTTGGATAGTGGATGCAACATGTGATGCATTAGTATTATTTAAGGTATTAAGAGCTTGAGATGAATTATGAGTGTGGGATGAGGTAGTATCATGAACTACACTAGTGAACTTGGTATAATTGGTATAAAAATAAGCATTATAAGCATGGCTAGGGATGTCGATATTTTTAAGAGCCCCACTAGAAGTTGAACCTACCATGTTTGTAGAAATAATTGGCATGGAGGCAGAAGAAGACATAAAATATGATGTCATGGTGTGGTAAGGATACATAATGGATGGATAATTTTGGGATAAAATTAAAGGGCTTTCCCTATAGCCTTAAGAAAATCTAGGAAAAGGTGAATGGGTTTCTCATATATGAGGTCCCATCATCAAATTATAGATGGTTATAAGATCTTTTCCTCTATGTTGAAGGTTTTCATTGATGATAAATATCATTTTAGTTAGGTAATAGACATTATGCTCATATTCTAATGAAAATTAGGGGTTGAGTGTTGAGTAATAATAGGGAGGATTCCCCTAGTTGGTAGTGTAGGTGGCACCATGGACATTACTTTGATCGATAGTGGGTGACACAAGATGTGCCTTAAGAACCTTATTGGGATTCATGAAACTCATCATGTTTATTTGATTTAATGTATTATTATTATAAAATAATAAATTAATGATGAAGGAAATAAATTAAAAACATGGTAAAAGGAGGATCAACTCGTAGGATATTGGGTTGAACCACTCGATACTATCTTGTAAGATAGTATCCAAAATAGGCTTAAAAACACAATCAAACTAGTCGACTATGTTATGTAGATGGTGAAACTAAGGGATTATTAAAGACACATAGTTAGATAGGTATAATATGTGTTGAATGCAAACATAAAAAGAAGTTTGTAAGAGATTAGGTCAAATGGAGTGACTATGTTTTGTAAGAAAATATAGACTGTAGCAAACATAGTCATATAAATTTGCTATGTTTTCAAGGTAAATATAGGTTTTCATAGTTATGAATCTAGATGATCTAGTGTTATTATGTAGAAAAATTAAAAAAATACATAATCAATTTAGTCGAATCAATTTTAACACATAGCATAAACCTTATACCAATGATCGCTGATATAACTTTTGCAATACAACATATAATTATAAAATAACAAATAACAAAATAGAAATTCTAATTTATATGGTCATTCCTAAATGTTTTAAATTATAATTTTTTGAAATTTTGATAGGGATTTGGATATAAAAAAGACTAGAAAGGAAATCTAAGGATGATTTCAAGTAGTTAAGGTTGAAATGGATCTATGTTGGTGATATTAATGGCTTGGTATTGGGGCCTACCCCATCACTTCATAATCCCATAATAATAAGGGTGTTGAGTTCTTTTCCATTATATACCATCAACTAGGTATTTATACTTGGATATAAAACTAAGTCATCTTCCCCCTTACTGATGAAATCCAAGTACATAGACCTTGGGTAGAATTTGTTCAATGATTTTTGATATTATACGCTTTAGAAGTGTGTCAAGAAAAGAAAAATAATGCGACTAAATTGATAAATTAAAAGTTATTATTTATTATATTGTGATAATCTAAGAAATCAAGTAATAAAATGAAACATGAGTTAATTCGTTTGCTTGAAGAGTACATGGTTGGTTCAGGTGACCAAGTATGCAAAAAATACAGAATAAATTTGACTATGTAAATTATATCTATTGAATCAAGATATAGAATAACATGATTGAATAAGTTGAATGAATATTCTAGGTAATAAAGTAGGCTACATAATTATTTCTATCTAATTGACCTAATTCACTATAGCTTAATAGTTTTATAGACAAAAAACTATGAAATATAGGACATTAATGAAGAAAAGAAATGATTGAGATGGTGAGAATGAACATGATGATTTTTAATATGTTTATTTTTTATTTTTTTATAATGTACCATCTAGATGAAGAATTTTAATATGCTAAATTTTTTGGCTAGGTTGACTAAGTCAAAAAAACTTATATGTAAATAAGTGAACTTAGTTGAGTTGATTGATCAAGTTACTTGTGGTTCAATATAACCTACAAAAAATAGTACATTGTCAGTTAGGGTGACTGTATGTTAAACCTATGCATATAAATTTAGACTAAGTCTATAGATTTGATATAATGATGTAAGAAAATAAATAAATAATATATGAAAATAATTGAGGGCATTAAAAAAAAATTTTAAGGGTTAGTTCATGTAGGGTACACAAGATTTTATAAATAGGAAAGTAATGTTGATCTACAAATTAATCCTATCTTGGAGAATATAAATCAAATTAGCCCTTCTACTTGTTGGTACATCTATACAATCAGGGTCATGACCAATATGGATCCACTAGACCTAACTATAGGTTCTCTTTCCACACAATATCACTATAGAGGGTTCTAAAGCCTATAATCAAGTAATAATACACAATAACCCTAGCTAGTTCCTATGATTTCTTATCAAATAAATGACAAAGTAGATTAAATATAATATATTACTCACCAAAGCTTGTTACACAAAATGGGGATAGTAAGCATAAAATAAAACATGCAAACAAGAACTCTACTCAAGTTAATGTAGAGGTAATCCTAATTCATAAATAGAGAAACGTATTCATAAGCTAACACATGAAAATATATCTTGTAATAAAGAGGATCAAGAGTTAGGAATACTTACCTTGAAAAAAACCCATTGAGCCTTAATCTCTCCCTTGGATAATGGTGCTTTGCAATAGATTTTTGTGGCTCATAAGGATAAAAAAGATAATTCAACTCTATGCTATACAAATTTTATATATCTAAAAGACTTTTCCCACAAAACAAGATTATTCTCTACAAATTAAGTATGAAAACCTGAGCAATGGATCCTCAAGTAGGATGGTGGATAAGTAGATGCATAAATAAATGATTATATCTATCTCTCTCTAATTAAAATGGTGAAAAGGATGTATTTATATATATGAATCTAACCCTAAATGCTTTCAAAGTTTTAACTAATGAAGTCAACCCAATCAATCATATTATTTAATAAATGAACTAGTTATGTTTTGAACTATGTTAGTTGGGTTGATCTAGTCCTATAACATACTCACTTTTAATAATATGGTTGGTCCATGAAACTTTATTTGGTAAATGATAAAAATTAGATTTTTATTAGGTAGGGGATATTTGGGGTAGTGAATTACTTGGAAGAGTGTGTAAGGGAGGTGTCAAAGCTTAGGGAAATGTATATGAGAGGTTTGTGTTGGTTTCATGTGGTGGTAAAATGAAAAACAATCTTATGAAGCACTAATTGTCTAAAAACCCCTTTCCTAGTACACCCTTTAGGGTATGCACTAATGGTGTATCAATGGGTTCCTTCAAGAGAGAAAGAATTAGTAATTGATAAAGTTTAAAGATATTATGTGTATACACTTTGTCTCTTCATAAATCAAAACTCTTAATGAGCACTATGATGATGTTGAGATATTTTGGTTCCATAATAAGAACCAATTTCAACCATACATTCCAAATCCCATTATTCCTAACAACCAACCTAATCCATATCCCTTCCATTATGTTGGCTAGCTCGGTCTGGCCTCTAGGATTTGATTTGGCCTGACCAACCAAATCAAGATAGCACCCTGCTTGAAGGATTGATAGATTTGGATCCAAAACATTCACACATAAAATTGGAATTATTTGAGTTGTGTGACACCAAAACTCAAACCAAACCTCTAGATTTTATTAAATCTAGATCATCTAATGTATCATTCTGCATTGACTACTAAACTATTGAATGCTAGGATGAAAAGGGGGAGAAGGATACTAAAAGGGAAATCCTACATTATTATGGGTGATACACCTATATTTATGGTTCATCCACTCTATTTGAGTTTTTAAAAATTTTATTAGACAAGCAAATGCTGAATCTACAACTCCAAATATCTCCTATGCATTAGTATTTCATGTAGAGGTTTTATCTAGTGATCAAAGCCTAAGGGAAATGGTGGAATGTGCCTAATTAAAGGAAATAACCAGCCACTTATATCCATTTTAATCTTATCTAAAAGACATAAAACACTACAAATGACCTGCATAAATTGATAAAGTAGTAGCTAGGTGAGAATCAAGACTTGACAAGGGAGAAAGCTCTACCACATATGCAAATCAACTAATACAAACACACTATAACAACATAATGGAATATAAAATAGTCATTTTATTCATTTGAAAAGGTTACAAAACTCAATATTGGTTTATTATAATCATTTTAAGAAAGGGATCTCCCAAAAAACCTCTTAACAAGTTCACCTCTTTATCTCAATTGATTTCTTGGCCTAGGGTTACATCTTTTAACCCTCTATGGTCACTATGTTTTCTTCATTGATGGTTGTAGGTGATTTCTTAGGGTTTAAATATAAGTAATTCTATAGATGGATAATTATCCTTAGAAGGACTTCACATGACTTGTACCTTCTCTTTCATCTTGAAAGATAATGCAATCTAAGATAACACCCTCTTGAGAATTTAAAGCCATAAGACATCCATCAAATATCAACCATCATGACTGTGGCTTTTCTCTTAAGACTATAGGTCTAAAGGTTAGTGGTTATAGGTGCATTAAAATACATTTGATATCCATATTATTAATTATAAGTATGAATAATATCATAACATGAATCAATAACTACCGCACTTACCCCTTGTCAGCTTCATTCATACCAAGGGCTTGAGATCACTTCAAAACTCAGTTATAAAGAGATTCAACACCATGTTGTAGGTGTTGACTATATGATTACCTAAATTGAGGTATGAAAAAACCTTGAGATGCTGACATTAGACTTTGGTGAGTATTAACATTGATAGACATGAACTTGAAGGGAACATGAACAATTATCACTTAGAAGATATCCTTTAAAATCTCTTTCCTCATTGCCCCTACATTTGATTCATTTTTTATGCCTATTGAGGGCTTGTATGGAATGAGTTCTAGGTTTAGGCCTTAAGAAACCTTGATAAACACAAAATATGGTTATTTGATCCCCACAATGCTTTCACAACAAACTTAATAACTCCATCCTTAAGGCCTGTGCCTTTTAGGCCTTTCTAAGGACTTAGTCCATCCTCTTGGTTGTTTCACACTATTGAGGCTGGTTGTAGCTCTCCTTTTGTGATGGTTGTAAGTGTATATATATCCATTAAGTATCTTAGTCTAAGAACAAGTTCAATCTTTATGTGAGTATTGCCAATCACAAACTAATAACATGATTTTCAACCCTTGAAAAGGCCTATCTTTACCTAGTCTTGTGCTATATAGTCTTTATTATCATTTAGCCTATTGAATTCCCTCAATAGTTTATAGATTATGTGCATGAATTAAAAGATATGAAAATTTACTTGCTGGTTTCAATGCAATGATGGATCTTGTATACCCTTAATGATCCTATTTAAATGGTCAAACTCATTGATGTTATTCCAAGTATGAAATTTCATTGAAACCTATTATAGGTGATCCTTGTAGTACCATATGTACAAATCATAGTTATATGTCCTTTGGAGAGGTAAATAGATATAACTAAGGTACTTGCTCCTCATAAGACCTAATTGATGAGATTTTTAGTTTCATTAAACCTTGAATAATGTCTTTTTCACTTTGAATCATCACAACATCCATGTGACCACACTTTTACTATGTAAACTTGTTATAGATGTTCATTTATGATTCTACTTGATGCCTTGCTTTTACTTATATTCCTTTATTTATGATCATGGTGACCCCAATAATCACTTAGATCCCTTATTAATCTTTCATATAATGGAGATGGGTAAGGTTTATAGGGATGAAGGATGATGGAAAGATGAGGGAAATGAGGGTGAAAAGACACAAAACATAGTGATAAAGCTATGTATTAAAGTGAGGTGGAGATGGATGGGATGGTGGTGGTAAGAAGCATGAAGATGTATGACAAAGACCTCCCTAAATGAGTCAAATAGAATAATTAGCCATATTATACCTAGTACACAAGTTTATAGGCTACTGGATAAGTGTAAGGAGGTGAAATTGAAATCCAATGTTTTGTAAAAAAACCTTAAATTTTGTTTAAAAAAAACCTTAAAATATTCTAAACTAGGCCATTTAAGACACTTTGAAAGCATAGGTTGAATTATTGGACATGAAATTTGGATAAACAATGAGAAAACTATTTAAAAACATGATTAAAACCCCTAAAAACATGAATTAAATAAAATTTTTGGTTATCTCCTTCCATGACCATACAACTTCTCCTTACAAGCATGCTATACTATAGATTTGACTAGCTATGTTTATGTGATTTGTTAAACATTGAATTACATTAATAATAGCTAAATTATACTAGGAAGAGGTAGAATTAATTTCCAAAGATTATATAAAAACTTGAATTTAATTGAAACTCTACCCAAGTGAGGAGAAACTAAAGAAAATTGATTGCCTTTCTAGTTGTAGGGCTATAAAAAGTGGCTTATATTCAACTAGATATTTCATGATCCTAAAGAATCCAATTTAATAATAAATTTATCCATCAAGAATATATCTAAGTCTAGTTTCTTCACCATAAAACTGAGACCTGTACTCTCCTCCATCAGACCGTACCTTTAGAAAACCTATAGGCATATCACTTTTTGCAAATAAGGAAAGCACTTGAAATGGAATTTTTTTGGGCATGCATCTATTCAAATAATCATGAAATTCCTCCTAAATATTTTTTTATGAATTTAAATTGACCTCCCCTACCCTTTTTGTATGGAATCTGTACTATTGCTTGAAAATGAGAGAAAAAGACTTATTTTTGCCCTTTAAAAGAAACTAAACTCTTCCACCACCAAGTTTAGAGCATGAAAAGGATTAACATGAGTATTTTACATGTTAAAACAAATAATTTAACTTTCTAAATCTTTTAATGAGTGAAATTGGCATGTGGGATGTAAAATAACATGTTTTTGGCTTATAAAACACATTAAATTACCTTTTCAAGTTATGAAACTTTAGACAAGGATAATATTAATGTTTTTAAACATATTTAAATATATTTATAAATGATTAATGAAATTTTTTATTCTATGTTTTGAAATTTTTGACTAAAATATACTCTTTTAGGAAATAATTCATCAATTTGACCAATTGTAAAGGGCTATTGACTAGAATTTAGAAAAGTTTCATATTTAGGGGTAGTAATTTGGCCTTGAAAATTTAAATTACTACTAATTTTGGTGACTCTCAGGGGTTAAACAACTTTTTGGTTAAAATAATTCACTGAATTCCATTGGAAAATAGACTCTTTTGGGATTTATATCATGTTTTACGATTGACACAACAAAACTAAAGGGAAACACAATTTAACTAGAAAATAGAGACAACTAACCTATGGAAAATAGGAAAACAATGGAAATGAAGTATACCTCTACTTGTGCTACTAACTTATTATATAAATCAAAAATAGAACAATTAACCTAAAATAATATGCTTTCCTCAAGGATCAAATGATATTTGATACACCATGGAACGTTAAATGTATTTGATTCCTTTTGATGGCATCTTCTTGCAAATGGGAGAACTTGTATATTCATGTCTTATTGATAATTCAATTAAGATTCCAACATCCATCCTTAGGTACATTAATTGAAGGTATGGATCTAATACCTAATCATCCTATTACTAAATCCATGTACTTTACAAGAACATTTTCACTTCTACATCTTTTAAAAATTACTAATCATGATCATGTAGAACAACATGTTGTATATCCATTGTCATATCTTCATGGTTGACCCCTAAGTGAGATGGATCTGATCTTGTGACTGATTGAGGCCATTTTTGTTCAAAAATATCTTTCAAAAGTATAAAATCATATGAAAATGATGGGAAAAGTTGGTAACCATAATTGAGATGTTCAAACATGTGATCTTCTATGAAAATAATTGCTTATTGATTGATGAAAACACTTCTCTCAACCTACACTGAACCATATTCAAGTAAATAATACCCTAAACAAAATATATCAAACAAATGTAAAGAATTGATCTCATGAATTTTAAGTACAATTGAAACTTCTTCATTGTGATCATAAGGTTATAAATTATCAACTTTTTGTGTTGATTAATACTCATTTTATATCACTTCTTCAAGCTCTTATTCTTCATGATGGATGGAAACCATTTTTGGATCAATGATTTCATGGGAAACACCTTTAAGTTGAACAATTAGAATGTCTTCCTCTTAAATTTCATCATATACTCTTAGTTGATCTTTAATCACAATAGTAACCTCTTTAACTTCATCAGTTTCTTGTACAACTTGTATGTTTGGATCAATCTCTTCATTGACATTGAGTGTGTTTATGATGATGTCCTCATTATGTTCAACAAAAACTTTTTCATATCCATCTACATCATCTAAAACTTCATATTTTGATTTATAAGGGTTCGGTTTATTCTCTAAGATAAGCATAGTAAATCCCTAAAAGTAATGAATAAGATGAGAGAGATCCAAATGTTGTGCCAAAGATACATGATTTTTCTCCTGAGGCTACTAAATCTAAAAAACTATCACCTCCTCTCTCTATTTTATTTTCTTTAATGGATTTCCATGAAGGAAAGGACTTTGGCTCTTGACAAGAAATGAGTGGAGGATGAATGATATCTAGTTTATTCCTAAACTTAGTATCTTGAAGCATGCTTGAAAGTTCTTGTTTCTCTCTAATCTAATGTATCTAATTCCAAGTTATGAACTTAGGTTTATGAACCTCTAATTTTATACTTTTTGTATACATAGATATGACAAAAGGAATCTATTGTGATGTTGAGTTTATAGCTACCATTGAATATTAAAGATGATGATTTGCAAGCTTGATCTTCTTGGTTAGATTAGCCTCAAAATCATGGATTAGATCAATAAGGATTTCTTCCTACAAACTTGTAGATGTAGGCTCCTATATTATATTTACAATCTAAAAATTAGACTTCTTATAACAAACTTCCTCAATTGTATGAGACCTCTCTTGGATAGATTTCTAGGTAGGAAAGATAGGCAAGGTTTGGTTTGACTCTTGAGGGTTGTGATAAACATTAGTTTATTCATCATAAAATTAAAAGGGTAGATCTATGGGAACATATTTTTGATGATGACCCTGAGGTTTCTCATAAAGTACTAGCCTCTCTTCAATTCTTATTATTAGACCATCAATGTTTATAATATTAGAACTAAACTTTGAGTGACCTTGCCTTATGAAATTTTCACATACCTCTTTATCCTACTAAAAATTTACTTTCATGATCTAAATTTTGTACTTAGAAATGTCCTCACTATATCTCTTTTGATTGTTTATAGTGATCATTTCTCTCTCATAACTAAATAGAGTTTTCTTGAAGCTTGAGATGGATTGATTTGGGACTTGATTGGGATAATTGGGAGGATAATAAGAGTCATGAGAGTCATTACATAACTAATATTAACTTTCATTCTATTGATAAGGCTCTATATATTCATCATATGGATGGTATGGCTCATGATAGGACTAATATGAGTCATGAGGATCATACTAGAATTGTTGCTAAGCAGAAGAATAAAAAAATTATTCTCTATAGGCTACCATGGCCTAGAAAATAATTAAGATAACTAAAATTATGAAAACAAATGTACCTTTTACCTTGAGATGAGGGCCATATGATTATTTAAAATTATCTTTGAAGATAAATATGCTACAAACTTGTACTCTAATAGCTGAACTCATATCCCACCAGGCATGTCAAAATTGTTAGTTATCTAGATATTACCCTACTTAAAGGCTTGATATATTTGTATCTAAATCCTTCACACATAGAGTAACATTGGAATGATCTGAGTTTTTAGATACTTGAACTCAGACTAGATCTCTATATTTGCTGAGGCTAGCTCCTTTGATGTATTGCTCTGCACTGAATAATAAACTATTGATTACTAGGATAAAAATAGGAGAAGGATACTGAAGAGGAAATTCTAATTTAATATTGGTGATACACATTTATTTATAGTTGATCCACTCTATTTGAGTTCCTAAAACATTTATTATATAGGCAAAGACTGAATCTATGACTCCAAATATGATTTATGTATCAGTATTTCATGTAGAGGTTTTATCTGGTGATCAAAGTATGAGGGAAATGGTGGAATAGGCCTAATTCAAGGTAGTAACCAGCCACTTATATCCATTATAATCTCAAAAAAAATACATCAAACACTAAACATGAATTACATAATCTGACAAGGAAAAAAGCTAGGAGAGAATTGGGACTTGACAAGGGAGAAAGCTCTACCACATATGCAAATCAACTAACATAAACACACTATACCAACATAATGGAATCTAAAGAAATCATTTTATTCATATAAAAAGGTTAAAAAACTCAATATTGTTATAATATCATCATTTCAGGAGAGGGATCCCCCTTAAAACCTCTTAACAAGTTCACCTCTTTAGCTCAATTGATTTCTTGGCCTAGGGATGCATCCTTTAACCTTTTATGGTCACTATGCTTTCTTCATTCTTGGATGTAGTTTATTTCTTAGGGTTTTGATTATAAGTACTTATATATATGGATCATTTTACTTTGGAATAATTAACATGGTTGGTACCTTCTCTTTCATCTTTAAAGATAACACCCTCTTGAGAGTTCAAAACCCTAGGACATCCATCAAATATCAAGCATCTTGACTATGGATTTTCTCTTAATACTATAGGTCTATAGGTTGGTGGATATAGGTGCATTAAAATAAATTTTATAGCCATCTTATGACTTCTAACTATGAATTAAATCATAACATGAATCAAGAACTATCCCACTTATCCCTTATCAACTTCATTTATACCAAGGGCTTGAGATCACTTCAAAACACAGTTATAAAGAGAGTCAACACCTTGTTGTAAGTGTTGAATATATGATTACTTTAAGTGAGGTAAAAAAACCTTGAGATGGTGACATTAGTATCTGGTGAGTCTTGGAATTGATAGATATGAATTTAAAGGGAACATGAACAAATGTCACTTGGAAGATATCCTTTATAATCTCTTTCCTCATTGCCCCTACATTTGAATCCTTTTCTATGCTTATTGATGGATTGTACGGACTTAGTTCAAGGTATAGGCCTTAATAAACCTTAATAAACAAAAAAATATCATGATTTTATCCCCACAATGTTGATTCAACAAACTTAATAACTCCCTCTTAAAGACATATGCCTTTTAGGATTTTCTAAGGACCTAGTCCATCCTCTTGGTTATTGCACACTATTGAGGCTAGCTATAATTCTCTTTTTTTTATGGTTATAGGTGTGTATCTATCCATTGAGTAGGTTAGGATTAGAACATGTTCAATCTTGAGGTGATATTTGTCATTCATAAACTAAGAACATGCTTTTCAATCCTTGAAAAGGCCTATCTTTACCTAGTTTTGTTCCATATAGGGTTTATTATCATTTTTTTGTAGAATGCCCTTAATAGGCCATAAATTATCTGCATGAAGTAAAATATATGAAAAGTTATTTTCTGGTTTCAATGGAATGATGAATCTTTTATACCCTTAATGACCCTATAGAAATGGTCAAACTCCTTGATGTTATTCTAAGTATGACCTTTCATTGAAACCTGTTGTAGGTGATAGTTGTAGTACCATATGTATGGATCATAGTTGTATGCACCTTGGAGAGGTAATTAGGAATGAATGAGGTCCTTGCTCCTCATAATACCTGCTTGATGAGATTTTTGCTTTCATTAAATCTTGAGGAGGGTCTCTTTCACTTTGACTCAACATAACATCCATATGACCACACTTTGATTATGTAACCTTGTTGTGCATTGACCATTCTCTACCTACTATAAAATTTTATATTATATTTTATAAGTTAAATGAGGTGATATTAAAACCTGATTTTTTGTAAAAAAAAAACATGAAATTTTCAAAGAAACCTTAAAATATGCTAAACTAGGCCATTTTAGACACTTTGAAAGCATATGATGACTTCTTGGCCATGAAACTTGGAGAAATAATGAGAAACCTAAATTAAAACATTAAAATCATGATTCAAACCCTTGAAAACATGAATTAAATAAAAATTGAGGCTGCCTCCTTCTTTTATGACCATACTTCTCCTTGCAAGCATGCTATACTGTAGATTTGACTGGCTATGTTTATGATATTTTTTAAAATTTTAATTGAATAAATAATAATTTAAAGATACCATGGAAAGATATATTAAGTTCTAAATATTTGTTAACAACTTGAATTTTCTTTAAACTCTACCAAGGTAAGAAGAAACTAAAGAAAATTGGTTGCCTTTTTGGTTGAAAGGCTGAATTAATTAGCTTGTCTTCAACTGGATGGTTCATGATCCTAGAGAATAAAATTTAAGAAAAAATTTATCCATTAATAATATCTATAAGTATTTTTTATTTACCCCAAAATTTAGACCTGTAATCTCTTTCATTAGGTCGTACCATCAAAAAACCTATAGGCATATCACTTTGTGCAAACAACGAAAACACCTAGAATGGAATGGTTTTGGGCCTATATCTCTTAAAATCACCATTAAAATCCCACTAATTATTTTTTATGACCTTAAATTGAACTCCCATGGCCCTTATATATGGAATCCATACTCTTGCTTGAAAATGAGAGAAAAAGCCCTAGTTTTGCCTTTTAAAAGCAACTAAAGTCTTCCACCACCAATTTTTGTGCATTAAAAGGATTTAAAATATTATTTCTCATGAAAAATTAAATAAATTATATTTTTACATCTTTTAATGAGTTAAATTGTCATGTGGGAGGTAGAATACGGGCTTTTTGGCTTATAAAACACATTTAATCACCTTTTCATTTTATGAAACTTTAGACAAAGATAATATTAATGTTTTTAAACATATTTAAATATATTTATAAATTATTAATGAAAATTTTTACTCTATTTTTTTACATTTTGACCAAAATATACTCTTTTAGGTAGTAATTCATCAGTTTGACTAGTTGTAAATGGCTATTATCTGGAATTCTAAAAAGTTTTGTATTATAGGGGTAGTAATTTAGCGTTGACAAGTCAAAATAATAACATGTATTATATAGATATTATTCATATATATAAGTTAAAAATATTTATAATAGCCTACCTCCTCTTAAGATACTTTCATAGAATATCCCAAGCTATGAAGAAGTTTATGGTCTTTGGAATTAGTGTGCCACTCATCATACAAATAGATGTAGAGTGATACATTAGAAATTTCATGATTTTACATGCCATATTCCATCACTCACTCATTATCACACTCTAGTTTATTCATAAAAAAAGAATCGGTCTTCTCTATAACTTCCATTCCCTCATAGATATGATGATATGAATTATTGTGCAGCTTCAATTCCTCGCATTGAGTACCCATTGTAGTAGATGACACATGAGCATCAATATTATTATAACATACCCACTTTATTCATAGATATAATATGTTAGGAATTATTTAAATGAGTTTATAAAAATATTAATGAGACATTTATTAGAGATATATTACCGTTACACCAAGATGTATCTAAATTTATAGATGATGTATGTCATGACATCATGACATCACATTATTTATCAAACTTATATATTATTTGGATTTATATTTTCACTACTACATTAGTGGATGCACTATGATATCTTTATATTATGTCTTTCTCATTATTAAAAAATATTTTTCATGTTACTTGGTTACTTAATTTTCAACTGTTTTATTTTATCCTATATTATGGGATGATTTCTCTTTACATAGATATTTATGTTAGATCATTGGTATGAATAGAATAAATATTCTTGTGACATGGTTCATAACCCAAACCCTAATTTATCTTATTTCAAATTATGGTCAATGTAAAAAACATATTTATCATTATACTGTCTCTCATATGGATCTATAATGATCCTCATGTTTACCTCATATTTCCCTTCATATTAACTACACATATGGTTAGTCTTGAGATTGCATACTTACTTGTGGGCAAGCCTAACTATTTAGAAGTTGAAGGTCTCTAAGTATTTTGTATCTTGTAACCAAAGTGTTAGGATTATCTATGTTAGTCACTTATATCACTCATGTTTGGCCTTTTGAATCTATATGGAGGAGGATGAATATAAAAATACATAAAAATTTAAAATCAAAATCAATTAATCAAAATGCAATTATAAACAAAAAATTGAAAATCACACCAAAATATGTTATTCTTATTTTAGCATCTCTCTTATTCTAATTGAATCTCAAGCTTCACAATTTACATTATAATATATCTGAGGTCCATTTGGGTATGGTAGGATAGTAGCATGGGATATGAGGTTTCATTATAATATACAGTGCTACCTACTTTATCATGTAAGTACCCAATCTTCGTAGTATACAAAAAACTCTATAATAGATCCTATAAAACATGTTACATGTTGTGGGAAGGTAGCCCATTTTAATTTTATTTTATATATCATCTTCATGAGATGATATAAGTAATTAAATGATTATCTAAAATCTTTATTTCTACTTGAACACATATATTATGTATTCGTTTTACAACAAACCTTTAACACTTTTCTATTTTTTTGTATGTCTCATTCCTACTAAAGATTGTTACAAATGCTTATGTAATGATTTTTCATCTCCTCTTCCATCATAATATTACCAATATTTCCTCGTTAATGAGTATCACTTTTTATCTCACCATACCTAGTTGGTTCTCCTTTTGTCAATTATAATATAAGACCTTGGGTAGGACCATGACTTCCTCACAAAAATTATTTTACTTCCTATAACCAATTCCCATTTATTTTGGCTACCCATTTTTGAGTTGAAGTATAAGACCTTGGATTGGACTAGGCCTTCTGCATAAAGTATATATTTTATCTCATAAAAACCTATGTACCATGCTTTATCAAAAAATTATCTATTATTTATCATGTAATTGACTAACACAAACCTTTATTTTGGTTTATCATTCTTACGCTACATTTTAAATTTTACATTTTCATTATATTTTATTTACATGTATTTGTTTTTGTGTTCCTACCTTAGATTGATA
>JARHVA010003547.1:1350000-1412500 GCA_037957365.1 Torreya grandis | reverse complement strand
TTGATAAACAAATGATTAACCTCAAAAATAATTCATCATCACCTATATCTATAAATAAATAAGGAGAAACCATGAATGTAGGAGATATAAACTTTCAAACATTTAGCTTAGATCAAGAATAACAATTCAGGAACCTCCTATAACCATCTTTAAACTTCCCAATGAAAAAAAAAATAGATACACCTTAACCCATAGTCAGAAAAGAGGAATAAAAAAGTGTCATAAAATATAGAATAACATATTACTACTCCACCTATTCATTTTCTTGACAAACTAAAGGAAATCAAAACTAAGCAAGAATCTGATTTGATTTAGGAATTAAGAAATTTAACATTGAAGTACCCTTTTTACAATATATCAAGTATATTTTAGAAATAAACATATTCAATAAAATCTTGTGTGTTAAGACACCTATAAAAAATAAATAATACCCAAAGACCATACATGTAGATGGTAAACTAGTTGATCTTTGAGTAGGAAAACTACTTGAAGGGTGTCCTCAATCCCTTTATTTAATCAACTTGATCTATTGATGTCATTCAAACTAATGGTGATGTCCAAATCTATCTACAACAAGGCTCTTGGTTATAGGTATTATAGATATGATTAGGGGGGTGTTGACTTTATAAATTTCTAATATAATATATCTTAGAAAGTATTTGCTTATGCAATAAAGAAACACACTTGTATAATTAGGACACTTTGTAATCTAACTTGTTGAAATAAACACACTTGTTGTAAATAAAAATGCTTACTATAAATAAATAATCAACTAAAAATAAACACACTTTTTGGAAATAATTAATCTGATAAAAGTAAAAACACTTACTATAAGTAAAAATTCTTCTAAAAGTAAACACACTAATTTGAAATCTTGAATTAACTCTTATAACTAGAAGATAACTTCCTACAAGTTTTAAACTCTATTTATAATTACTGCTATGAACATGAAATAAATATATAATTACTAGAAACCATTAATTCATAAAATACCATTTACAAATATGTTCTTGGTTCATGAGAGAGTGTGCCCTTTTTCACCTTGAGAATGGGAATGAAAAAAGACTTAATACTTAGAAATTGATTTTTCTTTCATTAATCAAAGCAAATCATATAGGCATAATGGTAACTATACTAGAATATTAACTAAATAATAATATATTATATTTTTCTCAATTTCTCTATATATCCTCATTAAAACATTAAGATTTAATTATATAATGTTGTAATAGAATATTCCCATATATTAGTAGTCAATATTATATTATCAAGATAAATCTCTTAATTTTAATGGGTCTTCAAAATAGATAATTGATAGTTTGGAATAGGAAGATCCATTTGTTACAAAATATACTATATATCTATTGATAATGGCTACCTAGATATACTAGATTGATTTGATTTTTCAAGACTATGGACATATTTACATAGACTAATATATAAAAAGTCTACTTATAGTTTTACTATTTATAGTAGTCCTATAAATAGTAAGTGATGAAAATAATCTCCAAGTACAAATCTTTTAATTTTACAATCTCAATAGCTAGACTGGAAGAGTCTAGAGCAATTTTGGTAATGTTTGAAGTAACTTTGTAGTAGTTATAGTGAAGTTTGGAGCAACTCCATAACAATATGGTGGAGTCCAAAGTAACTCCATAGTAGTTCTAATAGATTCTAAAGCAACTCCATAAAAATTTGTTTCAAGAAACCTAAATGTTTTTAAAATTCCATAATGAAGTTATTAGGCTAGGTGTAATGCTTTGGTAAATTAAATTGGATCTTTTAATGAGTCTGTATCTACATAATGGGTGAGTCTATATCTATTAGATGAGTCTAAATCAGTGAACTGTGAGTCTGTATATTTTGAACATGTCTAGATCTTGGTCTGAAAAAGACTCAAATGAACTAGAAGAGTGTCCAGTGGGTTTATAACTTGACAAAAAGTTATAATATTTTATATAAATTTCCTTGAATGATCAAAAAAAATGTCTTTATTCCTTATAGATTGTTATACGTGTGTGTGTGTGTGTGTGTGTGTGTGTGTGTGTGTGTGTGTGTGTGTGTGTGTGTGTGTGTGTGTGTGTGTGTGTGTGTGTCTGTGTGTGTGTGTAATGGAGAGACTAAACATGCAAAGAGTTAGAATTAAATAATAGAGTTAGTCATTTAAGATTTAGTTACATTAAGTAAGATAAATCATTCTATTTACTAAACTAACATTAGATAAAAGCCTAATATCCTTACATTGTTCAGTCTAGAGGAGAGGAAATGGAAGAAAAACAAAGAAAGTTTATAGTAATAATGAGCCATATTTTGGACTCATCATTCCCCCTACACTTTACCTTTTGAAATTCCATTTTATAAAATTAGTCATTACTTGTTCCCCCATAATAATCAATTTTGTATTTTAAACACTGTTTGAGATCGTGTATGTTAAATTCATTATCCCAGTGATTGTCTAAGGGATTACTGAAATCTTGATATATTCACACCTTGTGTTGTCAATTCTGAAATTGTTCCTCTATTTGTGTTACATCCCAATTCCTCTCTAGGAAAACTTGTTAGATTATCAATAGATATCTTCAACTAACAAATTTAGATTTGAATATAATTCTAACTAAGATTGATATTTATACAATTACGGGATAGTAGAATGTTGTTTAGTTAGATTATGATACATAATTTCTTACTTTAGTTGGATTAATGTATGCATTTACATTTTGAGCATATTCATGTATTATTTTAGTTATAATATTTAATTATGATTATCATGTGAAATGATATAATTACATATGTGATGTGAGGTAGATGTAGGAGAATTCATCCCTCGAGTGTGCCATAGGGAGATCATCATCAAATAGGGTGGCGTAGATGAATATGTTTAAGGTCTATAGATAGCTTACAAAACCCTACACACACCATAATAATTAGTCATGGTATAAAATGCATTTTAATCTGATTAATTTTAGTGTTTGTTTAAATAGTTATTTTTTATGATTGCTTGAGTAGGTAAATAATAAAAGTGAATTCCCTTGTATGTTTAGCATAATATTCCATTAATACACATAGATGAAAATTTAATAAAGGTAAAATTAAGTATGGATTATTATTTATGATTTTACCATTAAATTGCTAGTGTAATTAAATGTTAAATTGGTTTAATATGAAATTGGAATTTCATATTAAAATATAAAAAGAGAATTATTATTTCTTAAATAAAAATAAATTAAAAATATATAAAAAAACAAAATAGAATTAAAGGTCTTAAAATTAGCAAAAAGATAAAGATAAAAAGAAAAATAAAACAAAAACAAAAATCTAGAAAGATAATTAACACCTATTTTTCTATTTAAGATAAATATTGAAAGAGATTTGGCATAGTCTATACAATATATAAGAAAGAAGAAAGGACACAATGTGGAGAATAAGAAGCATAGAATATCAATAGGCAATCTTTAACGGTAGGTGGTGTCTTTAAATTCAATGTTTTGTTGATATTAATTGTGAATGGGATAGTATTATTAAATGATGGATAATAACATTAAATTCAAGCTAAATAAGTCATTATTTAACATGATTTGATTATTCGCATTGCTTCAAATGACCTCTATTCTATTAAAATGCCCAAACTTTTTAAAATCTTTGTGTAACTATCCATTATGGATATATTTGACTTATAACTAGCTATGTATTTATATTATAAACTGAGGTATCAAAATAGTATTCAATTCAATCTTATTTTTAGCCAAGTGATTATAATAAAAAATGAGTCAATATAGTATGTGTTACGAGTATTAAATCTAAAAGTTAAATATAAAAAAAGAATAAAAAGGGGCATCTCCCCATTTGATTTTTAAGGTAAGATTTAAAAACCTATTTGGATATATGATTTAGGTAGTGACTAGATGTTTTTATAGACATAATTTTGCATAGGGCATCACATTTAAACCTAATTTCCTAGCCCATCTGAGTATTTATATGTATTTTCCATTATGTTTAATTGCATTCCCTAGTCACATAACCTTTTAGTACCATTTACATCTCCTTTTAATCTATTTTGAACTTGAAATTTTTTTGTTAATGGGCATCATATAATTTAGTCGATTTGATTCTATGCTAAGCACTGAGGATTAATGAAATAAATTGAATTGAAATTTTATTGGGCATTGGGTTTGTGTTAAATAATAAATAGAATTTAATTAGTATGATGTAGGCATAATTATGACTAGATATATCTATTATAACAAAATTTAGAATACCAAGAATTATAATACAGTAAGTCAATGCCCTATATATGAAGATATATATATATATATACAATATTTTAACTATGTAAGACTTACCATAGAATACATACATACATACATACATACACACACACACACACACACACACACACACACACACACACACACACACACACACACACACACACACACACACACACACACACACACACACACACACACACACACACACATATATATATGTATGTATGTATGTATGTATTCTATGGTAAGTCTTACATAGTTAAAATATTATGTAATTAGTATTTTTTAAATGCCTTAATTGATAAATAGAAATTAGTTTTGTGGCATTACCTATCCCAATTGAAAGATAAGATATGTCTATAAGTTATGACTATTTTAAATTATTGCCAGAAAGACTACTTGCTAGCTAGGTATATAAACCCACTATGGCATCTCAATAGATTATGTCACTTCTTAAGGCATCAAACTAATTAAACTACAAATATAGTTTTTTTCTTGTAACACAAAATTTAATGGATTCTTGATGCATCACCTTATTTAGATTTATCTATTTCCTTAAATATAACTTTTTTAGGCAAGGTGTCGACCTTCTTTACATTCCTATATGTTTTATTACAGAGAGTAAAAATATGTTATTTCTCAAGGTAGGCACTATATAATATTATAATCCAATTATTATAATCAAGATTCCTAAATAAATAGTTTTATATAATTAACAATACCTATTAGGGTTTAATACTAAAACATATGGTTTTCCATTTTGTTTATTTCCAAATTGGTTATGAATTTGAGGACTCACCCTATATTTATTAGCTAGTTGAGAAAATGTAAATCTTTATATATATGTACTTATTTAATATTGAGACCAATAGGAAATTAAAATCCATTTCATATTGTTTTAAGTATTATAGTGATGTTGGGTGTGAGTATGAAACAAGTATCTTATTTTTACATTGTATTATATTGTACTTTATTATAAAATTTTCATGAAGGATTGTAACTATATATTGATGCATATTGATAGTAGTGATTATGTATTTATATTAGTTGAATTAAAATGTTATAATTACTTTCTTTATTAAGTTATCATACTATCATGATCTACAATTTATATTGTAATGTGAATTATTTTCATGATTGCATATGAATACTTTTAAGACCTTTGTTAGACTCTTAGGGTGTAGTCTAATTTTGTATACATGTATATTTAAAAAAATAAAAATTACATGTTTCTAGATAGATCCTAGTGGGGATTTTATAATTTAATTTGAGGATTCTATCTATGCCATGATAGAATGGGAGTCAAAATTAGTGTTGTCTCAAATCTCATGACAACCCAAATTAGTTCTCCTCATAAATTAATGACATCCATAATCATGTCATTGATAGATTTCTCCCTTATTAATATCTATCTTAGATTAGTTGGAGATATCACCTCTCTTCTTTTTAATGAAACTATCAATGTGTCCCAATGCCTAATATTGGTTATCAAGATATCATCAACATATTGTCTTGTATATAGATCAAAGGAGAGAATACTATTATACAAATCCTACAAGTAATAATATTTAATATTTGTGTTCATTATATATGTAATTTTGAACTTAATCAATAAATTCTTGGAATTGATAAAAGTAGATCTAATATATAGCCCTGTCATTTTGGATTTTTCCATATATTACTCATGTGTAGCTTTCTAGGCCATCTAATATTTTTAATTATAAAAAAGATACCTAATTTGAATCTCCCCTACATATAGATTGACTATGTACTTATTCTAATCTCCTAATATTATATTACATAAATAAAACTCACATGATAAATCTTGTTGTTCTTGAGTGGATTCCTAAAAAATGTTCATAAACATATGAGGGTCTTTAATGTTTTGATATAAATCACATGAAATTATTAATAGTTGTTATATACAAAACTATTCATGTAAATATAATCTATAAGAAGGAGAAGTATCTCTTCAAACTAAGATATTTTCACATATCTAACATGAAATATGTAGAATTGCTTCAAGTTTTTGAGTCTCCTATTTTTCTTGCTCCAAATTTCATTTCATGGTACATTTTTCCTTTTCTAAAACTTCATTTTATTCTTTGAGATCCCTAAACTCATAACATACCTGATTTCATTGATCTAGGTAGTCAACATGAGAAACAATGGTTTGATAGAATTGATCTACTAAAGGTTTAAAAGAAGATGAAGTTTGCATATAGAACTTTTATTGCTAAGAATTTTGGATTTGTTGTTTTAAAAAATGGTTTTTTTATTCTAATTGAGTGATGTATATTGAATAATTTACCATGTCTTCATCAAAATGAGTTATTTATTTCTGAAGCCTTTTATTTCTAGTCATGTCATCAAAAGATCTGTCTATAAAACTATATAATCCTTAAGCCAAATAAGAGTTGAATTAATCCTTATGTTGTAGCTAATCTATAATATCAACAATATTTTAATCTTCTTTGAGGATTATCTCATCCTTTGATAGTGCAAGTATGAGATATAAATATAGGTCTTCAATTGAACTAGATGATTATTCTTCTTCGAAGACTATTATACTTTTCCCTTTATCTAATATTAGTCTTACCTCAATATTTGAAGAAGATGGAGAATATTTTGATTTTTGTAGTGTAATTTACTATATTAGTGTGTTTTATTTTTTAATAAATGCCTAAATAGGAATATCTAATGGGATAGGTTATTTAATAGAGAGTACTACTAATGACTCAGGAATTTATATTACATCTTCTTCATCAAGAGTTGTTGCTACTAACTCAAGAATCTCTGCTGTGTTACATTCTTCATTAGGAGATACTAATATTGTTTCTACTATTGTTGGGGAAGATAATAATTGTTAATGTCTAAGGCTATGAAGAGTAGTAGATAATTTTGTTTTGTCATCCTCTTATGCTAAAATTAATATTATATTTTTTATTTTTGTCTGTACAAGGCAATTGGGTTCCCTTACATAAATATCCTTATTAGTTTGTGAATGGAGATCATTAGATTCAAGGTTTGTATTATACTATGAAACCCTTTTTCTTAGTTTTCATTTGAGTTAGTATGTTGAGAACTATGCACAACCACATGTGTGGTTTTTGATCTAAGTTGGTATCTCACACTAGACAAAACCTTATCCATAGAGAAGGAAGCCTCTTATATTTTTTGGGTATTGGTGGTTTTATAGAGGACTTTGAAATAGATGTTGAAGACTAAATGAATATTTTCTTCCAAAAATTCTTCCACATTGATTTGTTTTACTGAATAAAATGGTGTTGAATAATTAAATAGATAAGACCATGATGATGGAGAGGAGTTGAACTATTATTTCCCATAATTTGAATGGATCTACAAATGAATAAGGGGAGGTTAACCCTATGTTTATATTTCCTATTGGCCATACTTGACATGAAGAAAGATACACATTGCTTCACAACCCAAAACATTGTACTATCCTTCACACATAAAACATTTCATTAAAAAAAAATAGATTTCCAAGGTTGAGGTAGGGTTTCTCTACTAAGCCCTTTTTCATTTCCTTTATGGTTTTGAACATATTAAATATAAAATTTTTCATTTACATTTAATTATGGAATTAACTCATACAAAATTACTTTTTCCAAGTATTATTTTACCTTCTTCAGCAATTCCAAAAATTTCACTAATGATTGAGATATAAATTGGAATGTTGATACCTCTCACTATAGTGGAGTCTTATATTATATTGGTAATGAATTCCTTCACCATAGCTTCATCATACCCTTCAATTATTTTCAAATATGATAACCAACCAGCCTGTTCAATAATTACTATAGAATATCATCTATCATCAATCTAAACACAGACTCAGGTTCATAACATTTATTATTTCCCATGGTGGCTCTAGAAAATCACTAAAAGATAGGGGGTTTAGGAGGTGAAATAGTCAATGCCATTGAAAGAAATAGTGTGTAAATAAAATCTAGGAGGTTTGGAAATAAGTGAATCAAATGATTATTTAGCTTGATGGCTACTAACATAATCTGAAGCAATCATCATATAACACGTAAATTAAGTTAGATTATATTTTGGAAAGATTTAGTGTACTTCCATACTTATGATACTTGTGTGCCATCAATTTTTTTAAATTTATTCAAGGTACTTCAAAGTGAGTTAGTAGATAGTTACACACATGAATAAAGGTGATATGGCATTCTATTTTCTTGCATGTCTTTTTACTTATGACTTCTCTATGTCAACATATGTCATTTCTTTTGCTTATGTGTCCTCTCACTTATTACCTATTCATGTCTATAAATGGTTTTATTTTATGTTTAGTTTGATGTCTTACAAGACATACTCTTTCCAAATATCCTCTTAAATATAAACATACATGAACTAAAATACTTATATTAACCTAATAAAAATAAATAAAATGTTTTACTTCCCAAATAATACTCTTATCCTTCATTCCTTTCCTACCACTTGATTCTAAACACAAAACAAATGCATGAATTATTATTTCTAGGAATGTATATAAACAAATGCTTTAGTGGTCTGATTATTTTTAGCAACCCAAGTTACACCTTATGAAGTATATTGATCACTTATCCTTCAAACCTGGACTAACATTGGATTAGTCTGTAGGTTGTGGGTTACCAATAGATATACCAATCCTTTAGATTATGAGGCTAGATACTATAATATATAATTTTTTAATCCTTTTCCTAAAACCTATTTTTATTTTGGGTTGAAAAGAGTTAAAAAACAACTTAAATGGAAAGCATATGCTAGTGATGGTGATGCACCAATTATTTAATGATATTATATTAACATTGTCCCTAAGCACACTTGCGAATCAAATAGAAAAATATTAAGAACTAAAACTTATTAACACAATCCTAAACATGATTATTTCATATGAATACTAGATAAAATGTCTTCAAGTTGAAGGTAAAGTAATGGAGGTCTATATAAGACACTACAAACTTAATTAATCTTCAACACACCATCTATCTCTTAACACTTCATATGACCTATAAAGGATGAAAACATAGGATTAGGTGATGGATAGGACCTAAAAAATAAGATGAATATCATACTTATATTTATGTAATTAATAAAGATACATACTAATAATAATGAACTCTACAACAATCTTTTTCATTAACTCAAGGTGCAAGATACAATTTTAGTAGAGGTATTATATATCAGCCTGAGGGATCCCCAATTAGGCATTTCCAACTCAATAAATATAATTTCATATATATATATATATATATATATATATAAATATTTTAAGTGGCATATCAATCCTTAAATAATTCAATATATAATAATTAACATACATGAAAGTTAGAACAATTCTATATGCATTAAAGTGCTTTTAAATGGTGTTTAAGATGGTCAAAGCCTATTTTTAGTAACCTTTGATGCATTAAAGGTATACACATGCCATATTAATTAAATTCCTTCTCTTTTATTTATTACAAACACTGAATAGTCATAACAACCATCTTTAATAAATCATCCTCTAATTGGCTCTCTTTATGGGTTGACCATATCCATATAACTACTAAGAAACCTTCATGAATGCTCATAAATATGAAATTTTATTTTTTCAAGGGTAATAATGGATGTATTTATATGTTAAATTAACTCCAAAAATATACTTTACACTCCCAAGAGATTCTTCATCTACAAGTTAGCCTTATTTGATCAATTAGGCCATTTTGACTAGGTCTCATAGATTAGCCAGTTAAATGCGAGTTTTAGAGATACTCACATGCATGTATTAGGTATTATAATTAATTTATAAATGAAACAACTCCAAAAATTCCTTATCCAATTATTTTTATCTTCTTAAGCTACCTTTCACCTCTCTTTCTACACTTTTTCGTCAAACAACCTTATTTTATGATAGGTTCATACACCATCTATACAAAAAAACTTCCATGGTCATGAGCCTCTCTAAGTGTAATATATGATCATAGTTATAATAAATTTATTTCAATCTATTTTGATTCATTTTCCTTCAAGTATTCCTAGTCATGCCTTAACTAGGGTTTTAGAGAGGTTTAAGAGTGCTTAGGACTCTTAACAATGATTCATAAAGTTTATGTGTTTAATTTTTGAACCAATGCCACAAAACATTAGTATAATAATCCTTATACCTATCCTAAATTTCTCATCCTCCCATGAAAAGTATTCATACCATAGTGACCAAGTGAAGTCACCTCTTGGGGAAGAAACAGGCTTTCTAAGCAGTGTTTGGTGTCTTAAGGCCTAAATGACTAGTCATAAGGTATCTCTTACAACTCATATAAGACATATACCCTTATAAAAATATGATGGTGTTGTTTATGAATATTTTAGTTGTATTAATGACCTAATTATACCTTTTGTCTCACCTTATTGATAACACTTGCCAATGATGCTAATAGACAAGCATATGTATATGCAATTTTTTTTAATTTTGATCTCACTGTGAGTTGAAAAGATCTTAATAATTTTCTAGTATCATGAAAAATCCTCTTATTTATTTTAGATTTATATAATTATCTTGAGTGATCCATCCACCCTATATTTTTATTCATACAATATGTTATTTGAAGACCTAGACCTATCTACCTATATAAACTATCATTAAAACCCATGTAGATGGCTCTTGTAAGATTTTTTCAGATATTTTAGGACCCATTATTCCTTATATATTAATTATATATGAAAATACCAATCATTTCCTTGCTTATAAATTCAAATTATATTTATCAAGCCTAGTCTATATACTATGAAATTTTCACATGCCAACCAATAAGCTATTGTGATGCTCACGAGAGTTAGGAAGATCATAAATATCATTTCATGGCTCAAACACTTTTTTAAAATGCACCTTGAGTCATATTTCATTCATCGGGAGTATTTTATGGGTTTTCAAGTGCTTTAGGGGTCTAAAACTCTTAGAAATTATTCATAACATATGGACCTTTAAATAAAAATATCTTATCATGGATATAAATTAATCCAACCTCTTCAACTTCTCTAACTAGCTTGAGTTCTCATGCATAATATTCATCAAGATATATACATAGTGAAAAAGTGTTTCAACTTCCTGTTTAGATTGTGCAAGCAAAAAAATAGGTTTAATATCCAAATTGATAACTTTATTGTATCCCCCTCACTCTAACACTTCCCTCAATACTTGAGTTAACTCTCTACACAATTATTATGATCTTCAATGTGAAAGAACACCTAGAATAGTTTCAATATGGTGATAAGGCTTCTTAGGGTTTAAGGTCTATCTACATCTATTATCCCTCAAGGGCATATTAACATGAAAAACTAAGTGTGATCAATAAAAAATTATGTATGAATAATTTATTATTACCTTTTCTCAACTCACAAACCTCTTCATTAATTTAAAAACCCCTATTTTATCCACAAAACTTCCAAATAGTCCAACTAGTCTCTTTAATGACTATCATTAGACTCAGGTCTATCCAAGACAAAAAATTGGATGTTTCCACTAGTTGTATGACCTTTAGGATAAAATTAATGTGTTAATACATTCATGTATACAGCTTGTACCAATTTTTATAACCTAATTCCACTTATGGTGGCTTTATACCCTCAAACTTCTCAAGATAAACTATATAGTGACTATGCTTGTAGTTTCTCTTAGGCTCAACAAGTTTAGGCCATTTTCTAATAATTTAATATTAAAATAAATTTTTATTAATGTTATTTATATAAAAACATTTTAAGTATCATACATAAATTTATCTCATTCTTTTCACCATGCCAATTGTCTACCTCTTCCTTCAATCCAAATAACACCTTTTTGAGAAAAAGCATATTACAATTTCTTCTGACTACGTTTTATTTGATAGGAATATTCACATGATTATTTGTATTTATACAATCCTTGTAATATGTTTTAATTTATATATAGTCTTAAACTATCACTCAAATTTCCTTTCCAACACCTCAAATTCTTACCTTGCTTATTATACATAGTATTGTACCTGACACTTGTAGGTGTCATTTGGAATGTTGACTATTGTGTTTTAGCCTCATACAACCATATATATATATATATATATATATATATATATATATATATATATATATATATATATATATATATATATATAGAACTTTATTAGATTTTATAAAATGTCCAAACACCTCATAATGTTTCATACACCATAATTTTACCTTCCATCCTTGGTCAAAATTGATTTTTTCTCCACATGATTACATGAATCCATTAGTTTGGTTATAGGTGTATATTGGTTATCTCATTTGGTCTAGGATCTTATTTTTACATCCTTGAGATTGTATTAATCTTGAATTAGATTAATCCTTGAATTTCTCATACAACCTCTATCTTCCATTTGGAATAAACTTGTTGAACTCCACAAAAGGAATGTAAGTGGAAGTGGGGTATTGATTATGTGTCCTTATTCATGACTAACTATAGATAAAGTCTCATTGAATCACCATATGTACCATTGTACCTTGATCATAACATCCAAACCATGTTTACCATCCTTTTCCAAAACCAAAAAACATAACTCCTTGGAAGATAGTACATGATTGTATCATAGTATGATTATAGATGAGAATTTATATTGTTGCTTGTATAGAATAAGATAGAGTGAGACCTTGAGAAGGTCAAAAACATTATTTATGAACTTATTCCATTCATTTAAAACAAATAAGAGATATAGTTTAAACTAATTTCATTAAGATATCTATATATTGTAGTCTCCTCAAAACATCACTTTCATGAAGCAAATTTTTTGCTATATTTTCCTTGTATATAAGTGATCATTCATCCATTTTTAGCAATGTTTAGGACTGCATAACTTATTTCATGACCATAATGGCTCCTTAAACCCTTAATTCCTCTAAAATAGTATATCCATGAGGTGAATGTGGATGGGTAGTAGCGATATGATGATTTTTAGATATATGGGAGGAGAAAGATAGAGTGATAAGATTATATCAATGCTGAAATGTTAGTGTGAAAGTATATGAAATGAAATGGAATAGAAGAGGTGACATGTAACATGAATATAATATCTAGACAACCTTGAAGGATCCTTGGTGAGAATTTAGATTATGCATCAATAAGATATATCATTTTGGAGGATCTTTAGGATATATAGAACTTTATTAGATTTTATAAAATGTCCAAACACCTCATAATGTTTCATACACCATAATTTTACCTTCCATCCTTGGTCAAAATTGATTTTTTCTCCACATGATTACATGAATCCATTAGTTTGGTTATAGGTGTATATTGGTTATCTCATTTGGTCTAGGATCTTATTTGTACATCCTTGAGATTGTATTAATCTTGAATTAGATTAATCCTTGAATTTCTCATACAACCTCTATCTTCCATTTGGAATAAACTTGTTGAACTCCACAAAAGGAATGTAAGTGGAAGTGGGGTATTGATTATGTGTCCTTATTCATGACTAACTATAGATAAAGTCTCATTGAATCACCATATGTACCATTGTACCTTGATCATAACATCCAAACCATGTTTACCATCCTTTTCCAAAACCAAAAAACATAACCTCCTTGGAAGATAGTACATGATTGTATCATAGTATGATTATAGATGAGAATTTATATTGTTGCTTGTATAGAATAAGATAGAGTGAGACCTTGAGAAGGTCAAAAACATTATTTATGAACTTATTCCATTCATTTAAAACAAATAAGAGATATGGTTTAAACTAATTTCATTAAGATATCTATATATTGTAGTCTCCTCAAAACATCACTTTCATGAAGCAAATTTTTTGCTATATTTTCCTTGCATATAGGTGATCATTCATCCATTTTTAGCAATGTTTAGGACTGCATAACTTATTTCATGACCATAATGGCTCCTTACACCCTTAATTCCTCTAAAATAGTATATCCATGAGGTGAATGTGGATGGGTAGTAGCGAAATGATGATTTTTAGATATATGGGAGGAGAAAGATAGAGTGATAAGATTATATCAATGCTGAAATGTTAGTGTGAAAGTATATGAAATGAAATGGAATAGAAGAGGTGACATGTAACATGAATATAATATCTAGACAACCTTGAAGGATCCTTGGTGAGAATTTAGATTATGCATCAATAGGATATATCATTTTGGAGGATCTTTATGAAGCATAGATAGTGAAAAGTGAAACCTAGGATTCTACAAACTACCTTAACATATGTTAAATAGAGACTCTGAGGGAGTTGAGGATCTATTTATGGTTTCTAAGCGATGATACCTTGAGGAAACTTTGAGAAACATTCGAAAAAGACACATGATCATGAATATAACATCTCAAATATAAAATGTTGAAAATTGAAAACTTGAACCATCCATTAAACTATAAAATTTCCTTCAAACTGCCTATAGACTATATATTTGGTAGTATATGTATTCATGAACACTATACACTCACTCGTGTATTAGTGTTGATAAAAGTTGACTTTTACGTCAAATTAGGGTACCCATAGGTAATAAATTTAGTTTAAAGTGTTTTCATGGGTTTAATGTTTGGTCATAAGGTATATCATATGTCATTTAATGTTATTCAATGTTATATTAGCCTTGGTTATTAATTTTATTAGCCAACATGTCCTTTTAAGTGATTTTAGGGGTTAAAATGGGCATTTAATGGGTTGTATGGATTTTTTCAAAATTTCAAAGGTTAAAAATGTGATTTCATGCCCCATGTGTCCACTTAGGTCTTAATCAATTCACATAATTAAAAAGGGGTAGGTTATTTAGTAGAAAGGGTAGTTTTCTTGAGAAAAAAGTTACTTTAGTGCCTGTATAGCTCATTAGGAAGTGTACCACATGGGAAAATATCATGGTATGTCTATTTATCTTTCCAAAAATCAAATACATATTTTAAGTGATTTGTAAGTTCCATTTTTTTGCTAAAACCATTATGCTCCTTTTTCACCCTTTTTGGCAAGCAACGTAGTCTTTAGGTTTGTACCTGGTATGACCAACATAGGAAGTTTCAAACAACCTATTTGGGGAGGTGAAATTAAAAACATATAACTTAATTTAAATATAAATATTTTGGATAATGGTGGAATGTGATTCATGAACCATCCTCATGAAGTTGACTATGCTTTTTTTCTTACTAATCTATACATCCTGTAGGTTTTGTTTTTGTCTGGCAAGGTACATAAAACTCACTTATTGAAATTAGTTACAGAAGATTTTGAATCCATTTTATAATTTTATCCATTATTTTTTTCACATTTGGAGTTTATTTGATGAGTCAACTAACTTAGTTTGCAAAGAGGAGTGGAGTGGAGTTATATCATTTCTTCCAATTGCTAGGGTTTTCTTCTATGTCATGGTTCTAAAATAAAGTGTAGTGACATATTATTTAACATAAATTAATTTTATTAATATTAAATTAAAAATAAAGATCCAAAGAGGAATTTCAAGAGCCAAGACAACAAGTAAATGCACAAAATGGTCATCTATAGTAATTATACAGTCTGCCACATCTTGGAGAAACATGAAATGTGTGTTTTGAACAGTATCTGAGGTTTGGAAGGTTTTAACATGATTGGTAATAATTTTTAAGAATTATTTTAATATTGGATTCTATTTGAACCTCAAGGAGACCTTATAAGAAAATTTGTGACACTTTGGAACCAGTTCCCAAAATTGCCAAAACAGAGGTCTGGGCTCTTTTTTGTGTGACTTTATAGATGATTTCATTTAGTTTTAAGACTTACAAGTAATTTTTTTTCAAGATTCCATAAAGGTATATAAAATTTAAAAATAAGAGAGGTTTTTTATTCAACTAAAATGGTTTCTAAAAGGATTCAAGTTGATCTTTAAACACTAATTTCTTACAGTGTTATCTACAATCAGATGATTTAGTAACAGTTCTAAGCCTATTATGTGGATTTAATACTTAAAAATAGGTTATATTGAATTTTTTCATAGCTAACACATAATTTTCATGGAAAAACTAAGGGGACACATGGAAGATGGTTTTCACTCACCAAGGATGAACTAGTCTGTATAAGTGACTTAGGCATAATCACTTACAACCAACTTGGTTCTCAAACATGAGGAAGTGGTCACATTACAGAGTATGAAGGATAAAGGTATTAGTAAGAGGTTTGAGGATGTATATGATTCTTATAAATGTTATATAAGTCCTTAAGTTTCATTTATTAGTAGCTTTCATGTTAAATTGGTCTCCAAGGATTGCCATTATCAATAGCCATATTATCTCCTTCAAGGCCTAACCCAAGATTGCAAGACTATATCTTGTTAACATTATTTGTATACTTACCAATAGTCAAAAATAAAATTTATCACAAAAATGGATAATATAAATAATATAATATTCTATTCTTTGAACCTCACATATACTAATAAGTATCCTTGAAAGCCAACAAATATAGTTAGTTGATTGAAAGCAGACAGTGACCTGAGTATGTGTTTGATGGTATTTTAGCCATCCAATGCGAGTCAAAAGTTAAGGAAGGTGATATTATATTATTATTCATAAATTTAAGTCTTAAAATATCATGGATAAAGTCAAAAAATACAACTACACTTACAAGTGCCCCCCTTTACCAAGCAAAAAGGACACAATCAGCTTTAACTATGACATACAATGATTAATTTAGGGTTTGTAAATGTGGTATGAGAAAAAATATTTTAAATTTGTTTTAAATAAATCTATAGTACTTTAGTGAGGTTGGAAACATTATACTTAAATATTTAACCATATAGTGAACACTTACAACAAACTAGCGAGTAAGGTATCATAGTCAGGAAAGAGTTTTCAGTTTGTGAGCCTAAGGTGAAGGTAAAGGGTAAAATTAAGTTGTAATTATGAGAGTATCATATGAAAAATTCTATAAATATAATTATGATATATATAATCCATTATAAATTTGAAATTAGTCTACTTAAGACCCTATATATACACTTACAACCAGGTGTTAATTGTCTTAGGTAGTGGATGGAAAGGAGTATGTATAAGTGTTCAAAAAGTATGAAGATGAAGCATACATGAAAAAAATACATCAAATTACCCTAGGAGACCTGAAAATAAGTCTATGGATAGTGTATATAATCCAATATTATTCATAGTTCACCATTTGAATGAAAAAAATAGAGACATAATCAGGCAAAGGTCACATGCAATCCTAATTAGTCAAAGTATAAGGAGTATCTGAGAGTTTGGAAGGATGATTGAATGTTACAAAACATTATTAATTATCATAAAATTATCATGGTGGTTTATCAAGAATATAAAATATCTCTAACAAGCAAGGCATAGTCAATCTTCTAAAACCAAAAACAAATTATCTTCACTAAAGTCTATTTTGGTTTTGGTAATTATTACAAGGTCAAATGAACAGATCAAGAGTTGGTAATTTGTATAAAGTTTAATTTAAACTTATATATTCCCTTAAACATGAATATTTTATAAAAAAATAGGTTAATTACCCTTTATTTTATCTTGGATAGAGGGTACTTCCCCTCAGACATAAATATGTAGGTTTGGGGAGAATGGATGAAATGATGGATTGGAAGTGATATGAATCTTTAAAGAAGGTGTTAAAAGTGTAATCACACCTATAAAATAATATAAAATGAGGCATAAATTGATTAATTCTATCAAAATAGTCTAATTTCTTGAACTTGTAGGTAGGTTTATTAGGCCTTGAAGAGGCCTAGTGCCAAATAGTAGCCATTTTTATTTCTATCTCTTGGTGATCCTTTTGAAAGGTTGGATCATGATTTTGGGATGTCATAAAAGGTTTTTTAGCTATTTTTATGTAGGATAACCATCAAAAAGTCATTTTGTCCTTTGATCCAACTCAGACCTATTAGGTAAGGCTAAAGCCTAGTGCCCAAATCAGATGTCATTTGCACTTCTAACATGAGATATTCTTCCTAGCCTATTGGATCATGATCCTAGGATTAAATTATGTATTTTGAAACCTAAAAATTGTAGATAAATATTTAGGAGAGTTAATTTTGTCTTAAGTCCAATGTTAGGCCTATGCAAATAGAAAGAAGATATTGATTAGTCAAGTTTAAATGTTCATACCTCTTTTGATTCTATGAATGGGAACTTGAGAAGTTATAAGATGTTTATGAAGGTACTAAACTATTATTTTGTGGAATTTTTTTTACAATTTGGATGTACAATCTTTATGAATGAAACTTAAGAGTGGAAACAAGCCAAAACACTTACAAACCCTTACTAATGACTAGTTTCAATAAATGGAGTTGGATAGATAATATAATTGAATATTTTTTACCATGAAACATATTTTAAGTTTCATAGTAATCAATAAAGCTACCCCACATTCTATTTTTTGTATGGAATTATATATATAGGGTGAAAAATATGGTATTCTTGACAATTTTATATGTTTCCTAGGTTCATTAGAAGTATAAGGATAAAACAAACTTTATGAGGAATATTTATACTTATTATAACTCCAAATATTCATTTAATGAGTTATAAAAACTTATAATTATGCAAAAAAGTATCTTCATCTCAGCTAGTCAAAACTAGCATATTGGACAAGCTATTGAAGAAGGTGGAAAACGTCAAGTGGGGTGATTTTAAGGTGTGCCTAATGATTATAAGGACATTTAGGGTCTTAAAAAATTGTATACACTCTATTACACATATTTTAATTATCAAATTAATATAAATTTGAATCCAAGTGTGTAAGGTGCATGAAAGAAGAGAATTTTGGACTACATATGATGATGGCTCCTTTCTAATTGATTCTAGATGACCAGGCATAAAACCAATGCATGTAGAGGAATTATTAAGAACCTTATGATTATTTACAATCATTATACCTAGTATTATTTAGTTATGATGGATTCAAAGGAGGCCAATCACGAGGGTAGTATTTTTGAGCCAACACGGGGAGCTTCATGCCACTTTTCATGCATTTTATCCCTTGTCTGTACACTTGTAGTTCCAAAACTTGCATGGTTCATCCCATTTAATTTTCTCATCCATAAGTAACTTATTTTATAATAATAACAATTTAACTTGTGACCCTTTGACTTCTCTCTTCTTTTCTCTCTCTCAAATTCTATAAGATCTACCATTTTTTGCCTTTACACCATGTATGGTGAACCCCTACTAGTTTTAAAATTGTACTTACCTTAGACAATAAATTAAATTAAATTTTGATTTCATATATCATCTTTTTAAAGTGTGTGAATATATGTATAGTGAATGGTTAAGAGATATTCATGAATCCTTGTTTTCTCTCAATCCTTCCATGTTTGATGCAAGTGATTCCATGCCTATCAGGTCATATGAAGTGTTTTGAACTATATGGACATGTTATTAAGTGTAAAATTAAGTATTATCATCTAAAAAATGATCTATGTTTCTACTTATCTTAGATAGTATTCATATATTGCACTTTCATATTGAAATACTAATGTTAGTATACTGTAGGACTCTTAAATTAGTGTTGTATTCCTTGTCTCAAAGTGATGGAGTAAAATAGTATAATGGTAAACATATCAGTGCATCACCCCCTAGAATAGGTTTAATTTCATGCCAAATTTATCCATTTTCTCCATAAGAAACTAGTTAGTATAGATGAAATCATTTCAAGGCACATCTAGGGAGATAGCCCTTCATTCTAGAGATTTATCTCACCAAATTGATTACCTAAAGAAACTGAGATGTTTCAATTGTGCCACTTAGATGAGAAGAGTTAAGAATCTATTAAAAGAGTGTAAATCCAACTGAAAATATATTTTGGCACACTTTGTGAGACTCTTAGACTAAGAGATTAAAATATTTTTGGTGTTGTCTTTCAACAATAAGCCTTTAGAGGTATCTATCTAAGCATCAATGGTGACTCTAAAGTTACATGCGCTAGTCAAGCAGCCTAAGTATTCATTTTAAAGTCTTTTTTATGATAATTACTTATGTTATTTCTTCTTAATAAAGTTACATGGATAAACTTAGTTTTGAGTTTTGTTTTACACAAGTTGGTGAGACATTTGTAGCTTGTGCCATTCCTTATCACCAAGAACATGTTCTTAATTAGCCTCGTCATGAAGTGTACCATCTCCAACATGAAATGTATTAGCCCATTCAATAAGAATACTTTTGTAAATCATATAAACCTTAATTTACCTCTCTATATGGGTAATATGGTTTTGAACAACCCTATGAGCATGGCTACTAAGAGAACTATCAAGAAACACATCTCTATCAATCACAATATAAACCTTATCCTTCATATCATGATGCCTATCAGCCTCAAGAGTATTCCTATGAATCTTTTCATATGAAATTATATGTTTTAATGGATTACACATAAGGATACTATTGGAAAATTTCATCTACTACTAATGTAGATGTTTCTCCTTTCAATCAACCTAAGACCTCACTTCCATATGAGCTTACTAGTGATTTTTATTTTTTCCAAACCCACACATATGCCTTATCCTTCATCCCACACTCCATTTCCAACTCCTTCACCTCTGACTAAACCATATTATATCTCCTTAACCTCAAATACATGACCCTATCCATAAGATTTACACCTCACCCCTTCTTGAAGAAGAGCCTATCTTGAGAGAAGTAAGTGATGAAGATCAAGCTTAATTTATTATTGATCAAGAGGATCTCATTATTAACTATGAGGAAAATATAATCATAGGGACTCCATTTAGAGAAAAAAAAGGCAATCCAAAGTATTTTGCCTCCTTATTTGAAGGGATGTGTATCCATGAGGAATGTGGCCAAGACTTGAAGAAGGATGTGTCTGAAGAAGACTCGATATCTAAGCATGAAAATGAATGCATCATCAAGAATGAAGAACAAGTTAAAATCATTCATCAAGAAGTGGAAGTCCTAAGAGAGTGTCATGATACCAAGGTAGAGTAAATATAACTTTAATGTGCCATCTATGAGGAAGAATATTTATCATAGAAATTCAATTCCATATGGAAGGAATTTGATAGTTTGGGTAAATTTTTTTCTTCTCCAAAATATTTCATATCTAATGAAAAGTTTTTTGATGAATCTAAGCATGATATTTAGTGTTTAATCAAACATAAAAATGAATTTCTTTCTTATATTCAAGAACATGTTGTCATGAAGTCACTTAATGATGTTAATACACAAGAAAGTGTAGACATGAATAGTGATTTCAAGACATATCTTGTTATGCCTAAAAGGTAGTCAAGATCTTCATATGAGGTAGAAGCATATTAAAGGATGTGGGAACATGGTGGAGGGAATACTGGTGATTCTAAACATCAAACACACTATGTCAAGGAAGAGGACAAGGCTGAGAGGCCTTTCATATTATCAAACTTACACATCAAAGGCCAAGTACATGACAAGGTTGAGGCTACTTGGATACAAGAGGAGTTAATTTACTTGGTCAAATTGTATGGATATGCTTGGTTCTCATTGAACCTCATGTCAATGAAGTTAAAAAACACCATGAAGAAGATGGAGGCATCAATACTAATGGACAAAAGGATAAATGCCTCACTAAAGCTTTCATGTCATGAATCAAGGGAGATTTAAACTTCCCCTTTGATCTAGGAGGGAGTTTTTATCTCATATTAGATAGTGTTTGAATTAGTTTTTTAGTCTGGTCTATGTGTGTGTGTTCCATAAGTGTTCATGAAGCACAAGTGTGTTTGTTTAGTTTCTTGTCTTGTGTATTGCTTCTTATTGTTTTTTCTTTGTGTCTTGTGTGTTGTCAAAGGCAAGGTGCATGTAAAGATTCATGCAAATGTGACTCCATATCCCAATAGACTAATAAGGTTACTGGTCTAGTTAGTATAGCAGACATACTACCCCTATGAGTCACCAATTTGTTGACCAAAATTAACATTTAGGTCAAATTGGGGCACCCCTAGGTAAAAACTTGAGTTTTAGGTGTTTTATTGGGTTTAATGTTTGGTAATAAGGTATATCATGGGTCATTTACTATTATTCAATGTTATATTAGCCTTGGTCATTAATTTTCTTAGCTAACATGTCCTTTTGAGTCATTTTATGGGTCAAAATTGGGTATCTAATGAGTGGTATGGATTTATTGGGAATTTTGAAGGTTAAAAAAAGGTGATGTCATACCTCATGTGTCTAATTAGTTATTAATCAATTGACATAACTAAAAAGTGGTAGGTTCTTCAATAAAAAGGGTAGTTTTTTTAGAAAGGAGAGTTTGGAACTTGTATGGATCATTGGGAAGTGTGCCACATGGGAAAATATAATGGTATGTCTCTTAAGATTTTCCAATCTCAAATCCACATTTTAGGTGATTTATAAGTGCCATTTTGGCCCAAAACCATTCTGCTCCTCTTTTACCCTTCTTGGTAAGCAAAAGTAGTCCACAGGTTTGTACTTGGTATGGCCAATAGAGGAGGTTTCAAATTAAATGATTTGAGGTGATGAAATTAAAATAAAATACCTTAATTTACATATAAATATTTGGAATAATGGTGGCTTGTACTTCATGAACCATCCTCATGAAGTTGACTTTGTTTTTTTGCTTGCTAATATATGCATCCTGTAGGTTTTGATCTTGTTTGGGAAAGTCCATAAAAATATATTTTTAAGAATGGTTAAAGAGGATGGTTACTAAATTTTATCATGTTATCCATGATTTTTTTCACATTTTGGGTTGATTTGATGAGCCAATTAACTCAGTTTACAAGGAAGAGTGAAGGAGTGGAGTTACAATCATTTCTACCAATTATTGGGGTTTTCTTCTATGTCATAGTTCTAAAAGGAAGTGAAGTGATGTATTATTTCCAATATATGTATTTAATTAATATTAAATCAGAAATAAAACTCTAAATATCCACTTTAATATCTACGAGAGAAAGTAAATGCAAAAATGGTCATCTACAATAGCTGTACGGTCTGCCACTTTTAGGAGAAACATGAAATGTGTGTTTTGAAAATTCTATAAGGTTTGGAAGGTTTGAAAATTATTTTTAGTAATTTTTAATAATTTTGATAATATTTTATGATATTTTAACCTCAAAGAGACCTTCCAAACATATGTATGACACTTTGGGACATTCCCAAAACTACCAAAATAGAGGTCTAGGCCCTTTTTTGGGTGTCCTTATACATGATTTCATTGAGTTTTAGGACATACAAGTAAATTTGTTTTAAATATTACTTATTGGTATATAAAAATAATAAATAATATATTTTTTTTAGTCAAGGATAATGGTTTCCAAAAGGCTTCAAGTTGCTCTTTAAACACTGATTTCCCAAAGTGTTATCTATAGCTAGATGAATTAGTAATAGTTCTAGCCTATTATGTGGATTTGATGCTTAAAACTAGGTTGGATTGTCTTATTTCTATATGGAACCAATAATTACCATTTAAAACATCAAGGGGACACATGGAATATAGTTCGCTCACCAAAGATGAATCAGTTTGTACAAGTGACTTAGGCACAGTGACTTATAGCCAACTTGGTACTCAATCTTGAGGAATTGGTCACATTTCAAAGTATGAAGGATAATGGATTTATTAAGTGGTTTAAAGAGGTATATGATTCTTATAAAGGTTACATAAGGACTTAAGTGTAATATTATTAGTATCTTTCAAGTTGAAATGGTCTTTAAGGCTTGCTATTATCTATAACCATATTGTCTCCTTTAAGGCCTAATCCAAGATTATAAGATTCTATCTTGTTCCCATTATTTGTATAGTTACCAATAGTTTAAATTACCATTTATCACTAAAATTTATAATATAAATAAGATAATATTATATTATTTAAACCTCACATATATTCATAGGTATCCTTGAAAGCCAACAAATACACTCAATTGATTATATGCAGATAGTGACCTAAGTATGTGTTTGATGGTGCTTTAGCCATCCAAGGTGAGTCAAAATTTAAGGAAGGTGATAGGTTATTATTATTCCTAAAGGGTAGTCTTAAAATATCATTTCTAAGGTCCAAACATACAACTATACCTATAGGTACCCCCTTTCCAAAGCAAACATGACACAACCATCTTTGACTATGATAAGTAGTGATCAATTTGGGGTTTGTCAATGTGAGATGAGACAATTGGATTATAAAAATTATGAAATAAACCTAGGGTAATATATTAATATTTTAAAAAAATTATCTCAAGATTCAACCATACAATGAACACCTATATGAAACTAGTAGGTAAGGTATCATAGTCAAGGAAGAGTTTTCATTTTGTGAGCCTAAGGTGCAAGTAAATGGTACAAGTAAGTTGGAATGATGAGAGGATAATATGAAAAATTATATAAATATAATTATGACATATATATTACCTTGGAAATTGTAAATGAGCCTACGTAATACCCTTTGTATACACCTACAACTAGGTGTTAATTGTCTCAACTAGTGAGTGGAAAGGAAAATGTCTAGGTGTTTGAAAAGTATGAATATTAATCATATATTCAAAGTAAAATTACCATAGGATACCCAAAAAAAATAATATGACACTATTTTTAATCCAATATTATGCAAAGGTCATCATTTGAATGAATAAAATAGAGACATAATCAGGCAGAGGTTACAGGTAGTCCTAATCAGTCAAAGTATAAGTAGTATGTGAGAGTTTAGAAGGATGATTGAAGGTTATCACAATTTTTTTTTATGATAATAACACTATAATATTGTTATATCAAAAAAATAAAATATCTCTAACAAGCAAGACACATTTAAACATCTAAAACCCTACAAAACCTATCTTCACTAGAGTCTATTTTGGTTTTTATAATTGTTACAAGGTTAAATAACCAGATCAAGATTTGGAAATTTGTATATATATTTTCATTTAAACTTATAAATTACATTATAACATTCACTTTGTTTGATGAAATAGGGTAAGTACCCTTTATTTTGTCTTAGATAGAGGGTACTTCCCCTCATACATAGATAGGTATGTTTGGGGATAAGGGATGAAGTGATAGATTGGGAGTGATATGAATATTTAAATAAGGTGAGATAAGTAGTATTAAACCTATGAAATCATAAAAAATAAGGAAAATAGGTAGGAATTCTATCACAATAATCTATGTTCTTGAACTTGTAGATAAGTTTGTTAGGCCTTGAAGAGGTCTACTACCAAATTATAGGCCATTTTTTTTTTTAGCTCTTGGTGATACTTGTAAATGATTATATAATTATTTTGGGATGTAATTATAGGTTTTTTATATATTTTTATGTAGTTTAAACATAAAAAATTCATTTTGTGCTTTTAGACAACTCAGACCTATTAGGCAAGGTTTAAGCCTAGTACACAAATGAGGTGTCATTTGCACTTATAACATGAGATATCTTTCCTAGACTATTGGATAATGTTCATAGGATGTAATTATTTATTTTAAAACCTAAAAATTATATATAAATATTCAATAGAGTCAATTTTGTCTTGATACCAATGTTAGGCTTGTGCAAATAGAAGGCATAGCTTGATACATAAAGTTTGAATGCCCATACCTAATTTTGATGCTATGCATAGGAATCTAAGAAGCTAAAGGATATTTATTGAGGTATTTAATTATTATTTTTTGGATTTTTTTTTCAATTTGGATGTCCCACCTCTACGAATGAACCTTAAGAGTAGAGAAAAGCTAAAACCCTTGCAAACCCTTCCTAGTGACTAGTTTGGAGAAATATAGTTGGATAGATGATATTATGTAATATTTTGACAATGAAACATATTTTAAGTTTCATATTAATCACTAAGGCTACCCTCCATGATTTTTGGTTGTATGGACTTGTACAGATAGGGTGCAAAACATGGTATTTTTTACCATTATTTGTGTTTTATAGGTTCTAGAAGGATTCTAATGATAAATAAAACTTTATGAGGAATATTTATACTTTTATGACTCCCAATTTTAATTTCATTTATTATAAAAACTTATAAGTATGCAAACAAGTAGCTTCATCTCAGTTAGTTAAAACTGGCATATTAGAGAAGCTAGTGAAGAAGGTGGAAAACTTTAAGTGGGGTTATTTTAAGGTGTGATTGATAATTATAAGGCCATGTAAGGTATTTAAAATTTTAATCCACTCCATCACATATATTTAAATGAGAAAATCAAGACAAATTTTAAGCTAAGTGTGTAGGGTGCATGAAAGAAGAGTTTTTTTGGACTATAGATGATGATGGATCCTTTCTAATTGATTTGAGATGACTAGGACTAAAAAAAATGCATGGAGATGCATGAATGATACCATTACCATTATTTTCAATCATTATACCTATTCCTAGTTAGTAATGAGGCATTCAAAGGAGGCCAATCATGAAGGCAATTTTTTTGAGCCAACACAAATAGTTTCATGCCACTTTTCATGAGTTTTATGTCTTGTGTGGACACTTTTACTTATTAAAATTGCATGGTTTGTCCCATATACTTTTATTATGCATAATTAAATACTTTTATAAGATTAAAAAGTGTCCTTGTGACCCTTGGATCTATCTCTTCTTCTCTCTCTCTTTCTCAAGTTTTATAAGAGCTACCATTTTTGGCCTTTATAAGATAATACCACATTAGGTATGGTGAATCCCTAATATTTATAACATTATAATTACATTATATAATAAATTTAATTTAGTTTTTAGTTCATATAATATCTTTTTAAAGTGTGTGAAGAGATATATAGTGAATGGTTTATAGATATTCATGTATCCTTGCTTTCTCTCAATCCTTCCATGTTTGATGCAAGTGATTCCTTGCCTAGCAGGAGATATGAAGTGTTTTGAAGTCTATGGACATGTTATTAAGTTTAAAACTAAGTCTTATCATGTAAAAAGTGATCTGTGTTCCCACTTACCCTAGATAGTCTTCATATATGGCACCTTCATATTTAAATACTGATGTTAGTGCACTTTAGAACTCTTAAATTATTGTTTTATGCCTTATCTCAAAGTGATGGAGTAAAATAGTCTTATGGTAAACATATTGGAACATCTCCCCTATAATAGGTTTCATTTCATGACAAATTTATCCCTTTTATCCATAAGAAACTAGTTAGTATAGGTGAAAGCATTTCAAGGCACATCTATGGAGGTAGCCCTTCATTCTAGAGATTCATCTCAACAAATTGAATACCCATAGCAAGTGATATTTTTCCATTGTGACACTTTGATGATGAGAGATAGGCATAGCCTTAAGGGGTGAAAATTCAAGTGGAAATAATTATACTATTGGGAAAGCCATGAAATGTCTCTTTAAGACATGAAGAACTAGGTGAAAGCACTAGTTTGGTCAACATAATCAATAAATTCATAAAATTGTAGAACTTTTCATTCCTTTCATAGATTTGAATAGTTAATAGAACCCTTAAGTTCCTATCATTTACTCATAAAATTGAGAATAATAAAAATAGAACCAAAACCTATCAATGGAAGGTCATAAGGTCTAGTTTCTCTAGTCAAGAGCTCAAATCTTCTTTCTCTCTATACTATTTCAACTAAGCACAAACCTGATGTGCTCTTACTATCTTCCAAAGAATAATCCATGGAAAACACATTAGTTTTGGTCTTATAAATCCTTCAAACCTTCCAATATATTTATGATATGTTTGTAATAAGTTCTTATTACATCTCTAATAATTCTCTAAAACAAATCCATATAGTAAAAATATGTACTACATAAAAACACTATTGAAACATGAAAAATCTCCTAATTTCCTCTTGATTCAGCTTCAAACCACCATTTTAGGGAAGTATGTAGAGAAATATGTGTAAAAAAAGGCATATCAAAGCAATGAATATTCTAAGGAGAGAAAAAATGTCTTTGCTTTCACATGTGGGAGCTCTTTTGGTGGCCAAAGAGCCTTCTAAGATTTTAGAAGAGACATTTTAAAATTATTAAAAGATTTAATAAAGTAATTTCATGACCATTGGTGATTTAAATATATTATGAAAGATTTAATGGCTTTTTGAGATCATAGTTTACCATTTAAAGACCAAAACCTAGAATTTTAGACCACATACACATAGCCTCATAATAATAAATGATAATTAATGTCAGAAAATAATACCTCATAACTTTATTAAAGGTTATAATTAAGCCTATATGTATTTAATCACCTTTCAATGTTTATAGTCCACATACCTTGCATATACTGAATACATCAAACAATATCATAGTGAGTCATTATATTCGATCTTCAACCATATTATCTCATTAGGTATAGATCATAAGACCAATTCCATCTATTATCAAAGACATTAAAAGATACTCACACACCATGAGGATACCTAACACAAGATGAAACTAAGACATGACGATGACAAGACATGATAATCATATCCCCTTCACTTGATAACCAATGAATGGTACTTTGAGTTTCCTTAATTCCTCAAGATACATGACAAATATTATCTTTCATAATATACCAAATATCCCAATACTAAATTTGACACATTTATAGGCCTAAGGATAGAAAGTGGTCAACATTTATAGTGACTCAAGTGGTTTGACTAGCCTTCTGGTCAAAATAATCCATAATCTCCTTTATTATCACTCATAGATACATATGAATTGGAATACACTTTGAAACTATCAATCCTTGTATACTTTAAAATAAATAAAACAAACAAGACACAAAACATAAAACACCAACAAACAACTAAAACAAAACAACAATAAAAAGCATGTGTAGCAACACTTATAGGAAGGAAACTACTACTATGTATAAGATGATTAGTTATCCTAGAATAAATAATTGATGAACATCCAATTAAGATAAATATGGAGTTCCTCACCACTCAAATTTTAAAAATATAAATCATTACTTTCCTTACAACCATTAATGACATTTGGACTACATAAACTATCAAATTTGGAATGTTAACCTAGTTTGGCATGGTCTTCATCCCACTTGAGTACAATATCACCTTGCTAAAAGGTCTTGGATGAATCTCTTTTGTAAAAATATATTTTTATTTATTATTTGTTAGACCATATAATATGAATAAATTTGTTCTTTGTTTCTTCCAACTATCTCAACTCATTTATTCTTACCTCTATTGCATCATATTCCATGAGCTCTAGCTAATGTGCATGTTCCAAGCATAGTAGTTCCAATGAAATGGGTATCTTTATTTCTATACAATAAATTATGATGTAATTATAGTGACCAATATATTTCTTTTGAGTAATTATATCTACCCATAGGGTAATATTTAACCTAGTATGCCATCATCTTTGACTATCATCCACTGTTCTCTTAATGATCCTAATCAAATTCTTATTTGGACTCTACCAATCCATTACCCTAAGGATAGTAGTTAAATTAATATTTGAGATAAATAAAATTATAAAGGTCCCACTCAAAATATTATTAACCATTTAAAGTTAAATCATTGTCTGATATAATGGTTGAAGGGACCCCAAAATGAGTCACTAGGGTATCATAAAACTCTAAAAATGAGTTCTGATTTTCTTCATTGAGTATAACTAACTCCACCCACCTACTAAAGTATAAATATCTATAAAAAAACCATTTATGTACAATAATTAATGGAGGATTAATCATAAAAATTAAGTATAATCCCTATTTCATGAAGGGATTTTCAACTTGAATAGGTTTCAATGTCATGACAACTAGTCTCTATTTTTCGATAAACATTACATACTTGGAACATGTCATAACCCAATCATGTGAGAATTTGAAAAAATTAGGAAAAAAATATCCATATATTATTAAATTTTATGCTATATTCTTAGCTTAAAAGTGGCTTCCTATAGGCCCATCATGGAATTATTCTAATAACTTGTCCACTTGGCTAGTTTTTACGCATCTTAGAAACATACATCTGATGTCTTTATCTAATAGTACTCCATATATCAATATTTAAGGGATATATTTTAGCCTAAAATGTATCCTATTTTCCCAATATAATCCTATAGGACACTCTCTCATTTATAGCAATATTATTATTCATTGTGTCTAGTTGGAAGGAGAGATAGTTACAGTTGCATGTTGACTATTTTAGAGTATCAAAACCAATTATTTCTCCTCTTTAACATTTACTTAAAAGTTATAAAAAATTTGTCTACCTTTTAAAAAAATAAAAATAAACCTACCTTATATATCATATTCCATTCATTTGGTCACCCAACCAACCCTCTTTTCACTTATGTCTCAATTAAGGATAAAATACCTTACACTAGGATGAATCACCATTATAAAGATATTATTGTTAGAGACCATATGTCTAAACTTATTTATTACCCTTATGATATTAAGTTAATTATTATAATAAAAAAATGTATATTTATCCTCATACCCTTATAATGATTTATTAAAAATTTAATAGGCTATTATAATTCTTCATTGTTTTGCTGCATGAGCATGGCATAAATTGTGTCACATGTGGAAAAGGCACACATGAAAAAATATTTAGTAAAATAGGGGTTGAGTAGGGTATTATCTTGAATAATGGAATATTTAATGGCCTTAAAAATTATCTTACCTTATTTTCTCCATGATAACTCTTGATGTCTCTTGAACATGTGAGTTAGTTGCCTCACCAATTTTACAAATCTAGCTATGAACCTCCTAATAAATTTGATATTTCCCAATAAAATTTACAATCAATTATTGTGTTTGGTCAAATAAAAATATAGTATTTCCTATATAATTTCAATATAAATATACATTCTACCTTTGGATAAAACATGTCCTATAAGCCTTCCCTCATGCACTACAAAGATACACTTTTTGGGGTTCAAAGAGACCCCAAACTATCTACACCTATCATGTACCAATCTCAACTATGTTAAATGATCCTTAGGATATTTATAAAATTTTATAAACCTATATAATACCCTCCTTGAAGGCTGGTTTCTTATGATATCCATCACACTTGGACTAACATTAAAATGATTTGAGGTGTGGGACACCTACACTTGGACCAAACCTCTAGTTTTGATGAGGATAATTCCTTTGATGTATAAGTTATACTCTTATTAATAAACTATTGAAATTTTTGGGGTGAAAATGTTAAGAAATATAAATTAAATGGAAATATGTTATACTATTGGTGATACACCTATATTTTTGGTTCATCTACTCTATTTGAGCTCCTAAAATGTTGCTAAGACAAGCAAATAATTGAATCTGCAACTCCAAATGACTCCTATGAATTTTTATTCCACATAGAGGTTTCATAAAGTGAAAAAATAATGAGGTAAAATATTTAGTATTCCTAATTTAAGGCATTAATAAATCAATATATCCATTATTAGCTCAGTCAAATGACATCAAACACTAAACATGACCTACATAAGATGACATATTCTAGCTAGGTGAGATCAAGATCTACCAAGGGAGTAATTACTACCACATGTGAAAGTAAAATAACATAAAAACACTATAAAAATATATATTAATTTAAAAAAAACAATTTTATTCATCTCAAAAGGTTACAAAGCTCAATCTTGGTAGAGTTCAATCATGCCCAAGAGAGGGATCCTCAAAATTAGCTTGAAAGGTTGAATATATAGAAGAAAAAAGAGAACTAAAAAAGAGATTGTAATATAAGAGAGAAGGGGAGGTGAAATACATATTCAAATAAATTCTAATTTAAATTAAAATTTGATAATGATATCCTTTAAGAAGTATCCTTATGCTTAAGCCTTGCTCGATCCTTATATGATTTCCTTTTGGCATTTGAATAAGAGGTGGGCCATATTTGTACTATAAAACTTACTTTCATGATTTATATTCCATAATTTAGTGGATAAATCCACTTGAAGTGAGTTTAATTTTTTTGAAATATCTCTCCTTGCATGAAAACCATGAAACATGCCACTTTGGATCAGCTAACTCATCGTAAGTTAACTTAGAGTCATTTTCACTTAAGAATAGTCATCTATCACTTAATCCTTTATTTTCATGTATTAGTAATTGTAGACTAAGCATGAATCGAAAATAAAATTTAAGAGTAGAAAATAAGAGTCACAAATCCATATGAACTCAATTAATATCTTTTTAATGCCAATTTCAACTCAAATTTTTGACTAAATAGACCTACTAGGCCAAAAAGGCCTAGTAGCCTAGTTATTGAACTTTAATACCATTGGAACCTACATGAAAAACATGAAAATCTTAAATTAAAATGACATTTATGCTTGTAAAAATCCTCAATATCATGAAATAGTTCTTCCTAATGAAGAAACAACTACAATGTAGATAAACTAGTTGACTAGGTCAAATTAGCTTGAATTTCCTATAGAGTGGCTATTTTGGATGAGATAATAAGGAAAATAATAGGAATTTTTTTTTAATATATGATGATTTTATAATGAATACAAAGTCTCAATATGTAATCTCCATAGATTGGATTTCCTGTAAGCTACATTTTACCACATCTTTGGAACCTTATTCTCCTAAAAACCTATTTTATGCCATGATCCATAAAATTATGTAAAAAAAAGTATAATTTTTGGGACCCTTTCTAAGTTAAATTTATGTTTTAATAGTTTTAAATTTTTTTCATGAGGTTTTTATTTCAATAAATGAGAGTATTCTCAAAACTAGTCATTATGAGGGTTTTAGAGGTGAACCTTCTAAATGATGGTTAATAAAATAAAATCCTATAAAAAAAATTATTTACATGTATTTTTATTATAAAAAAATCCTAAACTTATTTAATAATATTGGGTTCCCATGTAAAATTCATGAAAATATAACCACGTGAAAATAATTGCCTATAGGGTTTGCAAGCATTTTAGATATGCTTATGCTCTTAGTTATTGTTCATAGATAAAAAACCATAAACCAAAATAAATTTATCATGAATTATAATTTCATTGTTTTCCTAAAATAATTCTCAAATAATTTGGTTAAATTCTTCACGTGGTGAAAGATACAAGCACTTGATCAGGTAGCTTGAATGAGTGCCTTAGCCTACATAATTTGAATTTGATCTTTAGACCAAAAATAAATATTGTATTTATTATAAATAATTTAAAAAATCATAATTTGACCTTAATAATATCTTTATATCATTCTCAAAGTGTCATTTTGCATTCTAGTGCTTGGAGCTATCTTCATACTATTGTAGGCCTTCTAGGCTTAAAATTAGGTTTTGGGCCTTATTTGGCCAAATGTGAGTTTAAAGTTATTGATTAACTATATAATTAAATATTTATAGTTTAAATAATTTTTTAATATTCATATCTATCTCATTTTTACCTTCTTCTATTTCTCAAGCTTCATTTTTGTCTTGATGCCTTTGAGGCTGCCTATGGGGTTTGCTACATGAATGGCCTATTTGACCCTGGATCACTGAGACTACTTATTATATCATGTATATTTATATTATAAAAATTTAATATCATTTTAAAATACTTTAAAACCCATATCTAAGGTGTATACATCATTAACAAGTCACAAATTAAGTAAAAATCTCGAAGAAGCACGTAGGCCTCTTTGATGACCTCAGCCCTCAAGGGCATGAATTGTTTTTCACAAGATTATGATCCCCTATAAAAAGTTTTATTTATATTTAAATAAACCTTATAATTATTTTTAAAACCTCAAATAAGCTTTAAAACTCTGCCAAAACTTAAAAAACCTTCCAAAGACATCTTATAGCTCTACCTTGACTATTTTGAGATAAGTAACGGATTATGTCAATATAGTGAGTGTATACATCCTTAAAGGATCTATATGATGGAATTATAAGATTTATCAAGTAATATATATTATCTTCACCAATTTTTAGGTCTTAATTCCTACTGTAGGTGCTTAAAAGACACAAATTTATCAAAATTGACCTCTTATGTGTGACTGTGTGTCTATGCTTTACTATGTATGTACATGGTGTAGATAATTTCATAATAAATGGAATTATTTATATTAATTTATCACTAATTTAGTTTCTATCATCCCTCTAACCTTATTTTAAACCATCATTTACCACTTTATCTATCCTATTTTCTCTTTAAGCAAGGTTTTTAGTCCTCACACAATCCAAAACCATATAATAGGCTTGTAATATATCCTCATGTCATGATGTTACTTTAGTAGAATTGAATATTTTTAAGGATTAAAAATTGTCACTTTGACTTGGTTAATTCATTTCATAGGTCTATCCTTGACTTGAAATGGATAATCTCTAGCTCTTTCATCTTAGGGCCTAAGAGTGTATGAGAAGGTAATGCCATTTCTATGGTTGTAGGTGTTGCTCTAGGTTGAAATTAATTGTAGCTCAAATTTATTGAAATAATATTTCATATTTTATCTAACCTCACAAATTATAATTGTTTTATGCATATTACATGAACTACATGACTCCCCTTGACCTCTATGTTCTCATATTATTTGTCATTTTGAAGTTAGGCCTAATCTCTTATGTAGTTGTAGGTGTAATTTTGTCTAACCTTGAATAAATCATATTTTATGATGAATCATTCATATTAATTAACATAATTTCACCATAACTTCTCTAATGAAACTTGCATACCACCATGAAGTTCTGTCACTAGGCCATTATGCTTACTATTTTCCTATTACTTGCTTGAAGATATCATGTGAAAATAAACTGTAGGTTATGTTTATGACATGTAAATAAATGTAGGTTCTTGAGGACTCTCACTTTATGATTATTTATGATATTATAACATTATTTCTCCCTTTATATTTTTTTGGACATATAACCTCCCTAGGAGACTATTGTGTCCTCATTTGTCTTTTTCTTAGAAGTTATGCCTATCTTTACTTGACTATAGATTATGTTACTAGGTCTTGTACGAGTTGGAATAGTACAAACATCTTATAATAAGTATAATACTTGAAGGGTTTTCACGGTATACATTGAATACTTGGATCCCATATTATTCACCATGTAAGTCATGTTATTTTTCTTGTCATGACCATCCTGAGACTGCCTTTGAATATATTAAGATATCCTACATAGTGAGTTGTAGGTGAAGACTAGCGTATTGACTTATGACGATACTTTCTTAGGGATTTGAAACCATGAATATATCTTGATGATTATATATCATAATTTTGTTCTTGTATCATCTTATTTGAACATCAAACTTATCAATAGGCCATTGTGTCCTTCAATTATCTTACTAACTTGGATATAGCCTGTGTTAGATGTTTGAAGGTGGCTATTTATTTGGATTAAGACATGAAAAGAACATGTTTCCCATTTATTTTAAAGTTATATTAGAATTTTGCACCAGCATATGCATTTTATTTTATAAAACCATACCTAATTCATATCATATCATCATGAATTCTTCTTAAATAAAGACATCTCTTCACTATGCTTGACTGTAATTTATTTTTTTAGGCTTGTACAAACTTAGTTCAAGGTATGAGGATGCTTCAAGGGGTTTTCCAGCACACAAGGTATAATTGAGTTAATATCTCTAATGATGGGTTACCTACATTCTCAATACTCTCCTTATAAGTCTTATGTCCTTTAGGTCTCCTCAAGTCCAACATGGTGACCTTATTGGTTGTAGGTATGCATTAAGTTAGTTGTAGGAGTGTCTATGTGATTCTTAAACCTATACTTATATTGTATCTAAGGGCTATACTAATTCTTAGATAATTTTATTCATTTTTCTAATGAAAATATCTTTTTCCTACCTTTATAATCCTTAAAACCACCAAAACACCTATCCACTATAAGTTCCACCTAATTGCATGCCTATAGGTTTCCTTTGGTGTACTTAAATGCTTGTTTATGGTAGTTTTCAGCCCTTATGAGTCATGATTGAATTCATAACATAACATAAGACAAGATATCTACTTTTTGTTAAACCTTTAAGATTGAATTTACCTAATGTCAACCTCCATAAAACTATTTAGTACAACTGTAATGATTTTACTTATACTATGTTGTAAAGACAAATATTAGAATTTACCTTAGAAAGGTCACCAATGATGAACATGTTATTTTTCTCTTCATTAGTATAACTTGAGAATGTGGATTGAATCTTATTAATATGATAATAATATTCGTGCCTTTAGTTCCTTCAAGGTAACATATTCTTGAACACATATTAACTTTAGCCTTAAGATGGTTGTAGGTAGTTATTTGCTTAGTCTTGGTAGGGTTGACTAGTTTATATAATTCTTTGAGTGACCATGATGGAATTCAGTGTTCTTGATTCCTCTTATTGATGGTTTGATGAGACGGAGGTGATTTTAGGCAGTTATAACAACAAATGGAGGATGGGAAATAATAATGAAGGTGAAAATGAAGCCTTAAAATACAACAAAGGTAGCTTATGATAATGAACATGGAGAAGAACCAAGATAGAGTGATAGGAGGACCATAGGATTATGTCGAGATTAGATTTAAGGTATAAATATAAGCATGATCCAATATTCTACCTGATTTATCATTTTGGAGTCCATTGGTGGAGTATAACAAGGTGAAACTAAAAGCTAATAATATCTTAGGTACCTTAAATAATGTAAAAAAACCTTAATTTTTGCTAAAGGACTTCTTAAGAATTCTTGAGAGCACATGGGCACTCTTTTATATGAATATTAAAGATATTTTGAGAATTTTGCTTGGAAAACACAATAAAATGAAGGAGATCCATTCCATGGATGAAGAAAATAAATCTTGAAACCCTTCTCTCTCTCTCTTAAACCATATAAATCTCCTTTACATACTTGTATAATGTAGATTTGCACTACTTGTATTATTGATATTTGTATGGATCTCACACATGTGAAAAAATACTAATGGATGCCATAGAAATCAAGTACATGTTATAAAAAATCTATGTAAACTTGAAATTTCTTTAAATGATGCACTGGTGAGGAGAAGTTACAGAAAGCCAAATGGCTTCATGGATGAAACACTATTGCTAAACACCTTGGCTTCAAAGGGATGGTTCATGAAGGAGAGGAGACCAAATTAGTATCTACTTTATATACTTATAGTATCTCTGAGTCTACTTTCTTTGACAAAAAATTTAGACCTAGATTCTCTCTCTAATGATCATACCATAATGAAACCTAGAAGGAGGGATGTGAATTAATTTTGGGCCTATTTGGAGTCCAATTTCCATGAAACTCTACCATGTCCTCCTTCTCTTGTTCATGACCTCCATTGTATAGATGGACATACAATTATGTACTATTATTTTAAATATGAACCAGCAAAATTATAAGATAATATAAGTATCAAGAGTCATATTCATGTTAAAACAAGTAATAATCCCTTTTACATGCTTTACATGTGTAAATTTGCCATGTAGGAATTTAAGAAAGGGTCTTATTAGCTTAGAATTTAATAAAATCACCTTTTTAGATTATGAAATATATGACTAAGGCTAATGTCATGTAAGTGAATATGGTAAAAGGTAATTAGACTTAACTTATGAACTTTTAAACATCAATTTTATCATTTAAAGACCAAAATTTATCTTTTCAGTCCAAAATATGCACAACTAATAATCATGAAGAGGCTATTGATAATATCATAAATTTTAGCTTATATGGGTTGGAATTTATCCTTAATAGGCCAAATTACCAAAAAAAATTGTGACTCAAAGGGGTTGACCAACCTACTAGTGAAAATAAGCAACTAGATTTCACATTACAATGGCAATCTAAAGAATGACAACATGACTTGATGACTCTCTTAAACTCAAAATACACTCTTAAACTTTGATAAAACTATTTTAATTGAAAAAAAAGAACAAGAATAAAAGAAAACATCAAATAAACTAAGAAGCAAGGACAAATAACCTAAGGAAATAGGAAAATAAGACAAACACAATAAAATGGAACTAGATTACTGCTTGTGCTATTCACTTACTGAAAAATGACAAACCTAAAAAAACTTACTTGACTTGAAAAGACTTCCTTCAAGGTCAAAAGGAAATTTATTTTGTTTATCATATAACTTTGAAACATGTTTTCCATCTTTTAATAGCCTCTTCTTGTAGATTGGATAAGTTGGATGTTCATGGCTTCTTGTTGATGTAGCTATGCCTTATACTTCCATTATAAAGTGCATGAATTAAATATAAGGATCCAAGAAACAATCATGCTTCTCTCATATTCTTCTAATTTGAAATACTAATGCCAATTCTTGTTCATTCATTGGCTCGTAATGATATGATATATCTTGGTTAAAACCTTCACTTTGCTCTACATGGATAAGTGACTTGTCAATATATTCATGATTAACCTATTGTATCTCTTTAGGTATGTTGAAATACAATATCTATTCATTTGATCTATGTTCAAGAATAATTATTTAAGGTAACACCTTAGCCAACACTTATTCATTCTTCACATAGTCATGAACTTGATCTTCTTGTGGGAAAAGCCTGATATATTTAATAGTTTATTGGTCTTTAACACACTCAATAGGAAGTGTGATACCTTGAATAGCCTGATATTCATTTCAAATATTCATATATTGATGTGAAAATTCATCATCCTTACCTTGACTCTTATCATCTTTGGCTAGACTACACTTATCAATTGTAACTTCTACAAGTTCTTGATGAAGAGAAATTGTTGTGTGATTAGGAGGATCTTGAGAAACAACCTCTTGTTGCAAATCTGAATCTTCTTCTTCTTGGATCTCATCTCCAACTTGTAGATCATATTTTAACTCATCTTATTTTACATTATGAAAGACTAAGTCATGGTTGTCCTTACCTATAAGTGTATATATGACGATTTCTTCTTAATCTTTAATCAAAACCTCTTTCTCATCTCCTATCACTTTAGCTAAAACTTCTTCATTCCCCTCACATAGGAGAGGCTCTATTTCAATAATTGGAATTGGATGTTACCATTGATTCTTTATTTTTCTCATGGAGCTACTCCTCTTGGATCACCTTCACCTCCTCTCTTTATTACATTTGTTCTTAAATAGATTTCCATGAAGGAAAGACTTAGGGATTTTGAAGATAACGGAGTGAAGGTTGAATGATATCTTGATTGGTCTTGACTTCAACATCTTGACTTATTTATTCAAGTTATTTTACCTCCTTAGATATATGTACCTAATTCCAAGTCTTGAACTTGGGTTTAGAAACTTTTGATTTTGTACTTGTTGTAGCCATGGATGTAAAAGAAGTAACTTATAGTTGTTGACTTTATAGATGCCACTGAATACTAAAGATGTTGATTTTTAAGATAAATTTGCTTAGCCAGATGAGCCTCTAAATTATGAGCCAATTGATTAGAGAGGTTTTGCTACAAAACTAAAGATGAATGCTCTTATATGATCTACTATGAAACACGAAGATTAGCCTCTTCAAAACATACTTATTTAGCCTTATAAGGTCTCTCTTAGATATATTTCCAAGTAGGAAAGCTATGAAAATCTAGTATTAAATCTTGAGGGATATGATATACAAGTGTTTGACATTCACGAAGGGAAAAGGGCAGCTCTTTGAAAACATACTACTGATTGTGATGACCCTAGTGTTTCTCATAAACCACTAACCTCTGTTTAATGTTTATAATTAGACCACCTATATCTAGGATATCAACACTAAAATTTAAATGGAATTTTATTATAAAATATAAATATACCTTTTTAAATTATAATAAATTAACTCTCATATTCTAAATTTTACACTTTGGAATCCCTTGTCCATATATCTTATGAGTGTCTATGCTTACAATCTATTTCTCATAGCCAAATAGGGTTTGTTTGAATCTTGAGATAGTTTGTTTTGGGACTTGATTAGGTTGATGGAGATGATAAAAAGGTTCATTGGGGCTATCATAGGATTGGTATAGGTCATCATACTACTAAAAATGCTCTATATATTCATCATATGGCTGATATAGATCATGATAGGGCTGGTAGGGATGAGGATGAGGTGAATTTGGATCATACTAGAACTATTTATAAGGAGACAAATCATAGAATTATTCTCTATATGCTACCATAGGCTAGAAAATACATGAAAACCAACTTAATTATGAATAAAATTTTCCTTTCACCTCTAAGATAAGGACCATATGAGTAATTGAAAATAGTTTTGAAGACCAGTATGCTACAAAATCTATACTCTAATGGTTTTATTTGTGTCCCACAAACTATGATAGAACTATTAGCAACCAAAATATCACCTTGATTGAAGTCTAATTTCTCAAGATGTCCTTTACATCTAGAATAACATTGGAATGATCTAAGTTATGGGACACCTACACTCAAAGTAAATCTCTAGTTCTGATGAGGCTATCTCATCTGATGTATCACTTATGCTTTGCTTACTAAATTACTATACTTTTTGTAGTGAAAATTTGAGAAGGATAACTAAAATTAAAATCTATTCTACTATTAGTGATACACCTATATTGTTGGTTTATCCACTCTATTTGAGATCCTAAAATGTTAATAAGATAAGTAAATAGTTGAATCTATAACTCCAAATGACTCCTATGGATTAGTATTTCATAAATGTTTAATCAAGTGACCAAAACATGAGGAAAATGATGGATTTGGCCTAATTTAAGGCAATAAATAGTCAATATGTCCATTTTTAGCTTAGTCAAATGACATCAAACATTGAACATGACCTACATAAGATGACATACTACTAGCTAAATGAGATAATGACCTATGAAAGGAGAAATTACTACCATATATGAAAATAAAATAACTTAAACACACTATAAATAAATATAGGAATATAAAAATGATCATTTTATTTATGTCAAAAGGTTATAAAGCTCAATCTTGGTAGACTCAATCATGCCCAAGAGAGGGATCCTTAAAATTGGCTTGAAAGCTTGAATATATAGAATAAAAAATAAAATTAGGTAAGATATTTTCATAAAATGGAAAATGGGAGGTCAAATCCATATTCAACTCAAGCCTAATTTCAATTACAATTTGATAATAATAGCCTTCAAGAAGTATCCTTATGTATAATCCTTGCATGATTTCCTTTTGGCATTGGAATAATAGGTGGGCCATATTTGATTTTTCAAACTTCTTTGAGTGCTTTCTACACCATAAGTTGGTGGATAACTCCACTTTAAGTGGGTTTAAAGGTTTAAAATACCTCTCCTTGCATGAAAACCATGAAACATGCCACTTTGGATCAACTAACTCATGGTTAGTTAACTCAAAGTCATTTACACTTAATAATAGTCAATTCCCACTTAAGCATTTATTTGCATGAATTTTTACTTGTAGACTTATTATTCATGGAAACTCCACTTGAAAAGTAGATAATCAGTGTGATAACTCCATATGAACTTTATTAATAGTTTTTAAATGTTAATTTCAACTCAAATGTTTGACCAAATAGGCCTAATAGCCTACTTATTGCACTTGAAGACAATTGGAACCTACATGAAATCCATGAAAACCTATAATTACAATTATATTTAGGCTTGGAACAATTCTCCATATCATGAAATAGCTCCTCTTGATGAAGAAACACCTTTAACTCAAACAAATTAGTTGACTAGATCAAATTAGCTTTAATTTATTGTAGAGTGGCTATTTTGGATGAGTTAGTAAGGGAATTTATAGGAATATTTTTACCATATGATGATTTCAAGATGAGGAAAAAGTCTTAGGCTTAAATATCCATGGATTTTATTTCATATAAATTGTCTTGTACCTCAACTTTGGTGTTTTTTCTCATAAAAACCTATTTTATACAATGATCCAAACAATTCCATATAATAAATTATCATTTTTAGAACCCTATTTGAGTTTAATTAATGTTTTAATAGGTTTAATGTTGATTCATAATGTTTTCATTTCAATAAATGAGACTTCTCTCAAAATTGGTCATTATGAGGGTTTGGGAGGGTTTTAGAGATGAACCTTTTTCAGGATGGTTCATAAAGTAAAATATTCCAAACCCAAAATTATTTCCATGAATGTTTATTATAAATACCCCATCAATGTACCTAATAATATTGGGTTCCCATGAAAAATTTATGAAAATATACACATGTAAATAAAATTTCTATAGGATTTGCAAGTATTCTAGACATGCTTACACTCTTAGCGATTATTAATAAATCACAGACCCTAAACAAAAATCAATTTTTAATTAATTATAATTTAATATGGGTAATAAAATAATTATAATATATTTTGGAAAAATTCTTCATGTGGTGAAAGATATGAGCACTTGATCAGGGAGCTTGAATGGGTGTCTTAGCCTATAGAATTTGAATTTGCTCTTTGGATTAAAATTGAATCTTCCATTTATTCTCCCTGATTTAGATCATTTTAATTTAACCTAAAACATATCTTCATATAATTCTCAAAGTTCCATCTTTCATTTTAATTTTTAGATCTATCTTCATAGTGTTGTAGGACTTCTAGGCCAAAAACTGGGTTTTAGGCCTTATTTGGCCAAATCTAAGTTTTAGGGTCCTGATGACCTATAGAATAATATAGGAATATTCAAAATAATTTTTTAATATTCAACACTATCTCCCTTTGACATTATTCTATTTATCAATCTCTATTTTGGTCTTGATGCCTTTGAGACTGTCTATGGGGTTTGCTATAAGAATGGAATATTTGACCCTAGATCACTAATTCTACCTATAATATGATGTATAGTGAGATTATAAACATTTTATATCATTTAAAAATAATTTAAAAAACTTATCTAAGGTATATACATCATTAACTAGTCACAAAATAAGTGAAAATCTCCAAAAAGTGCACATGCCTGTTTAATGACCTCAGCCCTCAAGGGCATGGATTGATTTTTAAAAAAGTATGATCCCATATGAAAAGGTGTATGGATATTTTAAAACACCTTATAATTATTTTCACAACCTCAAATAATCTCTAAAACTCTATCAAAACTTGAAAAACCTTCCAAGGACATTTTCTAGCTCCATCTTGAATGTTTTAAGACAAGTAGGGCACTGTGTCAAAATAATAAACATCTCCACCCATAAATTAAACTATAATATTGAATTATAATCTTAATTAATTCATAAAAATTATCTTCACCAATTTTTAGGTCTTAATTCCACCTTTAGGTGCCTAAAAGACATAAATTTCTCAAAATTGGCTTCTTATGTGTTCACTATGTGTCTATGCTTGACTATGTATGTATATGTTGTAGGTGATTTCATAATAAATTTAAGTGTTTAGATAAATTTATCACTAATTTAGTTCCTATCATCCCTCTCATGTTACTTTAAACCATCATTGACCTCTCTCTCTAGCATGTTTTCTCCTTAAACAAGGTGTTTAGGCCTCACACAGTCTAAAATTGTATAATATGCATGTACTATATCCTCATGTCATGTTGTTAATTTATTAGTATTGAATATTTTTATGATTTTAAATGATCACTTTTTTATTTATTAAGTCATTTAATATGCCTTTCCTTTAATTGAAATGGATAATCTCTAGCTCTTTCATCTTAGGGCCTAAGACTATATGAGAAGGTAATGACATTTATATGGCTATAGGTGTTTCTCTACGATTGAAATTAACAATAAATAAAAGATATTGAAATCCAATTTCATATTTTATCTAACCTAAAAAATTATTATTGTTCTATGTATCTTCCATGAATCACATTAGTCCCCTTGACCATTGTGTTTTCATAATATTTGCCATTTTGAACCTAGGCCTACTCTCCTAGGTAGTTTTCGGTGTACTTTTTTTTTACCTTAACTAAGTAATAGTTTTATATGACTCATTAATATTAAATAAAATCATCTCACCATCACTTTTCCCATGAACCTCTATACTCCCATGAATTTCTATCATTAGGCCATTATGTTGACTATTTTCCTATTACTTGCTTGAAGATAGCTTGTACAAATAGATTGTAGGTTATGTTTATGAGGTAGAACTAACTGAAATTCATTGAAGTTATCCTAGATTAAACTTATGAAATCATGAAAATAAATTGACTTAACACAATATAAAACCATAGACATATACAAAAGTGCAAGCTCAATAGAAAGTAAAATGCTCTTTCTGATTCAAGGTAAATTCCTTCAGGCTTTAACATACAAGCTGAGAGATCCTTTCTCAAATTAGAAGTTACAAATATATAGAGAACTATAAATAAGATATCTAGCAAATCAAGGAATAGAAACCCATACTAAGTTAAACACTTCTATAGAGATCAAAATACCATGTTTCTATTACTTTCCTTGAACTACCTATAGGAGACATACTATAGGATATAAATACTACCGTCCTTGTTATCCTAGGCCTAAAAAATCATGGGATACTCCTATCAACTGATAAATCCATCCCTAAGTTATATTTGCTAGAGCATGCTCTCTTTAATACTAGGCACAATTGGTTGTGCATTAATAGTTTTTCATGAAAACATGGGTTGTGGCTCTCTATAATTTAAAAACAAATATACTTTATTGGTTTTTGTTAGATATATTCTACCCAAATGGATTAAATCCCTTGGTTGAGTTATCTATGCCACTTGTCTTGGTCTGAGTGGTCTCTGATTCTGCCCTTTGACTTCACCAACTACTAGAACTATTTTAAATTTTTGTCCTTTTTTGCTCTTTACTTTAACTATGTTTTATCTCTTTCTTTTGATTTCTCTTTTGTTTTTGATTTTTCTTTGCTTTCTCTTTATGAGTCTTTTCTATGGGTAGGCTTTTATTCAACACGTCCTTTGGACAATAATGTCTACAGGAATTCCTTTAGACATTTTGTCTAAAGGAATCTCCTTGACTTTGTTCCTTTTCAATTCTTTGGGCTTTAGCCTTTTTCTTTTAGGGGGCTTTTGTCATAATTCCTTCAAACAAATGTCTGAAGGAATTCCTTCAAACATTTGTCTGAAGGAAATTCTCTCTTATCTTGTTTCCTTTTCTTGAAGGAAAAGTGCCCTTCGAGGCTTTGCAATTTGTCTCCTTCTTTATCTGGTTTCCCTCCACAAGGGTTTATTTCATCTAAAAGTGCCCTTTTCACTTTTTAAAATGGTCTTCATCTTTCTTACGGTACCCTCCATAATGGCACTTTGTGCCTCAAAATTCCCCTTCAAAACTTTTGATTTGGTCCTACCAGTGACTAAGGTACCCTCTGCAAGGACACTTTGAGTCCAAATTTACCTTTCATAGAATTTTAAGGGTCTTGTGAACCACCTAAGTTCCCTCTACAAGGGCACATACCCTTCACACTTTTTGGAAACAACCTTAAAGCCATCAAAATTCCCTTTGAAGGCAATATGTTGCCTTTTACTAACTACTTAGACCATTTTATGTTCTTCAATTTCTTTTACTTATAAAAGTAGACAAGTAATTCACCTGCAGAAACCGAATTTGCACTAGGTAGACCATTTCAAAGTTCCTAGGGGCTTCTACTTTGGGTTTTACATTAACTTCAGCTAATAAGTCAAATAAGTAAAGACACTTGGAAAACCTGATTTGGTCTATCAAGACCAAATCAAGTTTTGCATGTGACTTTATTTATAAACCTTTATAAGTGAAGACATTTGCAAAGTCTAAATTACACCACCAAGGCCAAATTGGGCTTATCAAGTGATTGAATTATGAAAATTTCACAATTAAAGTCATTTGGGAAACCCAAAATGCACTACTATAGGTGAAGTAGTTACTATTGACAAACCCAAAATATACTTGGTGAAGTAGAATGAGATAAACACCTAGATTTTTCATGAGAAAGGTTTGGTAGAGAATATTTTTCACAAGGTAGCAGAGGGATGATCTAGCCCAAACATGGATTGGATGAATTTTGTAAACAAAAAAGAGGGGGTACCCAATTTTGTCTTTCAAGACCAAAAATTGGTCAACACAATTGGTGACTCATATGGGAAGCATGCCTACTATGCTTGGTAAGACTGGTGGCCATAAATTCCATTAGGCATGGAGTCAAGATGTATCTTAAAGAATTTAACAATAGCCTTATAAGGACCTATTAACCAATAAATATTTTACCCCAAATAATAAGGAAAAAAACAAAAAGGCTAAAAACATTATACACATAGATAATAGCACTTAGGGAAAATGAGGAAAAGCAAGGAAAACTATGTACATGACAAAAGAAACTTAGTAACAATGCTTAAGGTATATCCCATTGACTAGGTTATGTAGCTCTTCACCATCCAACTTAGAGAGTTAGAAATCATTGTGTTGCTTACATTGGGTGATGACATATGGGCCACTCCAAAAAGTATCAAACTTCATGTGCCTTCTAGGATTAGCTTGGTCCTCATCCCACTTTAAGACAATGTCACCTTCTAAGAAACTCCTTAGAATAGACCTTTTTTCAAAATGCTTCTTTGTTTGTTGTTGGTGGCTGATCATGGAATTCATGGCTTGGTCTCTTACCTCTTGAAGATCCATTAGCTCAAAATACCTAACTTCTAAGTTGTCACTCTCCATCAATTTCAACTGATGGGTAAAATCCAAGACTGGTAACTCAAGTGAGATAAGAAGCCTGGCTTCTCTTCTATATACAAGTATATATGGTGAATTCTCAATTGTCATCTTTGGATTGATCCTATTTTCCCAAAGAGTTATCTTTAACTTGACATGCCAAGTCATTTAATTTTCCTCTATTGTCCTCTTTATGATCCCAATAAAACTCTTATTTGTGGACTCACCCATCCCATTTCCTTGTGGATAGTAGTTGGAAGAAGTGTTGAGGTAGATGCCATACTTTAATGCCCACTCACTTATTTTTGTTCCCAATATATATAATGCATTATCTGGAATGATTATGGCTAGGACCTCAAATCTTATCACTATGCCTTCATAAAAGTCTAGGACTTCACTCTCATTGGCCTCTTTCAAAGCTATAGCCTCTACCCACCTTGTGAAATAATCCATGGTAGTCAAAACCAACTTGTGGCTAGCACTATAAGGAGGATTGATTAGCCCTATAAAGTCCAACCCCCATTGCATGAATGGTTATTCCACTTGAATAGGATGAAGAGGCATGGCATATAGCCATTATTTTGCATCAAAGAAGGCATATTTTTGACATTTATTCACCCAATCATGAGTTTCTTTAATCATACTAGGCTAAGAGTAACCATCCCTCATAATACTTGTAGTTGTGGCCTTGGGAGTAAAGTGGCCACCAGTTGATCCATCATAGAACTTAGATAGTACCTTTTCAACTTGGTCTGAATTAATGCATCTCAAGAGCACCCATGAAAATCCTTTTTTGAATATCACTCCATTAACTAGGACATAAGGAGGAAATTGGAGTTTGAAATACTTCCTCTTGGTCTTATCAAGGCCTTGTAGACATTCACTAGTTCAAAGGAAATGAACCATGTCTTGTGCCTAGATCTTCATGACTATAGGTATAGATATTATAGGTTCATCATGGAGTACCAAAAACTCCTCCTTTGGCTCTTTGAAGTCTATATCAAGGTGTTCACATAGCCCTCTTCCTCTTATTAGCTTGGTGGTCTTGATCTCTATGTCATACTCCATTAATTTGGTGATCCAACCTACCCTTTTCTCATTTATGTCTCATTTTAGAAAGAAGTATTTTACACTAGGATGTGGCACCATGATGTGAAATTTTATACTAGACAAAATATGTCTAAACTTCTTCAAAATTTGTATGACTATAAGCACTTGCTTCTCAACATACATGTATCTAACCTCATAGCCATCTAAACCTTGGCTAAAAAAAGTAAGAGGCTATTGTAAATTCTCACCATTTGCTTGAGTGAGCATAGTAGAGATTAAATCTTCATTCCCAAAGGTGTATAGGTTGAAGTCCTTGGAGATGTTTGGACTAGCTAGGGTAGGAGCTTGGGTGATACCTTTCTTGATGCATTCAAAGCTTTCTCTTCTTCTTGTTGTCTATGTGAATGTCTCAACCTTCCTTAGCATAAAATTTAGTGGCTTGACAAGCTAAGCAAACTTAGGAATGAATATCCTAATGAAATTTATCTTACCAAAGAAACTTTTTAGGCCCTTCTTTTGTGTAGGCAAGGAAAATGCTAAGATGGTATTTACCCTCTCTAGATCAATGGATAGGCCTTCCTTTGAAATGACATGGACCAAGAACTTGCCTTCATGGATAGAAAACATGCCTTTATTTATGTTGAGAGTTATGTAAAACTCTCTAAACCTTTCAAATATTTACCTCAGGTGCTTCAAGTGTTCACTTGCCTCCTTGGAGAAGACTGTTACATCATAAAGATAAATTAGCACAATGTAATTGATCAAACCTTGGAAAGACATGTCCATATCATGTTAGAAGGTAACTATAGCATTTGAAAATTCAAATGGAGTATTCCTATAGGCATATGGTCCCCACTTTGTGGTGAAGGTTATCTTATATTGGTAACATTCCTACACTAATATTTGATTGTACTTTGAGTAGCAATCTAAGAGAGAGAACGAATCACTGCCTATCACCATCTGAAGAATTTACTCCATACTTGGAAGGGGATAATGATCTCTTAGTGAGATATTGTTCAGGTATCTAAAATCCACACACAATCTGACTTTTCTATTCTTCTTCCTAATAGGGACCAAATTGGCCAACCAAGAAGAGTGTTTGATAAGGAAAATGATCCTAGACTTGATCAATTTGGTGAGCTCCTTCATCATGAGAGTCTTGATATTTGGATTGATTGGCATTTGATTTTGATTGATGGGTTTGGAACCTTATTATATGTCAATGGTGTGTTGATCTAATCTTGGATCAAAGCCACTCAAATCACCATACTCCCAAGTAAAGACATTAGAATTTTTTTGACATAACATACCGAAATCACGCTTTTTCTCATTGGTACACACCTTCCCAAGTACAATAAGCTTATATTTGTAGATCTATACCATTTCATAAATTTAATTTTTGTTTGACATTCTTGGTTTGTCTCTCTTTATTTGGTCATCTTCGTTGAAGATGCTCTCAAGATTTACCAAAACTTTGGGAAGCCTATTTGTCTTTAGTTGAATAATCTACATATCATACTACTGTTGTAGCTTGGACTGATTTGAGGAAGCAAACTTAACTTCTTCCTAAAAGAAAAGTGTTATTTTATAGTAACTTTGAAACACCTACTAATTGGTGACATTATCTAGTATGGAGGGCCTCACAATCACCTTGAAATGATGTTAATTCTTTGTTTGTCTCATCTCCTTTAGGATGTCAAACTGAGCACCAACTACTGTTAGTCTATTAGCATGCTTCTTCTCATCTCTTGGAATGGAAGTAATGTTGAAATCAATAAAGTTATCTATGAGGGCCCACACTCTATGCTTTTAAGACTTGAGTAAGTAGTCTTGATCAAGCTTTGACCTCTCACTTAGTTCACAATCAACTCACTATCTCCAAACACCTACAATTATTTAATTCCTCTCTTCCTTTCCCATTCTAATCTATGAACAAGGGCCTCATACTCTAATATGTTACAGGTGTAGGATAACTAAAACCTAAAAGTTGATAAGTATTAATCCTTTAAAGGTGAAACAATCTTTGCCCCACCACCATCTCCAAACTTGATTCTAGATCCATAAAAAAAAAACTACCACAAACCATAGTCCTCTTGGTCTATCTTCATCAACTTTGGCATGAATGAATCTTTCTCATTCATGTAGTAAACTCCAAAAATAGCTTGTTTAATGAACTTGTAAGGATCATCCTCAAATTTTCCATTTCCCCATTCATCTAAGAGTAGGTCATCAAATCCTACAAGGGAATATTATGGCTATTTATCCACCTAAAGCTCTTATTCATCAATGATTATGTAGTTCACTTTTGCCACTTTAGGTGAGTATGGCTCGAGGTGATCCTTGTGGATGGGCTCTAACTCAATCTTCACTTTAGTTCCATACTTTGTCCTAAAAACCATGTTAGACTAGTTGGTTGCCAAGTATCCATCTATCTTGGATGTGAAATCCCTGGACAAGCAAAGAGTGAAGTAAGGAGGAACATCTGCCACTACCACATCATGAGGAATTGAGAAGGTTAGATAAGCATGGAGATTAAAATTCAAGCCTCTTGCCACTCTCAAGGTCTTAGTTGGTGATCAATCTTTTTTTTTAACTAAAGAGGGGTAAAAATTTATTAGAAGCTCAAACGAGACAAAGACTACATTTCATTCTCCTGATCCACAAGTTGGACTAGCTGTTGGTATAATCTCATAGGAAGCATATTTAGCTCAGTGATATTCCAAGAGGGCACATTTTTTGAGGCCCACTTAGCAAGACAATCCATAGCGTGATTCCACTCACAGGGGATGTGTATGAAGGAGATCAAATGCAGAGAAGTACTTAGTTGTAGAATCTGATGAATAACTCTTTGTAACTACCAGTTAACCTTGGTAGGCTCACTTCTGCTCAGCAAATTAATAATGATTTGCAAATCCAATTCACAAATAATATTTTCCCAATCCTTTTGACAACAAAGTTTAACCACCTCCAAGATGGCCATGGCTTCCATGAGGTTGTTTGTCTGATGGCCTCTGTAACTGGAGAAAAGAAGCTAAATTTTGCCGGTCCAATCACGACCAATGCCTCCTATGCTCGCCTCCCCTAGGTTCCCATGAGAGGAACCATCCAAATCAATTTTGATACCTCCCACATTCGGAGGGGTCTAGTGACCACTTCGGCCAATAGGTTGTGCTCCCTTTCTATTACGAGCCAGCCTAGGGGCACTCACCACATCCGTGTGGGTAGGAGATGGGCTCAAGCCCAGGCACAGGAAAATGGCCATGGATTCATGCTCCCATGTGCTGCACTCACCATACTTTGTGTGCAAAGTCTCCTATAGTGAATAATGAACTTTCAACCACAAAGCAATCATACCCTATTGTGCGCCCCTGAAGATCCTTCTATTGCATTTGAGCCATAAATTCCATAATATAAATGAGGGACCAACAATCCAGGCATGTTGAAGAAGAGAAAACATGGAAGGAGCTTGGCTAAGGTGATCCCAAAATTTAGTTAAAGAATAAACATGCTAGCAAGTGACACCCTAGGCATCCCACCATAGATGCCAGAGCCTCTTAGCATACTCACATTGAAAAAATAGGTGCGAGATCATTTCCTTGTTGCTGTGACACAAGACACAGATAGAAGGCCCTTGGAAGCCCCTTTTACACAACATGTCCTAGGTAAGACATCTATTGTGAGTCAACATCCATAAAAAGAAATTGCACTTGGGCCAAGCAGCCCTGTTCCAGATCTTCTTCCCCCAAACAAACTGCCCACCCATAGGTAGTTGTCTAATCAAGGCCTTATAACCAGAAGAAATAGTATACTACCTAGTATCATCTCCTCCCCAGGCAAGATCATCTCTCCCTTGTAGGGAGCTACAGCTTCTGGAGTAAAGAATGCAAGAAATTTCTTGCCTTTCCTCTTCAGAGCCTCCCGATAGCCATTTAGAGGACTTTTTCCACCTATAACCAATGGTCCTGCCCATGTTATAAGCTTCCTTATAGTGTGCCACTGTATGCCAACCCGCAGTGTGAAAGGATTCACTGAGAGCCTATAGATGTGGGTGACAACATAAGAGATATGGCACACCATCCCAAGAATCTCTCTAGAAGAGAGCCTCCATCTTGCTATTACAAATCGAGCACAAGCTACCTTTGACAAGCTAAGCTCAAAGCTTGAGCGTCTTCCAGACCATCGACCCTCTCCCCTCAAGTGGGAGCCTAGAAATATGCTAGGAATCAATGCCAAGAAAATACTTACCAGTCAAAATATGGGCCCATAAAATAGATTGGTTATCACACCATCTCCAGTAGAGCTTGGCAGTAAGAGCTTGACTAGCCAATATAGCAGATTGCAAACCAAGCCCACCTTCGTGCTTAGGCTGACACACAGTAGCCCAATTGATAAGGCTCCATTTAGCATTATGCAAGTTACCGCTCCAAAGAAATTGTCTAGAGAGGGCATCAAATTCCTTCAAGAAGTACACTGGGGTAGCCTGAACCATACATCGGTAGATAGGTAGGGCTTGAATAACCGATTGAAGAAGAGTCACTCTACCAGCCATAGAGAGCCATTTATGGGTCTAATGACCAACTTTATGCTTCAATTTGTCCAAAATATTCTGCCAGAATAACCTAGGCTGCCTTCCCACCACAATGGGGATGCCAAGGTAAATCACCGGAAGGGCTTAAATCTAGAACCTTAAAATGGTAGTAATCCTCCTCTGAATAGGTGCAGGTTTGTTTAAAAAGTAAATAGAGGACTTTTGTTCATTAATTTTCTGTCTAGAGGCCTCCAAGTAGGTGTCAAGATTGACCCAAAAGGAAGCTGCTTCCTGAATTCTCACTCTACCAGCAAGGATGGTGTCATCAACAAATTGGAGGTGAGTCAGGATGGACATCCCATTCCCCCACCTCCACCCATGCAGCATATTTTGGGAGACCCGATGTTTGAGAAGGCATCCAAGACCCTTGACCAGAATAATAAACAAGTAAGGGGATATCAGATCTCCTTGACGGAGGCCTCTAGAAGCCATAATGAGCTTAGATAGATTCCCATTGATAAGGACAAAAAAGCAGGGCGTAGTAATACAACTCATCACCCAATCAATCCATCCCTGATTAAAGTCGAATGCCAAGAGAACTTTGTGCAAAAATCTCTAGCTAACCTTGTCATAAGCTTTGGCAAGGTAAAGCTTGATAAACATGGCCCGTTCCTGAGATGTACTCATCGAATGAATAGCTTCCAAAGCAACAACCATGCCATCTAGAATCTGTTTACCTGCCACAAAAGCCTCTTGTTCTTCAAAGATGAGTCTGAGAAGGTAGCCTTTGAGCCTTTGAGCGATCAGCTTGGAAATGATTTTATAAACAACATTACATAATGCTATGGGCCTAAACAAATCAAGTCTCTAAGCCTGATCTTGCTTAGGGATCAGGACCAAGAAAGTGGCATTCAGTGCTTTCAGCATTTCTTTGTTAGAATACGATTCATGAATGATGTTCATCATGTCTTGTTTAATGATGTCCTAGAAATCCTAAAAGAATTGAGTAGGGAATCCATTAGGTCCAGGGGCTTTGCCTCTCTTCATGCTGAACACCACCTCTTCAACCTCAGCCAAGCTAATCGGTCTCATGAGGAACTCATTCATTTTCATCGTCACCACCGAAGGTATACAAGATAATACAGTGTTTTCAGCCAGCTCTTTAGGCGGAGGGTCTCCAGCATAAAGAGCTAAAAATAACCAGATAGCCTCCCTATAAATATCTTGAGCAGAAGAAAGGTGTAGCCCCTCCTGAGTAATGAGAGTAGAGATAAAGTTCCCATTACGCCTCCCTTGGATGGACTTATGGGAAAAAGCCATATTTTTGTCTCCTTCTTGGAGCTAGTCAATCCTAGCCTTCTGCTTCCAATTGATTTCTTCTCTGAGTTCCAACTCCTCTAAGGTTTTAACAGCTTGAGATTCCTCCTCCCTAAGCTCAATCGAGAATCTGCCATCTCTCATTTGTCTAGTTATCCCGTCAATCCAATCTTGAGCCTTCCTTTTCATGCTGTGTAGATTGCCAAAATAGTTATGATTCTAGATTTATAGCTTCCTTTTTATGAACTACAACTTTTTAAGGACTGAATACATGTTTGTACCATAGGCGAGACTTTCCTATCTCCACCACTATCCAATGAGATCATGGAGAGAAGGATCACGCAACCACATCAGCTGGAATTTAAAGGGAGGCTTTTTGGGTCCCACAATAGAACTGGTGGACAGCTTGATAGGCCAATGATCAGAGCCTCTCTAGTCCAATATTTCAGAGATAAGAGAGATAGCACTAGATTGCCAGAGGTAAGAAATAAAGAATCTATCAAACCATTTAGAAATGGCATCATTACCTACTCTTCTATTACTCCATGTGAATAGCCCATTTGAAGGTTTGACATTTGAAAGATGCAGCAGCTCCACATTATGATGAAGACACTCCACAAATGGTTTAACCCAGTTCAGCCCACCTCTTTTTTCCTCCAAACATAATACTACATTAAAATCCCCAGCTACAATCCATGGGAGGTATGGATAGCAGCTTTGAACAAAACAAATATGCGCCCAAAGCTGAATTTGTCCTTCAGTATCCAGAGGCGCATAAACATTGGTTACCAAAATGATCTCCCCATTATCTAGGGAAGAGGCAACCATAGAGATGGTGGACAAGCATGAAATCCAATGGATTGGTGTAACTTTCCTCAGATCCCAACACATAGCAATCCCCCCAGAGCTCCCCGCTACTCCTATACCCTGACAATGGCCAGTAGACCATAAGTATAACATACAGGTGAATAAAGAGTCAACAGACAATTTGGTCTCCTGGATACAAAGAATATCTAGAGAGTGTTCCAGCACCAATCTATGTATAGCTTTTTGTCTGGGGAAACTATTTAAACCCCTTACATTCTAGGATAAGACAATCATTAAGTGGCTTGGGGGAAGTGCTCATCTAAGGTTTTGACAACCCCTGATTCCACTAGTAAATCACCTACAAGTTTGAGGCTTTCTTGCTCCTTTCTTCTCCCAGCTTTGGAGGGATTAGAAGAGGTGCCTTTCTTGAATGGTCATTGCACTAACCCAAGTGCTGAGGCTGGCCCTTTTTCTTTCCTGCTGGTCTCATTTTCCTTAAGCAAATCAGCCCATCTAGTTTCTTTGTCTGACTAGTCTTGAGGAGCCTCCTGCGCCTCCTTCTCCTCCCTCAAGGAGCTCCCCAAGGTTGGTTGGACACACATGTCCTGTACCTCATTAGGTCCTGTGAGTAGATTGTTTGCCCCACTCATTTCCACTTGTAACTCTAATGGGATGCCTTCCTCAATGGCCATATAGTCAAGTGCTTCGAATCTGTTGAAGCCCAGGTCAGCCTAACGGTCAGCATTCTTACATTTCTAGTTTCTTCCTTTCCCCTGCCTCTTGACTGGTATGAAACCATCCAACTCCACAACCTTGTGTTCATCTGATCCTTACGCGATACCTACAGAGACCACGAGGTTTTTCCCTTTATCTCCCCTATCTGGATAGGTTTTTATATTACTAGTAAGCATTGAGCACCCATTTCCTTTGCCAATAGCAGCAGAAATTGGCAATAAGGAATTAAGACCAGTCACATTGTCATTGGCATTGGCATTCCTTGGGCATTGATGATGCAAGTGGCCATATATATGACAGATATGATAGTGGAACAAGATAGATTCATAATCTATCTATTGTATCCAGGATGAGGAGCCCATACATATTTCCATGGAATTTGGTAACAGATTATTCAAATCAATGTCAACACAAACACAAGCATATGAAATTACCTTTTTTTTCCAGTGATTGATGGGCAATAGCTGTTGGGGTTCCCAGCATAGTAGCAATCTACCTGAGGATGTCCTCCCACCAGAATTCCAAGGGTAGTCTTGGTAGGCAGACCCAGATCGGTATACACGCTGGGAGCTCTTTTGCCGAATTAAACCTTGGATGTCAGGGTTTGAGAAAGAGCCCCACAAACTCATAGAAGTATGGGCCATCTTCAAAAATTTGATTCTGGTCTAAAAAAAAGAAAAATTCACTAGAAAGTAGCTATTACCTGCTATCATGATGTCGAAGTCCCCTTCTATATGCCAAGAGCGCCAAATCTAGGCTTTCAAGGCAATCAGAGAAATTTGAATTCGCAAGAATTTACATATCAAAGTGTGTGTAGAAAGGTACTCCACATCCTCCTACACAGAATCAAGGGATATGACCAGCACAGGTCAGGCCTAACTTCTTAATAGGCACTTGTTGACTTTACTCAACTTTGAGCGGTCACTATTCACAAACTGGTCCGGTCCTAAAACTCTCGCCCTAGGCAATAGTCTGTCCATCCTAGGGCTAGTCAATGGGCCGCCCATCGCACCTTCATTCACTGCCATCACCTCCCAATTTCATTCGAGGTAATTCTCCCCCCAAGTAGACCTTTTCAAGATAGTATTTGTAGGGTATTAAGCCATCAGTTGGTGATCAATCTAACTTTATAACTCCTTTGGTCATTTTCTCATGCTTGAGGCCTAGCTTATTAGCTATGCATTTGGGCATAACTGAGGTGTTTGATCCATTATCAATGATACAATTATGGACCAATAAATAACCAATAATTAGGGAAAAATATAAGGGAGGGACAATCTCATATTTATTTTCTTGACTAACCATGGGAGGAACCCTATTTAATACCAACACATTATCATTTCTTCCTTAGATAGCTTACTCACCCAGCCCATACAATTGCTTTTGGAGTATATTTTTTGTCCTAAAAATGATAAAGAATCCTACAATGAGATTTTCATGTTCATATTATTCATTTGGGCCATTATATTAACTAAAGTATTTCCACATTTAGAGTTCTCCTTGGGAACATTCATAACCTATGGTGCAAACCAAAGAGCTAAAGCTATAACCATTAGCCTAAAATTAGGAAACTTTTGATTTCCTTGTGGTCTTTAGGGTGCTTTAGGTACACTTCCTACTTTATTTAGTGAAGGAGATGTGGTATGTGCTTAAATTGTTGATTGAGCTTCATCAATGGCTCTCCTTTTGGACTTGGTATTAGATGTAACACCAACATTTTAATTAATTGTGCTCCCCACATAGTTGACTATGTGGAACTCTCCTTCCAAGTGATTCATGAGATTGGAATAAGATTGAGCCTAACTTTTGTCTATCCCAACATGTGTTGACATCTCAAACTTTTAGAATTAGGCTATCTAATCACCTTGTGAAGTCATGCTTTGATTTGGTAGCCCACTGGCTTAAGCAACCTATTCTTGGCCATGTTCTAAGGGTGGATAGTTGGGCTGCTCCTACACCAAATTATTTTGAGTGGGGATAAGAGCCTTGGAAGATGAAGGGGCATTTATATTATAGCTTTGATAAGACTTGAAATTTGTAATTTGACCTTACCTTTGATTATAATTTTGGAAGGGTGGCCTATCTTACCCAAACTAATGGTAGCCTTGATTTGTGTTATAACTCTGAGCTTGTTATCTCTTGAGGGAAACTAACTCATTGGCAACACTCTAAAGTAGGATCTTAACTTCATGGATGTCATTTTTAAGGGTAGCAACTAGATTCTCTTGATTAGGTAGAAGAGCTAGAGTGGGCAAAGTAGGCTAAACTGAGGGCTATAAATCTAGAAAGAGTGGCATAAGAGGTTTAGGAGCTATCTTTATTGCTTGAACAAGACAATTTTTAGTAGCTATGGCTATCTCATAAGCAATGAGTAGAGTGTTTCCACCCATGTATTGTATCATGATAGTAATGTCACTATTTAAGGCCTTCAATTAGTAAATGAAATCATAGCTTGGGGTTGGCCTCACAAGAATTTGGATCCTATCCCATGTCTTTTGGAACCTAGTGTTAAAATCTTGCATAAACTCATGTGGGGTTCTCTTCATGGCAGTTAAATACATAGCTAGAGACAAAAGTTCACCTTTTTCCCAAAACCTATTGGTTAAGAGGGTCAATAACTCATTCCATGAGCCAATTGAGTTCACAAGAAAGGTCCCATACCAGTCCAAAATTTTCCCTTTGAAGGGTAAGGCTAGCAATATAATGGAAACATTTTCTTTAGTGATATTATGGATGTTGTATAGGTTTTATATGTTTCTAATATGCTTGATAGTAGTGATTGGGCCCTCTCCACTAAAGGGAGGAACACTTTTGAGAGCTATCCCTAGAATTGGGTCATACTATTGAAGGTTCAAGGGATTTTGACCATTTAAGGAAAATTCTACAGGGCTACCATGGCTATGAAAGGATTTAACAATGGTCTCCTTGAGTAGGTATATTTTATGGTTGGCTTAGGAAAATGTCTTGATATGTAAGGGTGGGTATTTATTAACCTTAGCATTTTTTTTGAGTTCAAAGGTAACTCAATAAATTCAATAGGGACACCTCTAAAAGAAGATCTTATAGTGACCTTTGGCATGGGATGCTAGGTTGGTCAATGACCAGAGACATGGTTCCTGAATGGAGTCACAGGTGCTGAATATAGCTCCTTATTTTGGATTTTTTTAATAATATCAAGACCAACACCAATCCTAAAACCTATAGTACATATAAATTATCCCACCAGGCATGCCAAAAACTATTGATGTGGTTGATTACACCTTGTGAAGGGAAGCTTGGCTCTCTTCATTCATGCAACACAATGGAGACATACATATTGCTTAGGGTGTTAAACCTGAGGGATGAATTTCTATATGTGGGGATATCTCCCCTTAATGCAAATTGAGGCCCTATATTTCCTAATGCTATTTATGGGGGATGCAAATGGAGAGAAACTACTAAAAATGGGAACTAGACTAAGAGATGATGCACAAAACAATTGGTCTACTTAGATTTGGCATATACTTTAAACCATGGACATCAAGCATACACTTTATTCAAGTGATAAAAACTTCCTTGCATAAATATTTTAGTAGGGGGTCCTATCAAGATACAGGGAGGAAGAAACTAACACAAGAGGTATTTTGAGACACACTACTACATAACCTATTCACTTACCTATACTTCTTTAGACACATCCTGTGACCTACAAGAGAAGAAGATCACTATGAGCTAGATATCCTAGAGTAAACTTATGAAATCATGAAAATAAAATGACTTAACACAAGATAAAACCATAGACATATACAGAAGTGCAAGCTCAAATCGAGGTAAAATGCTCTTTCTGATTCCAGGTAAATTTCTTCAAGCTTTGCCATACAAGCTAAGAGATCCTTTCTAAAATGAGAAGTTATAAATATATAGAGAATTGGAAACAAGATAGATAACAAATCAAGGAATAGAAACCCATTCTAAGTTAAATACTTTTGCAGAGATTAAAAGACCATATTGCTATCACTTTCTTCAAACTACCTATGGCAGCCATATTGTAGGCTATCCAAACCACCATCCTTGTTGTCCTAGGCCTATAAAAGCATGGGATAATCCTTTTAGAAACTAACAAATCCATCCCCAAGTTGTTGTATCTAGACCGTGCTCTCTTCAATGATAGGTGCAACTAGTGCATTAATGGTTTTGCATGAAAACACAAACTACAAATCTTTATATTTTGTAAACCAATCTATTTTATTGGTTTTCAATAGATATATTATACCTAAACATATTAACTCCCATGGCTGAGTTGTCTATGCCACTCTTCTTGGTCTGATTGGTCTCTAATTCTACCCTTTAATATCATCAGCTATTGGAACTATTATGCATTTTTGTCCTTTTCCACTCTTTGTTTTGCCCATGTTTTGTCTCTTTCTTTCAATTTCTCTTTTACTTTTGCCTCTTATTTTCTTGCTATTTATGGGTCTTTTCCATGGGTGGGATTTTATTTGACATGTCCTTTGGAAAATAATGTCTAAAGGAATTCCTTTGGACATTTTGTTTGAAGGAATTCTCCTTGGCTTTGAACTTTTTCAATGCTTCAGGATTCATTTTTTTACTTTTAGTGAGTTTTTGTCTAAATTACTTTAGACAAATGTCTAAAATAATTCCTTCAAACATTTATCCAAAGGAAATATTCTCTTGGTTTATTTCCTTTTCTTGAAGGGCAAATGCCCTTCAGGCCTTTGCAATTTATCTCCTTCTTCAGCTAGTTGCCCTCTGTAAGGGTTTCTTTCATCCAAAAGTGCCCTTCAAGATTTCTAAAATGGTATTCATCTTTCTCAAGGTGCCCTCTATAAGGGCATTTATTTCATCAAAATACCCCTTCAAATCTTTTGATTTGGTCCTGCCACCGACCAAGGTGCCCTCTGCATGGACACTTTGAGCCCAAAGTTGCCTTTCAAAAGAATTATAAGAGTCTTGTGCATCACCTAAGTGTCCTCTGTAAGGGAACATACCCTTCAAAAAAATTTCAAACATCCTTCAAGCCATCAAAATACGATTTGAAGGAAATTTTTTTCTTGTTATGAACTACTTAGACCCTTTCAGGTTCTTCAATCGCTTTTACTTATAAAATTAGACAAGTAAAGCACTTGCACAAACCTGATTTATTCTAGGTAGACTAGTTCAAACTTCCCAAGAAATTTTACTTCAGTTTTTACATAAACTTTACCTGATAAGGAAAATAAGTTTGAAATGGTCTACCTAGTGCACAGACCAAATCAGGTTTTCCAAGTGACTTTACTTATAAACCTTTATAAGTAAAGATATTTGTAAAGTCTAAATTACACCACCAAGACCAAATCGAGTTTATCAAGTGACTTGACTTATGAAAATTTCACAAGTAATTTGGGAAACCCAAAATACACTATTTTAGGTGAAGTAATTGCTCTTGGCAAACCCTAAATACACTTGGCAAAGTAGAATGAGTGAAACACCTAGCTTTTTCATGAGAAAGGTCTGACAAAGAACATCTTACACAAGGCAATAGAGGGATGATCTAGCCAAAATATTGATTGGATGAATTTTGAAAATTAAAAGGAGGTGATGCCCAATTTTAGCTTGAAAGACCAAAAAGTGGTCAATAGTATCCATGCCATGGAGGAAAACAAGAAATCTTGAAATCCTTATCTTTATCCTACACTATATAAATATCCTTTATATGATTGTAAAATGCATATTTCCACTACTTGTCTTCTTGAGAATTTTATGGATCTCACATGTGTGAAAAAAGACTTATGGCTACCATGAAAATGAACTACATGTTTCAAAGAATCCCTATAAACTTGAAATTTCTTGAAGTGATGCCCTAGTGAGGAAAAATTGTAGAAAATCAATTGCTTTCATGGATTAAAGACTATTGTAAAACACCATAACTTCAAAGGGATGTTTCATGAAGTAGAGGAAACAAAATTTAAATCTACTTGTTATGCCTAGAATATATTTTATTCTACTTTCTTTGACCAAAAATTTAGACTTGGATTCTCTCTTTAATGTCCATATCATCATGAAACTTAGAAGGTAGTCCTTGTGTGTAAATAAGCAAGATGAGGGATATGAACCAGTTTTTGTCATGTTTGGATTCAAATTGACATGAAGTTATTCACTAAAATATACCATATACTCTTTACACTATTCATGGCCTCCACCATATATATGGTCATATAATTGTGTATAATTTTTAAAAATATGCATGAAATGACTCTTTTTTACCCTTTGATTGATAACTAAAGCTTCTACCACCAAAATTAGAATATAAAAAAAGTATCAAGAGTCATATTCATTTTAAAACAAGTAATAATCCCTTTTAAATTATTTACATGGGTAAATTTGGCACATAGGAGTTCAAGAAAGGGTCATTTTAGGCTTAGAATTGCATAAAAACACCTTTTTTTGGCTTATAAAATTTATGATCAATACTAATGACATATAATTTAATATGGTTAAAAGTAATTTGACTTAATTCATGACCTTTTAAACACCAATTTTATCATTTAAATACTTAAATTTGTCTATTTAGGCCAAAGTATGTACAACTGATCATCATGAAGAGGCTATTCATAGTATCCTGAAAAGTTTTGGATTATAAGGGTTGGAATTTGGCCTTGATAGGCCAAATTCCCAACATAAAAAAACTAATATCATCAATATAAATGAGTAAAATTTCACATATAATCCCTTGGAAAACCACATCTATTGTCCTTTACAAAGTGGCCCTGATATTGAAGAGTCCAAAAGGCATTTTCTTATATGCACATGTACCCCACTTAGTTATGAAGGAAATATTGTATTGATCTTGGTCCTTCACCAATATATAATTATACCTTGAGTATCCATCAAGTAGGGAAAATCTTTGTGAACTTGAAAATATTTTTAAAATGTGATCCATGGATGGAAGAGGGTAGTGATCTCTCAATGACATCCTGTTGTGATCTATAAAATCCATACACAACCTTATATTCTCATTCTTTATCCTCATACGTAAAATATTTTACTCCCATTTATAATGTTTGATGGGAAATATTATGTTGGATTAAATAATCTTTGTTATTTTTTTCCTCATAAGGATCTCAACTTTGGGGTTGATTGGTCTTTATTTTTGTCTCACAAGTTTGGCATTTTATTCTATCTCTATGGTATGTTTTTCCAACCTAGTATCAAACCCATTTAATTAATTACATTCCCATGAAAAAATATCCATAAACTCTTTTCACAATGCTATGAAGGATTCTCTCTCATCCTTAGTATTCACTTTTTGTAACTAGAGTAGTTTATCTTTAGCTATATAATTTTCTTCATAATGTTCACTTTTAGTATAGATGTTTACCTTATGTTTTCTCAATTGATCATCCTCAATAAATATTATCTAAAAATTTAC
>JARHVA010003547.1:1267500-1345000 GCA_037957365.1 Torreya grandis | reverse complement strand
ACTTAGAATATTTTTTTTTCTTAATTGTATCCAAAGACAACTCAATAAATTCAATCTATTTACATTTTGAGGAAGATCTTGTAACCACTCTTGGCATGAAATGTATATAAATATGCCTCTGACAACATTGAAGATTGTTGATGTACTAAAATTTATAGATGTATTCTACAAATTGATTGAATGAGAAGTCCCATCAGGTATGCCATAACTAGCAACCCAAGTTACACCATATGAAGTAGATTGTTCAATTCTCCTTTAAACCATGGCTAACATTAGAATTGTCTATAGGTTGTGGATTACCTATAACTAGACCAAACCTATAGATTATAAGGCTATATCATCTAATATATCAATTTTGAATCCTTTTCCTAAAATCTCTTTTTCTTTGGGGGTGATAAGAGTTATAAAGACAATTTAAAGCAAAAACCTATGCTAGTTATGGTGATGCACCAATTCTTTAATGATCCTCTCTTAACCTTGTCCCTAAGCACACTTGTGAATCAAATATAAAAATATTATAAACTAGAGCTTCTTAATAAAATCATAGACATGAATATTTTAGATGAAGGTTAGATAAAAGGTATGCAACTTAAAGGCAAAGGAACGGAGGTTTATATAAGACATTAAAAATTGAATTACTCTTCAACACAACTTTTATCTCTTAACACTTCATATGACCTATAGAGGATGAAAAAATATCATTAGGTAAAGGAAAGGACCTAAAAAATAGGATGAATATTATACTTTTCTATAGGTCAATAATCAAGATACACACTAATAACAATAGATAAGTCTGCAACAATATTTTTTCATTAACTCAAGGTGCAAGTTAAAATTTTATTAGAGTTTTTATATACCAGCCTAAGGGATCCCCAAATTAGGAATTTTTAACTTAATAAATATAATTTAGTATATAGATAAAGAGAGAGAGCGGCATAATAGTCCTTGAATTATTCAAGAGACAAGTTAAGATATAATAACTACCATACATGATAGTTACAACAATTATCTATGCATTGAAGTACTTTCAAAGGGTGATTAAGATGGTTAAAGAGAAATTTTAGAAACATTTGACCCATGAAATGTCTATACACAACATATTAATTTAATTCTTTCTCTTTTATCTATTACAAACATTTAATAGTCATAACAACCTTTTTTAATTAAGCATAAACTAATTGCCTCTCTTTGTAGGTTGACCATATCCATATAACTACTAAGAAACCTTAATGAATACTAACAGCTATGAAATTTAATTTATAAATGGGTAATAATGGATGTCTCTATATATTACATCAATTCCAAAAATATCATTTATATGCCCAATAGCTTCTTCATCTACAACTTAGCCTTATTTCATCAATTAGGCCATTTTGAATAGGTCTCATAGATAGGAAAACTAGAAAATAATTGTAGACATAATTACATGTATGTATTCTATATTATAGTTAATTTATAAAGTGAAGAAATTCCCAAAATTCCTTATCCAATGATTAGCATCTTATTAAACTATCTTGTACCTCTCTTTCTGCACTTTTTCCTTAAAAATCCTTTTTTTATAGGTCCATACACCATCCATAGAACAAAATTCCATGGTTATGTGCCTATATGAGTTTAATAGATGATATATGTTGTAATAAAGAGATTTAAATCTATTCTGATGCATTTTTATTCAAATCTTTCTAGTAGGGTCTTAACCAGGGTTTTAGAGTGGTTTAAGAATACTCAAGACTCTTAACAATGATTCATAAAGTTTGTGCATTTAATGTCTAAATAAACACCATAAAACATTAGTATACTTATCCTTATACCTATCCCAAAGTTACCAACCTCTTATACAAAATATGTGTACTATGGTGAGCATGTGAAGGCACCTCTAGAGGAAGAAACATGATTTTTGAGTATTATTCAGTGTTTTAAGTCCTGAGTGACCAATCATAATGTTTCTCTTATAACTCATATCATACAAAAACCCTTACAACAACCTAATGGTGTTGTTAATGAAGATAGGATTTTTCCTCATGACCTCATTTTACCTTTAGCTACACTTTCTTGATGACATTGTCTAATGATGCTAATAGACAAGCATATGTATATGCAATTTTTTTTTTAAAATTTTGACCTCACTGTGAGTTGAATATATCTTACTCATTGTCTCTAACATTAATAACCCCCATTAGGTCCTTTGGAGCTATGACATTGGCTTGAATGAGTCATCCACCCTCTATTTTCATGCACATAGTTTCTTATTTGAAGACCTTGACCTATATTCCTATAGAAACTATCATAAAGACCCCTATAGATGATTATTGTAAGGGTTTTTAAGGATTTTAGGGCTCATTATTCCTTTTATAAATATATATATGAAAATCCAAATCATTTCCTTGATTAGAGGCTCAAATTAGCCTTCTCAATCCTAGTCCATATAACATGATTATGCACATGCCAACCAACAAGATTTTATGATGCTCAGGAGAGTTTATAATACCATAAACATCATTTCATTGCTTAAAAACTTCATTATAATTCACCTTGAGGCATATTTCATTCATTAGGTGCCTTTTATGGTTTTGTAAGGGTTTTAGGGGTCTAAAACTCTTAACAATGATTCATAGCGTGCAAACACTTATGAAACCTATTATCTTGGATTTAAATTAATATTACCCATTAAAATTATCAAACCATCTTGATTTCCATTGCACAATATGCATCAAGATACATACATAGTGAAAAAGTGCTTTAACTAACTATCGAGGTTATGTAAGTAAAAAGAAGGATTAAGAGCCAAATTTATAACTTTTTTTTATCCTCCTCACTCCAAAACTTCCATCAAGACTTAAATTAATTATCCACACAATTATTATGACCATAAATGTGAAATAACATGTGTGTCAATTTTAATATAGTTGTAGGGTTTCTTAGGGTTTAAGGTATGTCTATATCTACTATCCCTTAATGGAATATTAACATGCAAACTTGATTTTGATCAATCTCAAAATATGTATTAATATTTAAAATTACCTTTTATTAGGTCACAAACCTCTTCATGAAGTTAAAACCCCATCTTATCCATAAAACTTCCAAATAGCCCAACTGGTCTCTTTAATAACTGCCAACAGATTAAGGTCTATCTAAGAAAAAATTATGCATGTTTATATTGGTTGTGTAACCTTTATGACAACATTAATGGGTTAATAAATCATGGATACCACTTTTATCATGTTTTATAACCTGACTCCACCTATGAAGGTTTTAAATCCTCAAACTTTTCAAGGCAAACTATATATTAATTGTGATTGTAGTTTCTCTTAGGTTCAAAACATTTAGGCCATTTTATGATAAAATCATGTTAAAATAAAGGTGTATTAATGTTATATATATGTTAAAACATTTTATGCATCATCTAAAAATTTATCTCATTCTTCTTAACATGCCCATAATCTACCTCTTCCTTTAATCTAAACAAGACCATTTAGAGAAAATGTATATTATAGTTTATTTTGACCATGTTCTATGTTTTAGGACTATTCACATGATTATTATGATTTATATAGTCCTTCGAATATGTATTATTTTATATATATTCTTGAACTATCACTCAAATGTCCTTACCAGCACCTCAAATGCTTACCCTGCTCATTATACATAGTATTGTAACTAACACCTATAGGTGTCCTTTATAATGTTGAATATTGTGTTTTAGGATCATAACACATTATATATATATATATATATATATATATATATATATATATATATATAGGTATTGAATTTTATCATAGTTTATATAATTTACAAACATCTCATCATGTTTCATACACCACAAGTTCACCTTCCATCCTTCGTCGAAATTGAGTTTTGCTTCACATGATTACATGACTCCATTAGAATGGTTGTAGGTATATATTAGTTATCTCATTTGGTCTAGGATCTTATCAGTATATAATTGAGCTTTTCTTAATATTGAATTATCTTAATCATTTAATTTCTCATACAACCTCTATCTTCCATTTGGAAGAAACTTGTTTAACTACCCAAAATCCATGTAGGTAGAAGTGGGGGTATTGACTAAGTGAAATTATTCATGGTTAACTATAGATAATGTCTCCTTGAGTACCATATGAACCTTTTTTCCTTGATTAGAACATCTAAACCATGTTTACTATCCTTATCCAAAATGAAAATATAGAACCTCCTTGGAAGATAGTACCTTGACTATATCCTAGTATGACTATAGATGATAATAGATAGTGTTGCTTATACAAACTGGGATAGAGTGAGAGATTGATAATGTAAAAAGAATTATTTATGAACCTCTTAAATTCATTGAAAACAAATAAGAGAGATATTTTGAACTCCTTTCATTGAGATATCCATATATTTTAGTTTCCTCAAAACACCACTTTTATGAAGCATATTTTTTACTATATTTGCCTTGGATGTAGGTGATCATTCATCCATTTTAATAGTTTTTAGGGTTTAATAACCTAATTCATGACCATAATGGATCCTTACACCCTTTATTCCTCTAAAGTATTGGATCCATCAGGTGAATGTGGGTGGGTAATAGTGATATGATGATAATAATATATATGGGAGGATGAATATGGAGTGATAAGATTATATCAATGGTGAAATGGTAGTGTAAAAGTATATGAAATGAAATGAAACATAAGGGAAGATATTTATGAATCATAGTCAGTGAAAAGTGAAACCTAGGATTTTGCAAACTACCATAATAAATGCTAAACTGAGATTGTGAGGGAATTAAGGACCTATTTATGGTTTCTAAGATATGACACCAATAAGAAAATTATATAAATATTCAATAAAGACACATGATCATTAATATAACATATCAGATAAAAATTGGTGTGCTTTCCAACTTCAATCACCCATTATACCATACACATTCCTTTAAACTACATATAGACTACATATTTGGTAGTAGATGTGTTTATGAAATATATGCACTCACTCATGCATATAAAAATATTTTTTAAGACATTAAATGTCTCTTAAATAAATAAATAACTAGGAGCAAGCACTAGTTTTGTCAAAATAGCTAGGAACTTCATAAAACTATACCACTTTTCTTTCCTTATGCAGATTTGAATGGTGAATAGAACCCTTAAGTTCTTATCCTTTTTTCATAAAGTTTATAATACTAAAACTACAAAAAAAAAACATGAATATAATTTAATAAGGTCTAGTTTCTATGTTCAATATCTCAAATATTCTCTCTCTCTTCACTGTACAGACTGAGCACAAACCTGAGGTGCTCTTACTTTTTACCAATGATCAAGCTATGGAAAACACATCTAGTCTTATAAATACTTAAAACCTTCGAATATCTTAACCATATGTACATAACAAGTTATTATTATATCTCTAATATGTCTCTTGATCAAATCCATATATTACATATCCATACTACTTTAAAACACTATTAAAACCTATCAAATCTCCTTCATTTCCTCTTGTTTCAGCTTCAAACCAATATTTTAAGGAAACATGGAGAGAAATATGGGTAAAGAAGGCATCTCAAAAAAATTAATATGCCAAGGAGAATAAAAATGTAGATGCTTTCACAAGTAGGAGCTCTTTTAGAGGCTAAATAACCTTCTAAGATCATAGAAGAGACATTTTCAAAACATGAAAAGATTGACCAAAGTAATGTCATGATCATGGGTGATTTAAGGATACTATAAAAGATTTAGTGTCCATTTGAGATCATGATTTTACATTCAAAGACCAAAATCTACACTTTTATACCACATACACATAGCCTCGTAAGAAGAAATGCTAATGAATGTCATAAAATAATACCACATAGCTTTCTTAAAGGTTAAAATTAAGCTTCATAACTTTCTTAAAGGTTATAATTAAGCTTGTATGTATTAAATCACCCTTTCAAGGTTTATATTCCACATACCTTACATATATTGAATACATCAAATAATATCATAGTGAGTCATCATCTTCTATCTTCGACCATCTTAGCTCATTGGGTATAGATCATAAGACCACTTCCATCCATTATCAAGGACATCAAAAGATACTCACACACCATGAGGAGAAATAACACAAGATGAAATTGAGACATGACCATGACAAGAAATGATACTCATATCCCCTTTACTTGACAACCAATGAATATTCCTTTGAGTTTCCTTGATTCCTCAAGATACATGACAATATGAGTTTTCATAATAGACCAACTACCCCAATACTCAAGTTGACACCTTTCTAAGTCTAAAGATAGAAAGTGGTCAACAAATGTCTAGAATAGCTGATCAATTTTTACTATTTTTTAATTTTTAATTTTTGGTATTTTCCCTTGACCAACCATTTCTAGTTTCAAGTCAAAAGTTCATTATTCAATGCATAACCAACCAACAAGTTAGTTTTCTAATCATCACTATCAATAGTATCCTAAAATATATTTTCACTATTATTCCTTTTTTGGAAGAACGAAGAAAAAAACATGACTTCCTTTTATTTTATAGAATATACCATCATGGACTTGTTAGCATGGAATAACTAGGTCCTTCCATGAAAACCAATTCATGTCTAATGTTTTGAACAAATTCCTATTTATGGATAGGTTTTTGGTACAATTTGAGTCTATGTGCATTGATAACCAAAGTTTTCTGGTTCCCATATATTGGAAAAAATTTCACTAATCCATTTTCAAATTTATTTTATATTTTATATGAGTCTGAATATCTTGTCCTGAACTTTCCTTTGAATTGTTCAAATTTGGATTCAAATAAAAGTTCCCAATCTCATTTTGGAAATCTTCTTTATTTTATGTGAGAATCATGCTATATTTTCCTTTTCTGATACATCATCTCTATTTGTTTCAAATCTTTTATCCTCATCTCATTAAGTTCATTTAATTGAAGAATTTTATCTTGTTGTGTCTTATCTAAATCAATGCCTACTTCCATTATTATTTTCAAAGTTTGTAATTCAAATTCAATGTAAATTAATGGTTTCTTACCATATAATAACTCGTAGGGTGTGTAGACACTAAAATTACATCACACACATGTGCATAACTCCCTATGTCAAAATCCCCCTTTAGTCCATTTTTTAATAATAATTAGCCTCCCTAAACCATGCTTTTACCGCTCACATATTTAATTAATTTAAAATACTTAATTAAGTTTATTAAAAAACCCCTTTTGTCACCTTATCGGGCCACCTCATCCTAAGACTGAATCTTATCAGATGAGTCACCTCAATACTTAGTCCCCTTATCTTAACTACCCAAGACTTATTCTCACCTCAAAACTCAATTCCTAACCAACTACATCTATCTTAGCCTCTTATTTTTACCATTTTGTAATTAGTTCCACACTTGACATGAGGAGCAATATAAAATTGGCCAAAAATAGTATTTTTACCTATTCTAAGGCCATTAACATTAATTATCCCATGGTTGACATTAGCAAGATCACCGACATCAATTATATAAGTCAAATTCCAAAATTATGTTTAGGTCAATATAAATCAAGAAAAATCATTCTTATTTCCATCCAAGCTCTCAAAATTCAACTTTTGGCATCTTGAGTTACATTAATCTTGTATAAGTCAATCCAGATCAAGAACCAAGCTCTTGAGGACTAGTAACACCTACTTGTTTTCTCTATTCAAGCCATCAATTTAGACTACTTGATAGGAGCCATCCATCTAGCACTTATCATTCAGTCACCACTATATCTAATTATATAACTTATTCTATAGGTATTTTAAGAAGTTACTTTGTTGTCACTTTACATCTACTATTCATTACTTTACAAATTCTTGACCAATCCCCTATGAGGGAGTTATAAATCTTCCCTTCTTGTTTCTCCTTGACCTGGCACACCAAAATGTTAACTAGATCCATCTAAACTATACTCTCTCTCTCACACAACTCTCCCTAATTTCCTAGAGTTCACCAAAACCATTTCCCAAACTTGAAAAAGCCTTTTGTAGGCTTTTAGGAAATTATTGCCCCTATCGGCCTCAATAGCTTAATCAACATCAGTTACCTTAACCCATCGACCTTAGTAGCATAAGTGATATTGGTCACTTCCTTACTGACATCATTGACTATCAATTTCCTAACATTATTAAAACCTACCCAAACACGTTCTAAAATACAAATATAATATACCACCTACACTCTATTATTTTATGCTACACTCAAGTTGTGGATAATGGTAACATTATATCTTTTTCACTCTCTTTTTGCCTTTTCTTTAGTTATTTATTACTCTTTCATATCTCAAAAGAGGACTATCATCTCTAACAAAGTTTGACACTTCTTATAACAAGCATGTAGCTTGGTAGCCCATTTATTTATCTACTAACAAACATTTTGTGGTAGTGCTTTCTTACTTGTAGGCAGTCCTCCCTAGCCAAAGAGGAGTGATCATAACATCTAGATACAATGCAAAAACCAATATGGGTTCATTCTAATCACTTATCCCTATCATTCTTCTCTATTTTCCTTTAGACTTGAAATATACAAATTGTAGTGAAACATTTCTAGCACGCCCAATGGGACCCTAGAGTTTTCCTTGGGTTCACTTCTTGTTTTAAGAATTCATATAGGTACATTATAGTGAAAACTTCATTTATTTCACTTTCTTCTTCTTTTCTTTATTAAAACAAAAACTTTAACATTTTATTTTTTATTTAAAAGAATTAAACTAAAATTTCTTCTTTTCTCTTTTCCTTTAAAAGTAATTTATCATTTTTCTTACAAGTTGAAAGAATATCTTATTTACTTCTTCTTGTATGCACAATAGGATAGTGAATTTCATTCTCTACTCCTATTTTATTTTTGTTTTCATTTGAATCTAAACATTTCAAATTTAGGTTTAAAACGTACTGCACTTCATCATTTGTTTGTTGCATATATTATCTCACCTAGTTAATTACAAGCATTATGAATGAATTGTAGTACACCTATGTTACACAACTAGATCACACTCACAAAAAAAGCATCTAAACTCACCTGAGAAAAGGCCCATTAGGATTTTATCACCTGGCGATCACCTTACCCTACCCATCTATCCTACTTGGATTTCACCACCAAGGGGATAATTCACTCCATTCTCTAGTGGAGTATAAACTCTAGGCAGAAGGTATATTTTGGCTAAGTGGCCTAGCTTGGCTTCAAGTTCATGAAGTGTAGGGAACATGATATTATAACAATCCATGTGCCTATTCTAACATAGATTTCCTCTTGATCACTAAAACTAATATGAAACTATCTCTAGATTGATTTTTAGTACCTCTGATAACCAAATTCTCTTTTCACTATATGAATAAGGCATAAGCCAACATGAGACTAAAATTAATCTCTAGGAGTTAATAATTAGTGGCTTTATGTTCTTTTTCTACTTTTTTATTGCCTTCTATATTTTGGAGTTGGTAAGGATGTTTTCCTATTGATTCACAAAATCAAAACTATTTCTAATACTCCATTTGTATAACCTATTATATCAATTTTTCTGAGTGTTCTTCCTTTTCACACAAATATCTTGCCTCCATTATTTTATCTAGTTTCTACTTCTACATTTCTAAAATTTCAGATTTTTCATCTCCCAGGTTATCATAGTGACCAACATCAGTTAACTATATCGACATTGGTAGACTTTAGCTACTGACATCCATTAATCCCATTGACATCAGTAAAATTTTAATACTGACATCTATCAAGTGACTAATGTTGGTGGATATGTAATTTTGGGTTGCTAAAAAAAGAAAGATAAAAAACCCCACTTACATACACTTGGACATATTTTTTCCTTATTATGTCACTAATATAGAGTAGTAAGACTATTTTTACTTCCTCTTACATGGTATTGATGTGATCTCAAGCCAAAATTCTTATTAATTATGCAAGCTGACAACCACTTCAACCTTCCCCTCTTGATTTTGATTATCTCATGGATCATACTTTAGATACAAAACATACTCCCAACCCTAACCAAATTCCCATTATGCCTAAGGGAGATCAAGATTTTGATAATTTTTTTTATCACAATGTCATAACCCTTCAGCATTACCTTGCCATAAGTTGAACCCACAATTCTTTAGGTGACCCAATCTTTGGTATTCCAACATTTATAATGGATATAAATTTAGTTTCATCCACCTCCACTATTTTCCCTATCATTACTCAAACCACCTCTTTGACAAGCAACCTAACCATAAACAATGTCCAAAGTTTAACATCACCAACTGCCAAATCCCACCTAAACCTTGGCATGACTTCCATGCTTTCACAACCACAAGCCATTTAGTCAAGTCACACCCCTTTTAGTAATTTAGTGATACCTATTCCATCTACTCTTGCACCTATAATTACCTAAGTTATAATTCACCCTTCATCTAGTCTCACTATGCTAATAACCAAACCTATAATAAAAACATCCAATGAAAGCATAGTCTCTAACCCAAAAAGACAATCCCCTTTTCTTTCTATCCCTTAGCCTACGACTCATTATCCTTATGTTTTACTAACACAACTATAGTAAGCTATGTCATACACTCCCTCTACTTCCTATCAGGTTCCTTATAACTTAGGAAGTATCTCCTAGACTAATCCCCCTCTAGACCTCATTAAGATGTTGATGGACAATATGTATAATCTAGAGACAATTGTTTTTGGTTCAAACAATGTGTTATCTTATGATCATATATGAAATTAACCCATCCATCCTTCTGTGTCTATTTTCCCTTATACAAGATAATGAGAACTCCCCAAATTTACTCATTTATAGAGTAAAGAGGACCCACAATAGTATTTGTGATCATTTAGACATGTTTATTATTTAATAGGGCATGATGATGCATTACTACTTCACACTTTCCCTATGTCTCTTTTAGGTGCTGCCTTGGATTGGTATAGCTCTATAACTCAACACTCCCTTTTCTTGTTTATCCAACTTAAAAAAATATTCCTAGACCATTTCTCTATTAACATTTCTAAAAAGGTTTATATTATAGACTTTTATTCTGCTAGACAATTTGATGATGAGTCTATCATAGATTGTGTTTCTTATTAGAGAGGCTTGATCAATCAACTCTCATCTTTAACCCAACCTGAGCTTATTGATCTCTTTTCAAGGGCATGTGTTAAGCAGATCTTTTGTACACTTTGGGTATAAATTTTCCACACATTTGATGAGGACTTTACAATGGCATGAAAACTTGATATTCATGCTATAGACAAAGGCAGAGTCAAGTTGCATAGTAAGAACCCCAATTCTAAATCAAATGACTCCTCCTCTTCTAAAACTTCTCCTTCTAACCGAAAATCTAAAGGCTCTGCCAATGCAATAGTCTTTAAGTCAACTTTTTCCAAAAGCACAAACCAATCTAATTCCTTGAATTCCCAAAATCAGACCAAGCAATTCCAATAATGGTATGAACAACAACAATACACTCCCATTGGGGTGTCATACACATCCATTTTGGAGAAACTATTGTAATAAGGTGTCATAACCCTTCCTCAAATCAAACCTCCTATAAAGTTTGACCCCTCTATTCCTATTTCAACTTGGTACAAGTAGGATGAGTTTTATGGCTATCACCAAGTTAAAGGCCACATTTCTAATAACTATAAGACATTTAATAACATTGTTTTAGACATGTTTGATAGAGGTGATCTTGTCTTGTATAATTGTAATGTACCCCATAGTCAAAGTATGGATGTGTTCAAACACCCTTTTCCTAATCATTCACCCAATAAAAATAATATTAAAACCATGACTAACATAGGTTAAAATAATATCCATATGGTTAATATGGTATTTCCTTTACCTCTAGTTCAACCTCCCCCTTAATGGGAAGCAACCATTTTATCGACTCCTCCCTCATAGTAAATTTCATTTATTTTACCCATTTTTCCTCCCTAGATAAAAGAGCTTATTTCACCCATTCCACTCCCACATGAGGAAGAGCCTCAATTGCCACTTCTTTTGCCACCAGAGGAGCCAATATTTCCAATTCCCTTTACACCAATATTACCTATCCTCTTACCACTTGAAGACCACACTTTGCCTATTCCTCAACCATGCATTAAAGGGAACAATATTCCTATGTTATACCCCCTTGAGGAACCTTCCTCACCTACCTTTACTCCACCAATAGAGAGTAGTACCCCATCCACTCCACCTTTACACCTTGAAGAGTCAGTATTATCTACTCCCACATTAGATGAAAGACCTATTATACCTACTCCAGTTGTAGCACTCTTACCCCTTCTTTTACCTATGGCAAATCTTACTTTACCATTTCCTTACCCACATATTGATGGAGCAATTATACCTATGATTTACCCCCTTGAGGAACCCTCTTCACCTACCTCTCTTATACCCATAGAAGATCATTCCTCTTCTCTAATCTCTATTGAAAAATACCCCATTATGGTTCTTTCTCATATTTGGCCTAAATTATTAGAGACCAATAATTTCCCTCTTTCCTAGACACCTCAATCTTCTAAAGACATAACCATAATACCTACAACAACTTCATCTAAACCCTTCTCACGATTGGTGAAAATTCCTAAATTTATTTACTTAATGAAGCTAAATCGTGCGTCATTTTGGGACTAGATTAAAACTCCTTATGCAACACAATGAGTGTCAACCTTTACCATCAATCCTATCACTACACTTTACCCTAAGGTCTTTGTTAAAGTTAGACCTTCTTCACCAAAAGAACCTAAATTTGATCCATCCATGTCAAAACCCCCACTATCACAAACATCCACAACATTAAAGTAGATAAAGCCTTTTGGCATACTCCCCATTCTAATTTAATTCATCGATAGCTGAAATTAGATTTAACTCTTAAACTAGAAGTTAGAGTTCCATGACTTGAATTACAAAAAAATATTAAGATTCCTAGATCTTTCTAACCCTTCCCTCTTCAACCTTGAACTTTACCATCAATTTTGGGACCACACCCCTCTACTTTAGTTTGAGTATTACCAACCCAAGTAAAATGAAAGGTTAAGTTACCTCCACTCCTACCTTTTCCACCTGTAGGCCTTTCACATCTGACACCAAGATACCTGAGACCAAGAAAGTGTCATAAAAACGCATAAATCCACCACCACGAAACAAGGCACCACATAAAATCATGTCTACAACTCCTAAATAAAAGGTCTCCACTCTTATTACCACAACAAGTGCGATCCCACTTGAAAACTCTTAGATCTTTTTCTTACATAAATTATTTCAATCCTCTATAATTACTCTTCCTCCCATTAAGCCTTATAGTCTTATTAGAATGAATCCATCTTGGTTTAATGATACACAAGTGTTTTTATATCATCATTCACCTAGACACGATACTAAGAGTAGTAAAGCCCTCACAATAATCATTTGAAAACACTTTGATGTCGACACTCTATTTGTTGATACTCCCATTAAGCTCCATATTATTCCACTTCTATAATCCATAATGTCTCTTACTATTTAACCTAAGTTCTATCCCAAATATGTGGTCATACCCCCTTTGCCACCTCCTTCACCTATATTTCAAAACAACATAGTTAATGTAGCCACATGATCACAAAAACAAAAGGATAAAGGTAAAGAAAAGGTTATTTCTCCTTGGGATCATCCATTTAACAAATAAACTCCTCTAAATCCTAATATTTCCATCTTGGGTGTTTCTAAAGTAACATCTTCAGATGTTATTCAAAGCTCAATGGTGAAATAGCTTCACCAAACTCTTATGAAAATGTCCTTGTATGAGTTAATCCAAAACACATCCCAGCACCATCAAGATTTTATTAGTGCCTTTTAAGAAATTAAAATACAACTTGATGATCCCAAACCTCTTGTAGCTTTGGTTACCTCCCTTAATTTAATTTCCCTGATTTCATTCAATAATTCAAAAATTCCACATCAACACCCTAAAGGTCAAGATTCTGCCCTTTCTATTTCCATATATATTGATCAAACTCATGTCAAGAAAGTCATGATCAATGAGGGAATTAGTATTAATACTATTTTTAACCCATGCCTACAAATATCTATCTCTTATCAAGAATTTCATGTCTTAAACTGGTGTAGTACTCTACTCCATTAACGATACCACAGCTACTATGATGGGCACTATTGTCTTACTTATCTATGTATGTCCCCACATAATTCTTACGATATTATATGTTGTATAAGGAGAGTTATAATATAACATACTATTTGGATTACCTTGAATATGTGTTAAGGCATGTGTACCCTCAACTTTGCATCGTTGTGTCAAATTTGAGCATGACAGACAAGTGCATGTTATACCCACTAACCAACCTCTATTTAAAACATGTAATATGACTTATAGTCCAAATTATGTTCTCATTCCCTTTAAGATATCATCTTCTCCACATTATACTTTTGAATCTTCCACAAGATCCACTCCCCTGGTTACTAAGATACCAACAACACAAATTCCTAATAAGGATCCCATGGAGGAGAAATTTCAACATTTATCACTCAGTGAATATCTTTTGTTAATGATCAACATGTTATATACTCCAAAATAATATGTAAAGCTTCACAGGTACCCAAATTATGATCCCTATATTGGGATGGTCATCATTTATGGGCCCCTAACCTTTGAACTAATTTCACATATAGGGGAATTAATTATGGTCCCGCTATCGACAATCCATCATCTTCACCACAACCATTTACTTGTGACTTCTCTTTCTTGAGAAACCCTATATTTTTTCACACCTATCTCTATAGGTGTGCCTAAAAAGGATTTGGTTTGGGTCATTATGAGTAGGGTGTCCATACACCTATTGAATATCCTACTAGTATAACCATTGAAAATGAGAAAAAGAGGCATGGAGTGGGATATGAAAAACCAACTAAACTCACTAAAACTTCCCATGAACTGATTATTGAAGAACTAGTTTCTCCTTCTCCACTTTCTTCTCCACCATCACCTATCAAATTGGAGGTATCTATACCTCCTAATGTTTTTTCAATAAATGCCATCCATTTGGGGCCTCTCACCTATTTCTAGGGTAAGGAAACAAGGTGCCTATCTCTAGTTCATCTTAAAATAATTGATGAAGACTCTCTCACTATTAACACTATCTAATGTCAGTATGATGACATAATTCTCACATACATGGGTGTGGATGATTCTTATATCCAATGATTATTCCCATCTAATATGTAAGCTATGTTAAATGAATCAACCACTAACATTAATCTTCCCTCTCTTGATAACCCTCACATCCTCAAGATTGGCGAATCTTTAGATTCCTCTGAGCAAGTTGATTATGCCACATTTATTACTAACCATAGCAAATCCTTTTCTTGGTCTTATAATGACATGCCTGGTATTGACCCCTCTATCCTCATCGATAACATTATCACCAATCAAGATGCTAAATCTATTAAGCAAAATATGCATCCTCGTATTGCTCTCCTTGTCAAAGAAGAGGTCTAATGCCTCATTTTTATCAACTTTACTGAATGCATTGACTACCCACAATGGATTTATAACATTATTCCTATCATAAAAGTGATAGGGGTAATCCACATTTACACCGACTATCATGACTTAAACCTTGCATGTCCAAAAGATGACTTCTCATTGCCAAGTATCAACTAACTTGTTGATCTAATAGCTAGCCATAAGATGTTATCCCTTATGGATAGGTTATCTAGATATAATCACATCTTGATTTATCTTGAGGATAAACACAAGACGACCTTCATTACCTTATGGGGAACTTTTTATTATTGAGTAATGCCTTTTGGTCAGAAGAATGTTGGTGCCACTTGTCAATGAACTGTGACCTACATTTTCCATGATCTCTTACACAAAATTATGGAAGATTACGTGGATGACTTAATTGACAAGTCTAAACATTACCAAGATCACTTGATGATTCTCAAAACCATATTTACTCATCTCCTCCAACATAACATTTGATTAAACCTAAATAAATGTGTCTTTGGTGTTCTTTCTAGTAAGCTCTTAGGTTTTTAGTGATTCTCATCTCATGGTTAACTAGGTTAATGGTTTTGATTCTCATTCTTGGGTATGCAAAAATGATAATCTACAATGGCATAAACATCATGTAAATATGCTCTTGGGATCATTTGACTCTTATCTCTTACAAACTATTCCTTGATCTACAAACAAGTTTTGGCTTCACTTGCCTCTCACATACCCTCTTCATCCTCTTCCTCAAAAATATATGTCACGATGCATCACTTAACATTACCCTCTTATGTATAAACTAACTTCCTCTTTATCAAAAATGTAACATCTAACCCACATGACATATGGTACAAGAAACTTATGGATTATCTCTCCTTCTGTATTACCCCTTTTAATCTCTCAAATAATGGAAGATGCACCTTCATAAAATGTGCCATTCATTATACTATACTATGGGGACTTCTCTATAATAGAGGTTTTGATGGTTTTCTGCTTAGATGCTCACTAGTACTAAGATTCCCTTCATAATTAAAGAGGTCCATGATGGGATTTGTGGTGGACATTTCATTGGTCACGTAATTATCAAGTGTATCCATTGACTTGGATATTATTATCCCACAATCCATCATGATTATGTTGATTGCATTTGACATTGTATCAAATGTCAATAAAATGCTAACCTCCTTCACATTTTGATTCATGCATTACAATTTTCTAAAGAATATTGAACCTTTTCCCAATGGGGCTTAGATCTAATTGGGGAGATTAACCTTCATTCCTCTGTCTTTCATCATTTTGTCATTACTATAATTGAATACTTCACCAAGTGGGTCAAGGCTATTCCTCTTATTTCCACTAAGGCTGATAAAATTGTTGACTCTATCAACTGTTACATCATCTATCATTTTGGTGTTCCACATAAAATTATAATAAATAATGGTAAATATTACAAAAATAAGACTATCCAAAGTCTTTGTGATACATTTAGAATTAAATTAAGCTTCTCATCACCATATTATCCATAAATAAATGGATATGTAGAAGATTATAACAAAACATTGACCAAAATTCCCATGAAGGTAGTCAACGATACAAGCAAGGATTGGCACACACACATTCCCTTTGCTTTGTGGTCTTATTGTACTAACATTCAAACCCCTATGGGTGTTACTCCTTTTTCTTTGGTATATGGGATAGAGGATATTTTTCCTATTGAGGTTCAGATTCCTTCTCTTTATATTTCTCTAAAAGACATACTAATGATGACTTTCATCAAAAAATTATTTGGCTCAACTTGAATTGCTTGATGAGCACCATCTCATAGCTCTCAACCACCTCCAAATATATTAAGAGAATATCAGACATGTTTACAAAAAAAACCTCAAAGAGTGAGATTTTAATGCTAGAGACCTCATCTTAAAATAAAATCAACATGTGACAAACATGGAGAAAATCAAACAATGTAAGTTTGCTCCTAATTGGATTGGACCCTACATCATAACTCATAAGTATGGCTCATGAGCTTATCACTTGTCTTCTATCAAAGTAAGGCTAGAATATGAGCCTTTAAATGCCCTACACCTATGACCATTCTTTTATTACATAAGCATCACCTCATCACATGTTTAACTTGAGCTTATCCCTTGAACACACTTACTCTTTCATCTCCCTTTCTCTTCACCCTTACTCTTACAAACTTAGTTTACTTACAAAGTGCTATGGTTTTTCACACAAAGTAGAAAAATCCTAAGCCTCTATATTCTTGTCCATGACTAAAAGCATAATTAAATAAATGAGATATATAGATAAATTCTAATCTCTAAGGTCACAATTCTCAATGTAGACTGCTCCTTTGAAGGATAGTTATGTAACTTCTCTTTGCTTATATCAATAGACTACTCCCTTGAAATATAGATATTTAAAATTAAAAAACAAACACTTAGACCACTCCCTTGAAAGATGGCTAAGACAATCTTTGTTCTTAAAGAGGAATACAAATGAAAATATTATCATATTGATCAGCTTTATATGACCTCTACACATAAAAAACCCCATTATAGGCTGCCTGCATTGATCAACTTACACAAAAAAAGCTTTAAGTCATGGGTTTGTTTATAGTCACTCTCAGGTCACTGATAGCATGGGTATATCATTCCCACTTTGAAGGTTATGCTACCCAAACATTTTCCCTCATTTTACCCTTTTTTCCCTTATACTCTTTTAGGTGACTTTGAACTCAGTTAACATAAATTGAACAAAATGCATCTCTAACACACAAATGGTCTAATGCTATAAGGCATGAATGAGGCTCATATTATTGAGCCTATTTATGTTATGATTATGTTCATTGCTAGTACATGAGCATTCTACCTCTTTATTTTCCCATCCAAATCACATGTTGATCTCTCTAATGAGATCAAACTATTATACAAGCACTATCAAGCCTACTATATTTATTTTAAGCATATACAATGATAAATATGGAAAAATGTTGAAATAAACTAACATACCCAACCTATTCATTTTAATCATACACCATCACAAATATGGACAAATGTTAAGATGAAACTAACAAACCAACTATGCATATACCATCACATATATGAAGAATGCTAGTCTAACTCAACTAACATGATCAACATTAATATCAAAATTAACATAACATTAACATAATCATTTACATAAATATCATCATCACAATAAAAATAAACAAACATCACACACACACACACACACACAAACACACACACACACACACACACACACACACACACACACACACACACACACACACACACACACACACACACACACACACACACACACACACACACACATGCTCATGATACATGGCCATCAATAAATCATCATAATATCATCTCTCTCTCAAAATTTACATCTCATATCTTTGGCTCACAAGCCAATCTACATATAACAAATATAACCAAAAATGACAAACTCTGGTACTCAGAGTCCTTGAGGTTATCCATGTGGTCATGAAAAATTAGTATCATTACCAGTCTTAGCCTATCTACATCTACATGAGTTAGAAGCCATGTCATGTGGCACTGATCTCTCCTACTCCATAAACTCGAAATACCTCTAGATCTATAGGATGTCCCTGATGTCCCTCTTGTAATAGGCAATCTCATCCAATGTAGTAGTATATCTCACCAACAATATGGTATGTAGTAGTCCCATTGCACTAGCTAAAGGCCCAGCCTGTACTAGTCTATGTGGTGGAGGATGAGGAGTAGCCTAACTTTCTACTCTCAAGTAATCCTTCTCTACTATCAGTATAGTAACCTAAACTTGTAACACATTAACTTGTCCCTTTAGTTCCTTAATATATCCTTATAGTATCCCCACATAGCCCTATAATGTCTCTACCTATCCATGTAAGGCTATTACCTATGCCTAAACTATATCTCTAGCTATTAATGCTACATCCCATGCATGTACGACTACATCTCTCTCCCTCACCACACCCTACAAATCTAGTGGTGGCCGCCTAATCTCAACTATGAGATGTAAACTTGCCCACCAAGCCATATATGCCACTATACATCCTAGGTCAACTATGCCTAGCCCTACTAGCATCTCCTCAAAATATGGCCCATCTAACTCTTGAGGTAAAGGTAGGAGTGCATATATAGCATCCCTCATATATCAAGCGAAGGAAGGAATTACATCCTATAGTAGGAAAAATTACTTCCTAACTTGTGCCATAGGTACCATCTCTAACTCATTAGCTCATCTCCCCTACCCCATAATGAGCTCTACAATCCAACCAATTGGTGTGCCTATCCTCTAAATATGGGGTATGTTAGGTATGGTCTCCATAAAATATTTGTAGGGATCAAACCCTCAATCATGCACCTATAATAAGTAATGTTATGCACTATGTTATTTACTCACATTTGTGCCATACCATCCCTCCACTATTTGAAACCAACCCTAAAGCTAGCTAGAATCATAGTAGGTATCCCTAATGGTCATTTCACCATCATATGCTCATAATCCTAATAGTGCAATAAATGGTTGACACATAAACTATACCACTATTATAGTCTCAAACCCCATAGCTCTCTATATAACTAAGCCAAAAACACTGGTCCCCATGTAAAAATAGTCTATTGCTCAGCCATCTATGTTAGCACACCCATCAATGCAATCAAAAATATACCACCATATGGATTTAGTAATGTATATACTATGATGCATATCATCATCAGGATGTTCAGCCTATGTTGCTCCTCATAAACACTATATAGTGGTTCATAGGTAAAACTCACTAAATTATAAGTCACCTCACTAATATGCTCACTATATAATGCTAACATGTGTATATCATGATCCTTTCTCAAGCATGAAAAGAGATCCTCACCCTAGAGTGGTAACTATAATATCCTATATGCATCCCCTTGTGTCACTATCAACACTCTGGTTGATAGATGGAAGGTATTGGTGGTGTGATCCAACCTCTCAATTAGTACTATCATTAGGCTCACATCTTGTGTAACTCTATCATATCATTTTACTCCCCTTAACCCCACAACTTCCATATGATCCCACTCATTCGGGATAACATCCTTTCTCATATGCATCAATAGCCTTAGTAGGCAATCTTGCAACATTAACTCTAGCCTCACCTATATCCATACACATAATTTAAGTCACATACTTTCTAATATAATCTACCATCACATTTTTCCCTTCTCTTTGGGAGAAATACATTGGTCTGAGGCCATAAACTGGTCTATATAGGTAGAACTCAATTGAAATAGTGTCTTTTGAGGTTAGCTCAGCCATATACCCACTGAACTATCTACCCTACTTTTCCCTCTCTACCATAGGATTCACTACCTCTCTCTTTCCACCCTAGGCCCAAATACCTATCTAAAATCTAGGCCTTACAACTTATATCCCTACCCCTCAACCCTATGCCCTATCTTTTAAGCCTTAGGTTTTTTGACCTATCTCAACCTCTCTTTTTAAAACACACTTTTAACCATACCTTAGATCTTTTTACCTAGGCTCTGAGAGAACTACATTGGATTGAGGCCCTAAACTAGGATATATATGTAGCACTTAGTTGGCATGGGGTATTTTGAGGCTAGCTCAGCCATTAAGCTAGTTGACTACCTCCATTAGGGATCCAAACTGACCCTTTCTCCTATTTTACTAGTTTTTCATAGTCACTAACATCAGTTTTAATGTTGACATTAGCACTTTAGGTATAAGTGTTAACCAATGTCTGTAGATACCTATCAACCTCAGTGTTATGTTAGTTGGCATCGATGGACCCCACTAATGTCATTTATTGGTTTGGCCCTTGGGTTGAATGACCTATCCCCAAAAGTTTACATGTTTACCTAAAAACTACCCAAACTACCTCCCAACTTATACTAAAACTACCCTACCCCATTTTTTACCCCTCTTCTAACATTTTCTATGCCCCCACCTATAAATTATCCCAAAAACTCAAAATTACCAAATCAAGTTTCAAACCAAATCACAGAGACTCTTACCTCATCTCTCCATCTCCTTTGAGCTATCACATCTAGCTCTTATGGTGGCATGCCTCCTACTGGGTCCTCTCCTAGATCTACCATATGAGTCACTCTCATAACTCTTTTTATCTCTAATCAAATATTAAAAATGATTTTGGTTGGCCACCAAACCCCCTTTTGCTAGGTTTGGTCAATCACCAATGTTGGCATCCTTTACCTAATCCATTGACATCAACACTTAAGCCTACCAACATTGGCAATGTTTCCCTTAGTCACTAATATCAAGAACTTTGCCAATGTCAAAATTATTTATTACTGACATTGGAAATGTCATCAATGTCAACACCATTGAATTAATGTTTTCACCAATAAGCAAACCCAACCTTTTAGACCTTACCCATACTTTGGGGTAATTTGGAGATCAAGTATATCTCCCTGACCATGACCACCAACCTAGAGATTGCATATATCTCCCCAACCATGAAAAACACTCTTGGAGATCACTTAAATATCCACCCATTATGACTTTGATTAGAGATCATGAATATCTCCTCACTCATTGACCCTTTTACACCAACCTTGCATTGCTTGTCTTAACTGCTTATGCTATTTTTCTATAGTTAGATATTATACACACAGATATATATTAGGTGTTTTAGATGAAAACCAAGCTTGTATTGTCACCTATAACCCTTTTATGTTTCTTAGGGGCACTTCCTACCTTAGATACCTAGCACACATAGACCATTAGAGCTATAACTTTGATTATTTTGATTTTTGACCTTCTTAGCTATCGCTTATAAGCTATGATTTGGTTATTTATATCTGAGTCCTCCTCAACCTTACCTATTCTTGACTTTATCAACTATATCTAATAATAGTATAAGCATAAGTATCAATACCATGTTCTCCTTTACTTACCAAATTCACTTCTTATCAAACCAATACTTGATTCTAGTTTCTTCTTCATTAATTCCCATTTTAAGGGGGATACCTCATCAAATACCTTGATCATGTAACTCCTATTTTTGTCTTGTTGATTTTTAGTGAAAATTATAAGACAATAATGGTAAAATTTAGACACTAAAATTATGTCACACATATGTCCATAACTCCCTATGTCAAAACCACCCTTTAGCCTTTTTTAATAATAATTAGCCTCCCTAACTCATGATTTTACCCCTCACATATTTAATTAATTTAAAATACTTAATTAAGTTAATTAAAAACCCATTTTTCCACCTTATTAGGCCACCTCATCCTAAGACTAATTCTCACTTGATGCATCACCTCAAGACTTAGTCCCCTTAACCTAACTACCCAAGATTTATTCTCACATAAAAACTAAATTCCTAACCAACTACATCTATTTTAGCCTCTTATTTTTACCATTTTGTAATAGGTGACACACTTGGAATGAGTAAAATATAAAAATGACCAGAAATAGTAGTTTTACCTATTCTAAGGTTGTCAACATCAGTCAATCCATAATCGATGTTAGTGGGATCACTGTCATCAATTATATAAGCCAAATTCCAACCTTATGTTCAAATCAGTAAAAATCAAGAAAACTCATTCTTATTTTCATTTAAATTTTGGCATCTTAGCTTAATATTATCTTGTGTGAGTTAATCTAGATTAGGAACCAAGCTCTTGAGGACTAGTAGCACCCACTTGTTTTCTCTATTTAGGGCATCAGTTTAAACTACCTAATAGGAGCCATCCATCTGGCACTTATCATTTAGTCACCACTATATCTAGCTATATCACTTATTTTTTAGGTCTTTTAAGTAGTTAGTTTATTGTCACTTTACATCTGTTATTTATTACTTTATAAATTCTTGACTGAACCCCCATGAGGGAGTTATAAAGATTTGCTACTTGTTTCTCCTTGACCTGACACACCAAACCTATGGCTAGATCCATCTAATATATACTCTCTCTCTCTCTCTCTCTCTCTCTCTCTCTCACAACTCTCCCTAATCTCCCAGAGTTGACCAAAACCATTTCTTAGACCTAGAAAAGCCTTTTACAGGCTCCTAAGAAATTATTACCCCTACTGACCTTGACAACTTAACCAATATCAATCACCTTCACCCACCAACCTCAATAGCATAAATGATATCAATCACTTCATTATCGATGTTAGTGACCATGGATTTCCTAAGGTTCCCAAAACCTACCCAAACACCTTCTAAAATATAAATAGAATATACCACCTAAACTCTATTATTTTCTACTACACTCAGGTTGTGAATAACAATATCATTACCTCTCCTTAAGTATCTCTTTATCTCTCTTTTAGTTATTTATTACTCTTTTATATCTCAAAAGTGGACAATCAACTCCAAAGAAGTTTGACACTTCCTAAAACAAGCACGTAGCTTGGTAGCCCACTCTTTTATCTACTAATAAACATTTTGTGGTAGTGTTGTCTTACTTATAGGTAGTCCTCCTTAGCCAAAGAAGAGTGCTCACAACATCTAGATATGGCATGCAAACCAATATGGGTTCATTCTAATCACTTATCCCTATCATTCTTCTTTATTTTTGTTTAGACTTGAAATAGACAAATTTTAGTGAAATAGGGTGATAATCTAGTGTTTGTGTTCTAAGTAGTGTTGTAGTCCCATGGTACTTCTAGTATTTTGGTTAGCCAATTTTTTATATGTTACTAACTATTTTAGTCATAACATTCTCTAAATATCTGTTAGTAACTTCTACTTGGCCATTGGACTATAGATGGTAAGGAGATGATTTCCAATTATCGACTTGGTAAATGTACATAAATTATTTAATCATATTATACATGAAATTTGGTCCTTGATATAAGACTATCTCTCTAGGTGTATAAAACTATTGTATGATATTAAAATATAGAAAATATGCCACTACTTATTTGTTATTAAAGGTCAAGTCCTAGACTTCAACCCATTTAGTGACATATTTTTTACATACTAAAATGTATTCTTTTCTTTGAGATGGAGGATCTATAGGACTAACAAAATGTATTCCCTATTTTTCAAATGGTTTTAATAGTACTTGTGGATGAACAAGCATCTCTACTGATAGTGTAGGATATCCCATATTTTGGAATGGATCACATTATCTAATATACTTCTTTACTTACATATGAAGGAAAGACCATTAATATCCAACTTCTAAAATATTGTACATGTTTATTTTTATTGACTAATGCACTCCTATTTTATTATGGAAAGCTATAATTATATCATATGCTTCATTATCTGCTACACACCTACAAAACACATGATCGTTTCCATTCTTAAATAACATTCCATTAATCCATTTGAAAGATGAGCTTTATTTAATTAAATGTTTCCTTTCTTTCTAAGTAAAATGAGAATGAAACTTTCCTATTGATAAATAGTTGGATATGTCAAAAAACCATGGGATTCTACTAAAATATCAAATAGTTTTTCATCTATAAACCTATCCTCCACTAGCTCTTCACTACCTACATTGTGTATTCAAGACAAAAATTCTACAACCATATTCAATTTTCATAGTTTATTAGTGATAGTTATATCAAATTTGTGCAAAAGTAACAATGATTTTATGATTATTCTCCTTCTATATGTTTATTCATAAGGTACCTTATGGATGAATGATTTATGTATATGAAGAGATTATAACCTATAATATAGTGTTTAAATTTATTGGTGGCATAAAATAAGTTAAATGGTATACATATGATATTTCTCATCTTTTTGTCCTAAAACTACTCCCATTACATAATTAGAAGCATCAACATAAATGTGAAAAGGTTTTTCCCAATTGTATATACTTAATACTAGTGCAAATATCAATATTTATTTGATGGCTTCAAAATACTTTTGACCATACTCACTCCACATAAATTCATTGTCCTTTGCTATCAAAGTAAACATAGGAGCAACAATTTTACTAAAATCTTCTATAAAATGTCTGTAAAAGTTAACATGACCTAAAATCTCTTGATATCATTTGATTATATGGGATAGACAAGTTGGAAAATACTTAAATTTTCTTAGGATCCACTTGGATTCATTTGGTAGAGATGTGGTGTCCTAATACTATGTGTTGATCCATCATCATTAGGCATTTCTCATGGCTTAATTATAGTTAGTGTTTGACACATCTGGTTACGACCTTGTCAAGATTGTGTATGGATTCATCAATTGTATCTCCATGAGTGGTGAATTCTATTATCCCCCAAAAATATCACTCATTTTTGGGATGACATTTGAACTATTTTGGTCCTACAAACCAAAATTGTTTCTTCCTTTTAAAAAATTTGTCTTGGGCATTCAAATTCCTCATTTTTCAAGCTTCTCAAAAATCTACAAACTCTAAAGGCTTAAATATATGGACTCTACAGGCTTAAACTATAGACTCTACAGGCTTGAATCTATAGACTTAGCAAGAAGAGAAAATCTATGGACTTTGTAGACCAAGTTCAATGGGCTTTACAGGTTGATTTCTATAGACTTAATTTCTATGGACTCTGAAAGTAGGTTCATTTCTACAAGTTCAATGGGTTTCACAACTTCTACAGGCAGGTTCAATCAAAAGAATCAGTTTCTAAGACTTGGTCATTTTTGGGATTGGTTCAGTGTCTTGGTTCAAACAAAAATCTCCATTAGCAAGCATTAGCAGTAAGTTCAATGTTTGGTTCATCCTTTGGTTCAACATCAAATGGGTCAAAGGCAGGTTCAATCAAGTGGTTCAACACTTTGTTTCACTCATTTGGTTCATCCACTTTGTTTTAACACTTTGATTCATCCTTTGGTTCAATCAAACTACTTATCAGTCAGTTCAAGCCTTTGTTTGAACCGTTGAACCAAAATTTGGTTCAAAAGTTGGTTCAACATCTTGGTTCAATGAAGAGGTTCAAAGCCTCGTAGTTCAATGGAGCGGTTCATCATCTTGGTTCATTCAGTTGAACCATAAAATTGAACCATCAACTTGAAGCATTTTGGTTCAAAGCTTGGTTCAACCAACTGGTTCAATGAAGTGGTTCAACGGTTGGTTCAAAGAAAGGGTTCATCAGCTTGAACCATTTTGATTCAACCAAGTGGTTCAACATTTGGTTCAACCAAGCGGTTCAATCAAACGGTTCAAAAATTGATTCATCACCTTGGTTTAGTAGAGTGGTTCAACAGCTTGGTTCAAAGGAGCGATCCAATGTAAAAGTTTAAAGAGCCTCTCGAAGGACAAGTGCCCTTGCGAAGGGCATTTGGTCAATGAAAGTACCCTTTGGAAGGGTCATTTGTAAAGGTAATTCTTTCAAAATTATAAAAAGACTAAGGCAAGTCTAAGGCATAATTCCTTCAGACTTTTTATCTGAAGGAATTCCTTCAGATAAAAAGTCTGAAAGAATTCTAAAAAGTCATGGCAGTAAATCTTGAAGGAATTCATGTATATGGCAAATGGAACAATTTTCATGGAAGTTTTATCTGTGGGAAATTTTCATAGACAATTTGTCCATGGGAATTGTCTGCAAGAATTTACCTAGGTAAAATCCTAGGGAAAATACCCATGGGAATTGTCTATAGGAATTTGCGAAAAGCTACTAAAGGACCCCGAAGGGCAGGTGCCCTTGTGGGAGATTCTTGGCTACCAATTTTAAGAATACTTCCCTAAAGTCGAAGGGTCACTAGAAGAAGCCAAAATGCCATTCAAAGACCACCTGAAGGGTAGATACCCCTATAGGAGGCTCTTCCTAACCCAAAGCAGGTCATTTCTTAAGACCCAAAAGGGTAAGTTCAATCTAGGAAAGTGCAAAACAAAAAAGCCAAAAGAGGACCAAGGGGTCCCGAAGATGTCAAATTCAAGACAACAAAATAGCCATTGATCCTCTAAACCTATAGACTAGAATGCATTCATAGACTTAAAGGCCAAGACCAACAGAAAGTGAGGAAGGAACAAAATAGCAAACTAAATCCAAGACCTGATTCAATTAACCAGAAAAGGAGGAATGATGAAGGTAAGATCATATCACTAGGTGGACATTAAAAGTTACAAACTTTCAATAAGCATGACTTGTTTCCCTGCATTGATAAAATCAAATGGGTAAAATGCCCTTAAGTTCTAGCCTATCTTCTTAATAGATTCCAATGCAACATGATGTGTTACTATTCTTGAGTGCTTCTTGAAGTGGTTATATAAGGGACTCTCTTCTATTGTAAAAGGATCTCTTTTTGACAATTAGAACGAAACTCTGCCCAAATTGAAAGGCACTTCTAAGACTTTGAGCTCAATTTGTTTATCATATTTTGTTATTGGAATAAAAAAGAAAATGGTTTTTCAGACTTTGTGCTATAATATCTGTGTTGTTGAGGAAACTATTCTTATGTCTTTTTCTTCAATATATCTTCTGTTCCTTTATTTCAACAAGCAAAATTAGTGATATCAATCAAAAAGGTGTCCTGAAGAGTCAAGTGTGCAGAGACTTTGTGCCCCCATAGTTGCCTTTATAGTGTTTTCTTTTCATTTCTGTGTAAAGGACCTTGGGATGACTTTATGCCCTCATTTTTCTTCATATCTTACTCTTGAGAAATTCAGGTGAAGATTTTGTGTTGCATCTTGATTTTCTAGTTATTACATCCTTTGTTACATTTTGTTGTTACTACTTGGAGTATTCTTGTGGCACTGAATAATACTTCTGAAAGAAGATAAGTGATTTCTATCATTTTCCTTGAGTTTCTCCTTTGATCCGCACACATCATCTTTGAAGAAAGAGAGATGGATGGTTTGTCCTCCCCTTGAGTATTATTTTCTATTTATATATATATATCCTATCTATAGGGAACCTCCCATTGATGAGAGGAGAGATTAGTCCCCTTCTGATGTGGTAAACCTACACATTTGGATGAATAATCTTCCTACTTTGGCTGATCAAACCTATTTTATTTATCAGTACGCTGATTGACAAAATATTCAACCAATATTTTTTGGTGACTCTACTAGGGATATCTTATCCATTATCTATTTATTATCTATCCATTCACCTCCACACTAATTGGGAAAGAATGCATAGTTTAAAGCCTCAAGCTTTAACTAAAGCAAGGTCAATTCTTTTTCATTTTTGTTTCACAATCTAGTAGATTCAAGGTATACACAAAGCCAAATGTCTAAAGGTATCATTGACCCTATATTTGAGTTGGTATAGCAAAGTGATTTTGATCTGTTTCCTTCACCATCTCATCTCCAACAAACCAAGAGTTTTCCTCCTACTAAAGTCAGATCTCCATCGCCAGATGAAGTATCTTTTTCTATTATTGATAAAGATTTGCCAATAATTACCCCTCTAAGATTTGTTCTCTCCTTTTCATAATCCTACAATGGTAGTTCAAGGCCCCTGGGGTAATGATTTTTATCCTCTTAATCTTACTCCACATCTACATGAGCTTCCACACAGTTTAAGGAAGAACTTCCCTAAATTCTATGGTGATGGGAAAGTTCACCCTAATGACCATATTGTAGCTTTTAGCATAGCTTGTGGAGTAATCAAAGTAGAATTTGAAGATGTAGCAGTCAATATTTTTGTAGAAACATTACAAGGTGCTGCAGCAGATTGGTTTTATCATCTATAGGCTAGGTCAGTGACTAATTAGAATACTCCCAAAGCTATGTTTGAAGCCAGATTCAAACCTATAGAAGATGCATATACACTTCTGGCTCAACTTACACATATGAAGAAAGAGCCTCATGAACCAATGAGGGACTTCATAGCCAAATTTGACAAACTAAGGAATAGAATCCCTCTAATTGCTAGATCTACAGCTAAGAATTTCAAATGCTTGTTCATTAATTCTCAGCTACCTAAAGTAAGTTTTCTCTTGAGAGGTGCTGGTCAAATAGATCTTGCTACAGCTCAACATTTGGCCACAGAGGTAGAAGATAATCTCATCCTAGCAGGGAAGATAAGAAGAGATCTAAGCAAAAAGAGAGTTTCACCATCTTCTGAATATGCATCTATAGGCACCACAGATCCAATGGTGTAGAAATTAGCAAATGAGTTGCTTGCTCTCAAAAAGCAAATGGCTGAAGGAATTTCTTCTACTCCATATATAAGGACATTCCCAAATCAGTCATATCAGGGCAATGCTACAGGAATCAAGGGCAACAGAATCACCTTCATCTTCCACAAGGCAAACTTGCCCTAGAAGCTCCTCTAACCAATTTAGCAATGAGATATCTTGAAGAAAAATTAGAATTCTCTTTCCAGCCTAAATTGAATCAAGAAAATGATGATGATCTCCTTAAATAAAATCAATAAGAATCAATTGGAAACTCCCACATTAGTTTCTTGAACTACTAGGATGAACCTTAAAATAAAGGAGAAATTTTTGATGGATCATATGCAGTGTTTACCAGATCTAAAAACTAATCAATCTAGTAGGCTAATGAAAAGAAGACAGAAGAGCAACCACAACCAACAGTCGCGATTGCTAAGCATGGAACCATTCTACCTTTTTAGTCAAAGGATCTGGTAATCACCCAAAAGGCAAATACATCAATTTCACCTTCCCCTTCTAATTCAAATTTGCAAACCAGCCCTCCTCCCATCCATCCTAAAACTCAAAAATTTGAGGTACCTTTCTCTGTACCTAGCTTGATTCAGCCATTTGACATAATTGATCATGTCAAAAAGACAAAACTATAAATGTTTGAGTTTGAATATTTACAGTCCAATCCTGATAAATTGAATAAATTGGTCTAATATGTCAAAAATCAAACCATCCCTATAAGATAAAAGGCTAAAAAGGTAACTCTTGATTCTCCAAAGAACATGCCTATTCCAAATAATTTGGTCATTACTCCCCCAGCTGCTCTTGGAAAAATAGAACCTTTCTATGTTTCCCTATTAATTAATGGCCACAAGCTGAGTAACTATATTAAAGACTCAGGTGCATCTGATAATGTCATGCTAGCTAAAGTAGCTAAGTCTCTTGGTCTCACATTGACCAAGACATTTGGAAGATGTTTCTCCATGGAGAACAAGAAAGTACCATTGTTGGGACAAATCAAAGATGCCCAATTTGCATTTGTAGCCTTTCTAGACAAGAGAATCAAGATGAATATCTTAATGGCTGACATCCCATCATCCTATGGCATTTTGCTTAGATGAAATTTTTTCAAGGACATGCGAGGAGAACTAAGCATGGATCTATCTAAGGTAAGGATCCCTATCCAAGGCGTAATGAAGAGATTGCTCCTTGAAATGGAAGCAAAGTATGTGGTCACCTAGATATCAGCCCCTGAAGATTAAATTCCTTTTGAATCCCTAGGTATGGGTTATTATTTTCTATCTATAGATGAAGTGCATGAAACACCTAATATAATTCTTGAAAGGGTCAACTAAAAAATCAGTTCAACAAGCACAATAGAAAAACTAGTAGGTTGTAGTACAGACCAAGAAGGATCCTCCATCTCTGATGAAGGAAAGTCTAAAGAAAAATTAGTATGAGATGAGATATGGACTTTGAAATTTGATGGTAGCTATTCTTCTACCAGTTTAGGAGCTGGGATTGTTTTGATATCTCCTTAAGGAGATATTTTCCCTTCATCTGACAAATTATAGTTTAGCAACATTAATAATACAGCTGAATACGAATCTCTATTGCTTGGCATGAAGGCTACTCAAGAAAAAGGCATCAAATTTATTCATGCCAAAGGGAATGTTGAATTAGTGGTTTGTCAAGTAAGGAACATATACCAAACCAAGAATGAGATATTAAGCCACTACCGTAACTTGGTTTGGGATCAAATTGAAAGCTTTGATGCTTTCAACATTTCTACCATACTCAGAGAGTCTAATGACAGAGCTGATGCACTTATTGTTTCAAGAACTCTCTTAGTTCCTCATTCAGATTTCAAAGAAGATAGGTATACCATTGAGCTGGTCTATAAACCAAGTGTTCCTGGCAATGCTGATCATTGGCAAGTATTCAGTGATGATCATCAAATCATTGCCATCTTAGAATGAAAAGATAATTTTGAATAACTATGTTTTGAAGGTAGTGAATCTCAGAAGAATGAATCTGTCTCTGAATCTAGTTTAGATATTAATGAAGAATTTTTCTAGCTGAAAGGAAATAAAATTCCCAAAGGCCTGGTTTCTCTTGAAAAGCTATTTGAAAAGCATAATAGATTCATCAAACAATAGCTAATAGACTCGAGTTTCTCTCATGGATTTGATCAAGTGAATCTGACCACTAAAGAAAATCCCAAGATGGTTAACATTGGTAAGTGCTACACCTCTAAAGAAAGATTCAATTTCACCTCTTTACTCTGTCAATACATGGATGTCTTAGCATATTCTTATGAAGACTTGAAGTCTCTCAGACCAGATGAAATCTGCCATGAGATTCCTCTCAAGGCTGACTCAATGCCATACAAGCAAAAATCTAGATAGTATAATCCAAAAATATTAGGTACAATTCTGTCTAAGATACAAAAAATGTTAAATGCTAGAATCATCTTCCCAATCCATCATTCTACATGGATTGCAAACATAGTGCTTGTAAGGAAGAAGAATGGTGAAATTTGCATTTGTGTAGATTTTAGAAATCTAAATCAAGCATTTTTGAAGGATAATTATCCTTTGCCAATTTTGAATGAAGTGCTTCAAATAATGATAGGTTTAGAGATGTTATCAATGTTGGATGGCTTCTCAAGATATAATCAAGTTGAAGTTGGTGAAGTAGACCAACACAAGACTACATTCACCATGCCTTGGGGTACATTTGCATATAGAGGAATACCTTTTGGTTTAATAAATGTTGGTGCTACTTTTCAAAGAGCAATGGATATGGCTTTCAAAGATGAGATTGTTAAATTCATAGTGGTATACATTGATGACTTAACTGTCTTTTCAAAGCATTGATCTGATCATGTACGCCACTTACAACAAGTGCTGGAGTGCTGCCCCCAGAATGGTATTTCCTTAAATCCTAAAAAGTCAATTTTTAGAGTAACAGAAGGGAAACTCCTTGGGCACATTGTGTCCAAAGAAGGCATAAAGATTGACTCAGATAGAGTCAAGTCTATTCAAGAGCTTAATTTTCCTACAAGTAAGAATGTTGTTCATTCTTTCTTTGGAAAGGTGAATTTCTTATGGAGATTCATCCCCAAATTTACTGAGAAGACTAGACACATTATGAACATGATGAAAGAGAAGACCATCTTCAGCTAGACGAAAGAAGGCAAGGTAGTATTTTAGGATATCAAAACTTCCATTGCTCATGCCCCTACCTTGGTTTGCCCAGATTACAATAAAGATTTCATCATATATAGCTATGCATCTGAACACACTCTTTCAACAATTATTGTTTAACAGGACAAGGAAGGTATGGAATCTCCTATCTCTTTCATGAGCTGCCCTCTCAAAACCCATGAGATGAAGTATTCAAATATATAGAAGCATGTTTATGCCTTGGTGAAAGCAGTCAAACATTTCTACTTCTATATTTTGAATTCACATACTACTACCTTAGTCAAGTCTATATTAACTCAACAAGAGTTTGGCACGAAAAGAGGTAATTAGATTGGAAAAATCCAAGAGTTTGATCTAGACATCAAGCTAACAAATCTGGTCAAGGGTAAAGGCCTATGCCAATTAATTGCTGAAAATAAGCCAGAAGACACACATCATGAAGAAACTAAAGTGGAAGAGACACCAACAGTCTTTATTGTCTCCACTACCAATGAGTGGTATTCAGGTATCACTCATTTCCTTACTTATGGTGAATGTCCTACTCATTTGTCTTACAAAGAAAAGAGGACTATCAAGTTGAAAGCTACCAATTTTGTCCTTTGGGATAATGGCTTGTACAAGAGAAGCATAGATGGAGTATTCCTTCACTATGTAGACAAAGAGCAACAAAGCCAATTTTTGAAATCTTTCCACAATCTAGCCTGTGGAGGACATTTTTTTGCTCCTGTGACTGCTCACAAGATTTTGTGAGCTAGGTATTACTAACCAAATCTTTTCCAAGATGCACATAAGTGTGTGAGAAAATGTGAATTTTGTCAGCAATTTGTCGGAAGACCCTAGTTAGTTGCTATGCCTCTCAAGCTAGTGATCATAGAAGAACCTTTCCAGTAATGGGAACATGATTTTATTGGGACTATAAACCCATCTTCAAGTTCTGGACATGATTATGTCCTTACAACAACTGACTATTTCACCAAGTGGGTAGAAGTAATCCCAACTAAGCATGTTACTTCAGAAGTTGTATGCAACTTCCTCAAAGAGAATATCATTTCCAAGTTTGGAGTTCCAATCAAAATAGTTACTGATAATGCAGCTTGTTTCACCTCTCAAGAGATTACACAATTTTGTTTCCATTATGGAATTACACTCTCTCACTCTTCTGATTATTTTCCACAAGGGAATGGACAAGTTGAATCCAATAATAAGAATCTGGTAACTATTATCAAGAAGCTAGTAGATGACAATCAAAGAACATGGCATAGAGCATTGGTTGATGTTATGTGGGTAGACAGAATCACACCAAAGAGGGCAATTGGTATGTCTCCTTTTCAACTTCTTTATGGTATCAATGCTGAGATACCAATCATCTTAGAATTGCCAGCCTTGAAATTGGCAAAGGCAATTGAAGATCAGACATATGAAATTTCTCTTGACAAAAGAGTCATATGCCTAACTGAGCTGGAGGAATAGAGAACCATGGTGGTGGATAGAATTGCTGCTCATCAAAGTCTGGTAAAGAAACTCTTTGACTAGAAGGCTAAAAATTGTGATTTCTAGATTGGGGATCAAATCCTACTATGGGACAAAAGGAGAAAACCAAAAGGGATGCATGAAAATTTTGACTCCCTTTAGAGAGGCCCATTTATAATTCATCAGCACATTGGTGAAAATAGCTTTCTACTAAAATATCAAAATTGCACACTCTTTTCTCTAACTCACATTGGGTAGCATCTGAAACACTTCAACTCTTGAAGTGTTAGAGCATTGCATCTGTATATATGTATATTTCTACAATTTTCAATTCTATTTTTCTTTATTTGTTTCCTTTTTTGATGCCTTTCATTTCTAGGTATTGTGACTCCATAACCCAATGGTACACATGAAGACACTAGAGATTCTAGATTCTACTCCTTTCAATTCTTTTTACAATTGACAGAAGTTCCCCAACTAGAGCCAAATGTTGTCCCCCAAAAATATCACTCATTTTTGAGACAAAATTTGAACTATTTTGGTCCTACAAACCAAAATTGTCTCTTCCTTTTTCAAAATTTGTCTTGGGAATTCAAATTCCTCATTTTTAAAGCTTCTCAAAAATCTACAGACTCTGCAGGGTTAAATCTATGGACTCTGCATGCTTAAATATATGGACTCTATAGGCTTGAATCTACAGACTCTATAGGAAGAAAAAATCTATGGACTCAACAAGAAGAGAAAATCTATGGACTTTGCAGACCAAGTTCAATGGGCTTTATAGGTTGATTTTTACAGACTTGATTTCTATGGACTCTACAAGCAGGTTCATTTCTACAAGTTTAATGGGCTTCATGGCTTCTATAGGTGGGTTCAATCAAAAGAATCAGTTTCTAACAGTTGGTCATTTTTAGTATTGGTTCAGTGTCTTGGTTCAAACAAAAATCTCCATTGACAAGCATCAAAAGTAGGTTCAATGTTTGGTTCATCCTTTGGTTCAACATCAAATGGTTCAAAGGTGGGTTCAATCAAGGGGTTCAACACTTTATTTCACTCATTTGGTTCATCCACTTTGTTTCAATGCTTAGATTCATCCTTTGGTTCAATCAAATAGTTCATCAGTTAGTTCAAGGCTTTGTTTGAACTGTTGAACAAAAATTTGGTTCAATGGTTAGTTCAACGTCTTGGTTCAACAAAGAAGTTCAAAGCCTTGTAGTTCAATGGAGCAGTTCATCAACTTGGTTCATTCAATTGAACCATTAGCTTGAACCATCGACTCAAACCATTTTGGTTCAAAGCTTGGTTCAACTGATTGGTTCAATGAAGTGGTTCAATGGTTGGTTCAAACAAAGGGTTCATCGGCTTGAACCATTTTGGTTCAACCAAGCAGTTCAACATTTGGTCCAACCAAGTGGTTCAATCAAATGGTTCAATAGTTAGTTCATCACCTTGGTTCAATAGAGTGGTTCAATAGCTTGGTTCAAAGGAGTGATCCAATGTAAAAGTTCAAAGAGCCTCTTGAAGGACAAGTGCCCTTACAGAGGGAACTTGGTCAACAAAAGTACCCTTTGGAAGGGTCATTTGCAAAGGTAATTATTTCAGAATTGAAAAAAGACTAAGGCAAGTCTAAGGCACTTTTGTCCAAAGGAATTCCTTCAAAAATTTTTTTTGAAGGAATTCCTTCAGATAAAAATTTTGAAATAATTATGAGAAGTCACGGGAGTAAATCCTGAAGGAATTCATGTATATGGCAAATGGAATAATTTCTGCAAAATTTTTGTCTACAAGAAATTTCTATAGACAATTTGTCTATGGGAATTGTCTAAGAGAATTTACCTAGGGAAAAGCTCAGGGAAAATACCCACAAGAATTGTCTATGGGAATTTGCAAAAGGCCACCGAAGGACCCCAAAGCGTAGGTGCCCTTGTGGGGGACTCTTGGCTGCTAATTTGAAGAATACTTCCCTAAAGCTGAAGGGTCACCCAAAGAAGCCCAAAGGCCATTCAAAGACCACCCGAAGGGTAGATACCCTTCAAGGAGGCTCATCTCGACCCAAAGTGGGTCATTTCTTAAGACCCAAAAGGACAAGTTCAATCTACGAAAGTGCTAAATAGAAAATCCAAAAGAATACCAAGGGGTGACACACCTAAAGATGTCAAATTCAAGACAACAAAATATCTATTGATCCTTTAAACCTATAGACTATAATGAATTCATAGACTTCAAATCCAAGACCAACAAAAAGCAAGGAAGGAACAAAATAGCAAACTAATTCTAGGACCTAATTCAATTAACTAGGAAAAGGAGGAATGATGAAGGTAAGATTAGATCACTAGGTGGAAATTGAAAGTTTCAAAATTTTAATAACCATGACTTATTTCCCCACATTGATAAAATCAAATGGGTAAAATTCCCTAAAGTTCCAACCTATCTTCTTAATAGATTCCAATGCAACATGATGTGTTACTGTTCCCGAGTCCTTCTTGAAGTGGCTATATAAGGGACTCTCTTCTACTGTAAAAGGATATCTTTTTAACAATCAGAATGAAACTCTGCCCAAACTAAAAGGCACTTCTAAGACTTTGAGCTCAATTTTTTTATCATATTTTGTTATTGGAATAAGAAAGCAAATGGTTTTTCAAACATTGTGTTATAATATCTTTGTTGTTGAAGAAACTATTCTCATGTCTTTTTCTTCAATATATCTTATGTTCCTTTAATTTAACAAGTAGAATTAGTGATAGTAGTTAGAAAGGTGTCCTAAACAGTCAAGTGTGGAGAGAATTTATGCCCCCATAATTACCTTTAGAGTGTTTTCTTTTCATTTTTGTGTAAAGGACCTTGGGATGACTTTGTGCCCTCATTGTCCTTCATATCTTACTCTTGAGCAATTTAGGTGAAGACTTTGTGCTGCATCTTGAGTTGCTAGTTATTACATCCTTTGTTACATTTTTTTGTTACTACCTGGAGTATTCTTATGGCTTGTTGAATAGTACTTCGAAAAGAAGAGGAGTGCTTTGTGTCATTTTCCTTGAGTTTCTCTTTTGATCCACACACATCATCTCTAAAGAAAGAGAGATGGATGGTTTGTCCTACCCTTGAGTATTATTTTCTATATATATATATATATATATATATATATATATATAGCCTATCTATATGGAACCTCCCCTTGATGAGAGGAGAGATCAGTCCCCTTTTGATGTGGTAAACCTACACATTTGGATGACTAATCTTCCTACTTTGGCTGATTAGACCTATTTTGTTTATCAGTATGCTGATTGACAAAATATTCAACCAACAAATTCATCCATATATACATCCACACAAACACTAGTTAAATAAGAGAATACATCTAGAACTTCTCATTAGAAAGTAGATACAACAATAAAAAGACCAAATGGTAAGACTATATAAGTAAATGTATCCCATGAATGGGTGAAAGTGGTTTTGTCTTGATCCTTAGATACCACTATTATTTGATTATACCCACTAAATCCATCTAAGAAGGAAAAGTGTTTCTTCCTTGAGAGATTATCAAGTACTTGATTAACAAAAGGAAAAGGAAAATAATCACTCATAGTGGCTTTATTTATCTTTTAGTAATCCACACACACTTTTCATTTCCCATTTTTATTTGGTATAATTACCAATAGAAAAACCCATTGGCTATCTGAAATATGGTAAGTGAATCCTACATCCAACAATTTTTCAATTTTAGTTTTTACTATATCCCTAAATATTGGATTAATTCATCTTTATGATTGTCTAACTAGTTTGTCCTATCTTATGTAAATGTGATGGTTACACACATTCAAATTAATTCCTCTCATATATGTATAATCCCAATCAAATGTTTTGGTATGTTTTTCTAAGACATGAAAGACTTTTATTTATTGATCATGGTCTAACTAGCTATTTATATTCAATGTTTTACCTAGTAGTACCATAACCTATTTAATGTCAGAATGGATATAGTATACTTGATAAAATTCACTCATCAATTAATTAGTAGGAAATGTATGTGGTAATAACAAATGAAATGTAGTTACATTTTTTACAAATCCATCTCTTGGAAGAATGATTATGGCTAATGGATAATGGAATGTAGTTAATAAATTACTAGATGTATCTTCTTCCAAATTCAAATTACTTTCTTGAAATGGTTTGTGGTATTATGTTGAATTTTCAAGGATTTATTATATAGTAACAATTCTAGTATAGTACCTAGCTAAGGAACTAGTAGAGTCTATAAGCAAGAATTAGATAGAGTTTGTAATAGATAGACTAACAGAGTTTGTAGCAAATAAACTATCAAATTCTAAAGTGAATAGTGTTGTCACTTGGATTTTCACCATTTTAGGAGATGAAAAATCTCTCCTCATCTAAGTGGCATATTTAAAACACCTCTAATCTTATGGGTAGCCTAAGGATGAGGTGAATCTCTAGATATGGCTAGATCCCTTGATGTACCAGTTTAAATTTCAACTACACATAAACATTAGGGGGGAAATGGGAGAGAGATAAATGAAAGAAAACTATTGTAAGGGATTTTATACACCAAATAATATGATTACTTCCAACCATAAACATGTTACACATGAGAATAAAGGACAAACCAAACATATGCTCTTTTAATATTCGTATTCTCACATCAATGTTACATTATAAGGTTATGGATGAATATGTAAAGCTAGGAGGACTAAACAAGAGTCATTTAATGACCGTAATCAATATACTAACTCACTCAATCATTGAAATTTCCTAGAACACTTCACATGCCCTATAATAAGAAGCTTTCCAACTATAAATAAGATGAAAGAATGAGGCAACATGTTAAGGAATCCATAGACTTCACTAAGCAAGATCCAATATTTAATTAAAAGATGATAATAATAGTCATGAAGTGGTAAAAATTAGTAGTCTTATTGATCAAATGGTATGCAAATGAGAAGGGCTTTGCCATAATCAAGTGGAGCATAAGTTATAATGGCCAAAATGCCTAATTCACACACACACACACACACACACACACACACACACACACACACACACACACACACACACACACAGAGAGAATAATAATAATAATAATAATAATAATAATAATAATAATAATAATAATAATAATAATAATAATAATAATAATAATAATAATAATAATAATAATAATAATAATAATAATAATAAGAAGAAGAAGAAGAAGAAGAAGAAGAAGAAGAGAGAATTCCAAGTGTCATAAGGACACTTGTCAAGATGAGAGAATAAATTATGAGTGCATGCTAATATTATATGGGATGAATGATGTAATTTCAAGAAGCCCAAGTGTCTATCCAAGTCATCAAACTCTTGCAAAGTGGCATTAAATTCACTTAATTGGCTTAGAAAAACTTCATTATTACTTCTTTTTGAACGTCCAAAAACTTATTAGGGATAGTTTTTATTATTTTAATTAAGTGGAATGGTTTAATTCATGCCTCTCCATTCATTAGTTGTAAGCTTGGTCCTTTGGAAGCATCTAGGATTGAGACATTATCATTTGTAGTCCAAAAAATTCTTATTTCATGCACCTTGCACACTTGGCCTCAAATTTGGATTAATTTCTTCATGAAAATACATGTGAGGTATTTTATTACAAGTTTCAAGAACCTATATGGCCTTAGAAGCATCAATCACACCTTAAAATCACTACACATGAAGTTTTCCACCCTTCTTGCTAGCTTGTCCAATATCCCATTTTAGACTTGTTAAGATGAAACTATTTGTTTGCATACATAGGAGTCTTTTAAAAACATTAAATGGACATATTGAGTTATAAAAAGTCTATATATTATTCTGAAACTTTATTTCATCCTCATACTCCTTTTATAACCTTTAAAACACATAAATTGGTAAAAAAATACCTTATTTTTCACCCTATCTGTACAAGTCTATGCAGACAAAAAACATGGAGAGTAGATTGAGGGGGTCATTTTCAAGTTTAAATCATCATCCTAGTAAAAATGGTCCATTAGAGTGGATTTCTAACTCTATTTCTCTAAATTGGTTCTTATAAGGGTTTAATAAGGGTTTTGAGCAGTTTGACCTCTTAAGGTTCATTCATAAAGATTTCACATTGAATTTGCAAAAAAAATCCACAAGATGGTTTTTTTATGACCCTATAAACATATCAAAATTCCTTGAGTCTCCATGAAAAACACTAAGGGAGGTATGAGCATTTAAAATTACCTATTTGAGCTTTCCCTTTAATTTCTTGTTGTCCTAAGAGAGTTTTCATATCAAAAAAGAATTCTTGTCCTTTCCTTACAATTTATGATATGAAAAAAATATATTATTATCTTATGATCATGTTATAATAGTTTATAACTCATATCTAATGCTAGGAGTATGACTAACTCTTCATTTGGATACTAGGCCTAATCCTAGTTTAATGAACTTGACTGAGACCCTTATAGTCTAGGCCATATAATTGGATTATTTCATTCTATAAACTTAAACACATCCAAAAAATTTCCAAAAACATGCTTAAAAAATTTGGTAATCTCATATCATGCTCAAAATGGTTTTGACCCTTCATTTGGACTATAGGCATAACCATGCCTAGTGTGCTTGACTATAAATCCTAAGGGGTTAGACCTCCCTATAAGGATTATTCCATTATTGAGCTATCTTTCATGTTCCTATATATGTTTTTAAACCTCCTACACCTTTCTAAAATTCTCAATCAATCCCTTGACTCACCATTTTCATCTTGTTCACTAAAGCTTGCCATTTTGTAGTGGGGGGAAGTTCCCTCTTCATGAAACAAAATAGAAGGTACTTCCCCTATTTTATTATACCATCTGACCATTTTATTAGATTATATAGGTGAAAATTATTCCGTACACAAAAAACTAGCCCTTTTTCTATCCATTTTATCTTCACTTCTTCCAAAATTAAAATAGATTGTATATTTGAGTATTGTATTCTGGGTCTCTTTTAATGGACTATGTTTTGCATTATAATAACTCTTTATCTAATTTTATTCCATGTCAAAAATTATGTAGAGAATATCATGATCAATATTGGATTTTTCTAGGTCCATTTATGATTTGAAATTTTCTACATATCCTTCCCATCCTTAAATCCTTAAGATTGGGTTTTATCATGATTGATTGTGTTCTACCTTTTGGAATGTACCTATAGGTATGATTGCATTGTTTGAATTCAAAATAGTGTTAAATAGCTCATATACATCACCTATGGTCATATTTAATTGTTTTAATTTCATTTTCTTCATCTTCATGTCTTATACACCTCAAGAACTCATGTATTGGTATCTACCCCTCATAGTCAACTACAGTTGACTATGTAGGGCATGCATGTGCCTTACATCTATAAACACTATGACATGTAAGTTAGTAGAATCTCTAAGGTGATAAAATTAAATATTTGTGTTCTTCAAATCATTATCATATTCATACTTTAGGCCTAAACTTGGATCATGGACTATTTACATTTATAGTCAACTATATGTGAATGTTTCCAAGAGAAAGGACACCTTTAGGTGTCTATAGGGAATAAAAACTATATATCATCCTATCAAGTGATCAAATAGGTCATTAATTAAATTTTATATTTACTTTAGCCTTTAACTCACCATTCCAATCCTAAACCATCCCTTGAATCACCCTTTCTCAGCTCATTGTCTTTCACAATCATCGATAATGGTTGTTGCTGCATATTTGTGATGTAAAGAGGCATATAGGTGTGTCTAGGAATAACCACCTTGATCCTCAATCCTATATTGGAAAATAATTTAGTTCATATTTTCTTTTCACACTATCATGATCATCCATTATGTGAACATGCTTCAACTTGGAAACTTTAGGTATAAAGTTCTTTTAGTTCAAAATCTATATACATCAATACAGGTTTTTAGTGTGTTTTTAGGCAACTTTGAGCCCTCAAAACATCACCCTCCACATTTTTTTTCCCTATAAACTTTTCATGTCTATTATATATTATGGATACTAAAATACATGGTTATAAAAATTCATAAAAGGTATTTACAACCTTTTTATGAGATGCCAACAAAACACTAAGGATCTTTGTTTTGCATTTTTAAAGCAAATAGTTCTAAACATAGTCAATTTGTGTTTGAAGGTCATCCATACTTATATTTGATATACAACCCATAAAAAATGATTGTCATGATCCTTAATTTACACTATGACCTTAGAGAGAGTTTCATCATCAATCTTAACACTTCAAAATGGTTATTTTGCTCTCTATTAGATGACTTGTAGGTGAATATTCTAGTGTGCAGGCAATAAAGTGCAATTATAGATAGTGATCATTATTTTGACCCTCAACTAAGTTCTAAACTTATATTAAAGATGTAAATATACTCTATAAATTTTAAATGATCTTTTTCATCTCCAAAACTTGCTTTTGAACCTACTTGATCCTTTGAGGATGCCTACAGGTGTATTCTCATATATGCAGGTAGTGAGTTGGAACCATGTATTCAATAAATCTACCTTATATGAAAAATTATATCATCTTATGATGATAACATTAAAAATAAAGGTGATTCAAAGACTGAAACAAGTCTTCATACTTAATTTTTAATGTTTAACTCTCCATGAGAACACCTTTAGGCTACACATTTAGCTGTAGCAGGTAGATTATGAGTATGTGTCATATATGACTAAAATTCATGGAATGTTTCTTTGTAGGATAATATTTAAAGTATATAGGATTTAGAGGAATTTTTAAACATAATTATAAACTAAAATTAACCTTCTAAAACCATTACAAAATCATGAAGGTACTATAAATAGTAAAAACTTGCCAACCACACAAAATGATGTTTCTCTTACAATATTGATGTACTTGACCTATCCAAACAATTTTAAACATGAAATAATAATGGGAATAATATGATAAGATATCCCACATCCCATTTATTCAACATCACCAATTGGTTTGTATGGGCTTGCCAAAAATAGAGCAAAACCTATATGGTACATGAAACAACTAGCAGAAAATCAAAGTCAAATTTATGAGGATGGTTCATAAAGAAAAATATACCATTATTATAAATATTTATGTTTAAATTAAGTTATATAAGTTTAATTTCACCTCCCCAAGGAGTTTGATCTGAATCCTCCTTTGCTGGTTATACCAAGTACAAACATGAATACTATTGTTACTTGTTAAGAAGGCTAAAAAAGGAACAAAACAATTTTGGGCTAAAAATGGGACTTATAGAGCACTTAAAATATGGAAATTATATTTAATAATTTGAATGGGAATTTAATTATCTTAAACCACATGGCACACTTGCTCATGACCCATACAAGTGTTAAACTCACCTTTTTTTCTAAGAAAAATGTTCTTTCTTGTGAAGCACCTACCACTTTCAATTATAAATAGTTACCTAAGACATAATATGACACATGACATGTAACATAACATTTTAGAACCTTCACATTTTCCAAAAAAGTCATACAAATCATTAAATTTTCCTTTTTGAACCTCAAAATGACTAAAGGGACTAAAATGATTAAGGACCAATGCTAACATAACATTAAATGACATAAATTAGCCTATAAAATGCTTTGTGACATCTATTTTAGACCCTTAAAACATATAAAAGTCAAGATTTTACCTATAGGTGCCCCAATTTGACTTAAAAGTAAATTTTGGTCAATAAATAGAATGAGAGAGTTTGAAACAGATAGATTGATAGAGTCCAAAGTAGATAGATTAACGTAGTTTGAATCAAATATAATAATATAGTCCATAGCTAGGCTCGTGAGGTTAGTAGTTTCTTCTAGATCATGTACTAACTCATTATTTAATATTTACATATGTCCTTATACAATTATCATGCACAATGATGAAAGATTATTCTTATTTTGCTCTGGTTCATCTACGCAAAGTGTTTAAGTGTATTCTAATGCTGGTTTTTATAGAGTATATAAAGATATTTATTTTTATTTTAGATCATTTAAAATAGTCATATCCCCTGATCTATAATTAGTTAATGTTGCTACAGTATCTAACCAAGTTCTTCCCAAAATGAGGGAGTATACTAGCTTCTTGGTTTTATGTTGTAACACCATAAAATATATTTGATATTCTCATGATTCAATCATTACAACCACATCTTCTGTAGTACCTTCTAGTTTAGTAACTAATTGATCAAACCTTTAAAGAGTGGTGAAGGTAGGTTGCATCCCTATAAGAGATAGTGTTTGGATATTTTAATTTGTCATCACATTTATTGTAACACCTAAATCTACTAGTACATTAGCTATTTGTTTCTTTCCTATGGTAACTATTATGACTATGCTTCTTAGGTCTACATATTTAGATGATAGTAATTTTCTTGGTAAAATATTAACAAGTTTACCACCATGTATGGTATTTGGGTGTTGTTTCTTTCTTTCAAGTGTCTTGATACATAAGTTTTTAATGAATCAATTTAATTATATAATATCCTTGATGGCTTGTAATAAGGGTACTTCAATGTTTAATTTTATAAATTCTTAAATCAAATTAAATTATTACTAGGTTTCAATCTCCTTCAGTTTGTTATGAAAAGGAACAGGTGGAGGAGCAATAATATGTTCCTCTAGATTTTATGACACTTTTTCATGTTCATCTTTTTTGAATGTGGGTTGATGTGTATCTATTTTATGATTTTCATTAGGCAGTTCAAAAATGGTAATAAGAGGTTCTTGAATTTTTCTTTTTGATTTAATATGAATGTTTGAAATTTCAATATCTCCTACATTCATGGATTCTCCTTGTTCATTTACATATTTACTTGGTTATCAGCCATGGTTTCTATTTCTTCCTAACCTATATTAGAGATCCAATTTATTTTTTCTTTTTGACCTTGTAAAGATTGTGTTTTAGGACCTACTATTCGAGATAAAGGATCTTCAAGATTAATTATTCCTATAGGAGAAGATCTCCCAAATGTAAGTCTTCTTACAAGATTTTGTTGTGAGGATGATCCTAATTCTAGTGATGAATCTAAACATGATTCAAGTATTTTTATTATTATTTCATATCTCTTAGTCAAAAAATTTATTCATCCCTCATCTAGTCCTAATTTAAGATATTTGGAGATGAACCTTCATTTAGCATCTCTAGGTTGTGTCATAAATTATTTTCATTATTTTTATTGGTTTTTACTATAGACCAATAATTATTATCTTACTAAAACCCATAGGTCCTAAAAATGGATCCAAAAATGATGGTTGTCATTAATCCCTTCATTTAATCAAATTAATCTATTGATGTCATTCAAACTAGATGTAGTATCCAAAGTTGTTTGTGGTAAGGCTTATGTTTGTAGGTCTTATAGATGATTAGGTGTTTGTTTTATTTATAAATATATAGTCTTATCTATCCTAGAAATTATTTTATTATGCAATAAAGAGACACTTATTAAATTAAGACACTCTATAATCTAATTTGTTGAAATAAACATATTTGTTGTAAATAAACACACTTACTGTAAACAAACAATCATTTAAAAATAAATGCACATGTTGTAAATAATTAGTCTATTGAAATTAAACAAACTTGATGTAAATAAATAATTTTATGAAAGTAAACATACTAATTCAAAATCTTAAATTGACTCTTAGAACTATAATATAGATTCCTACAGGTTTTAAAGTCTATTTATAATTACTAATGTGAACATGAAATAAATGTATAATTACTAAAAACTATAAATACATAAAATACCATATAGAAATACATTCTTGATTCCTAAGGAAAGTGGGTCCTTACTCTCCTTGGGAACAAGAATGAAAGAAGACTTAGTACATGTAAATTGTAGATTCCTTCATTAATAAAATCAAATTACATAGACGTGATAATAACTGCACTAGAATATTAACTAAATAACAATATATTATCTATTTCTCAATTTATCTATATATCCTCATTAAGACATGGAGATATAATTATAGAATATTGTAATATAAGATCCCTATATCTTAGCATTCAATATTCTCTTATCAAGATATATCTTCTAATTTGAGTGGGTCTTTGAAATAGGTAATTGATAGTTTGGAATTGGAAGATCTATTTGTTACAAAATCTACTGCATATCTACTAAGAGTGTCTACCTAGATCTACTAATTCAATTTGATTTTTCAAGACTATGGATATATTTACACACACACACACACATACACACACACACACACACACACACACACACACACACACACACACACACACACACACACACACACACACTCACACACACACACACACACACACACACACACACACACACACACACACACACACACACACACACACACACACACACACACACACACACACAGAATGTATATTTATATTAGGCCTATAAATAGTATGTGACCAAAATAATCTCCAAGTATAAATATTTTAGTTTTGAAATATTAAAAGTGAGATTGGAAGAGTCTACAGTGATTTTGGTAGAGTCTAAAGAAACTTCATAATAGTTATGGTGAAGTCTAAGGCAAATCTATAGCAATCTAGTGGAGTTTGAAACAACTTTATTGCAACTCTGACAGAGTTTGAAGCAACTTTGTAGCAACTCTGATAGAGTCTAAAGTAACTTCGTAACAACTTCTTTCAATAAACTTGAATGTTTAAAGAAGTCCATAAAGAAATTGTTATGCTAGGTGGAATTATTTAGTGAATGAAATTAGATATTTGAATGAGTTCTTAACTATGGACTGGGTGACTTTGTAGCTACTAGATGAGTTCAAAGTAGTGAATTGTGAGAGTCCATAGCTTCTAAACAAGTCTATAGCTTGGTCTACAGAAAACTTGAATGAATTGAAAGAGTGTCCAATGGGTTTGTAGCTTTCCAAAATGTCAAAATATTTTTATAGGTCACCTTTGAAGATAAAAAAAAGGTCTTTATTCCTTATATACTAATTTACATCTATATATACATAAAATGGAAAGACCAAACATGTAAAAGTTAGAATTAAATAACAGAGTTAGTCATTTAGGCTTTAGTTACATTATGTAAGATAAATAATCCTATTTAGTACACCAGGACTAGATATAAGCCTAAGATATTTCCATTATTCAGTCTAAAGGAGAGGTAATGGAAGAAAAATATAGAAAGTTGATAGTAATACTGAGCTATATTTTGGATTCATTACTATGTTTACCCAAATATGTAGACCTAAGAAGTCTAGTCATAATAATTACCATAAGAAAGAAAGAAATACTCAATGTTCTAGTAGATTTGGGTGTATCAATCAATGTCATGATAAATGAAACTCTTTAGAAAATATCCCTTATGGGGATGCAACCTACCTCCACCATTCTCCAAATGGTTAATCAGTCAGTTGTTAAATGAGAAGGAACTATAAAATACGTAGTTGTAATGATTTAATCATGGAATTATCAAGTATATTTTATGTTATTACAACCTAAAACCAAGAAATTAAGATACCCCCTCATTTTTGGAAGACCTTATTTAGCTAATGTAGTAGCAGTGATTGATTTTAGATTAAGGGATATGACTATTTTAAATATTCTAAAAGAAAAACAAATATCCTTATATCCCCCTATAAAACCATCATTGGATTACACTAAAACACTTTGGGTAGATGATCTAAAACAAAATAAGAATAGTCTTTCATCCTTAGCCATGATAACCATACAAGGACACATGGAAGAATTAATTGATGAGTTACTATAAGATCTATAAGAAAATAATCACCTCATAAGGCTAGATACAAACTCTTTCAGATTATCTACTTTGGACTTTATCAGTCTATCAATTATGGAATCTACTATTTTGTCAACTACATAACCTATTTGATTCTTAGCTATAGACTCTACTAGTCCATCATTTATGAACTCCATCATAATTATTAATACTGACTCAATATTTTAAAATTCAACATATGACCATAGACCATTACAAGAAATTATTTGGAATTGCGTAGGAGACACATCAACTAAATTTTTAACTACATTTCATTGTCCATAGCTAGAATCATTCCTCTAGAAGATGTATTTACAAAAAGAAAAACTACATTTCATCTGATATTACCACATACATGTCATATTAATTCCTTGATGAGTGAATTTAAATAATTAAAATTTGTCCATCCTAAAATTAAATATGTTATGGTATTACCAAAAAAAACATTAAACATAAATAATTGGTTAAACCATGATCAAGAATTTTTTTTTTGTTGTCCTAGAAAAGCATACCAAATCATTTTATTAGGATTATACAAATATGAGAGGAATTCATCCAAGTTTTTTTACCGAACACATTTACAGAAGTTAGGATAAACCAATTAGTCAACCAAAAAGATAGATAAATCCATCATTAAGGGATATTGTAAAAACTAAAATTAAGAAATTGTTGGATGTAGGATTCATTTACCCTATTTCAGATAGCCAATGGGTTTATCTACTATTGATTATACAAAATAAAAATCAAAGTGAAGAGTGTGTGTAGATTACCAAGAGTTAAATAAAGCCACTATGAGGGATTATTTTCCTCTTTCTTTTATTGATCAAGTGATTGATAATTTTGGAGGAAATAAATACTTTTACTTTTTAGATGGATTTAGTGGATACAATCAGATAAAAATATTTTTCAAGGATCAATACAAAACCAATTTCACCTATCCATGGGGTGTATTTTATTATAGAGTCTTACCATTTGGTCTTTGTAATGCCCAACTACTTTCTAACAAGAATTTTTAACCATATTATCTTATTTGACAAATGATTATGTGTAATTATATATGGATGACTTCACTCCTCATGGAGATATATTTTATGAATTGTTACACAATCTTGACAAGGTCTGAGCCAAATGTAAAGAATTCCAACTATCACTAAGCCATGATAAATCCTTGATGATAATGGATCAAAGTAGAGTATTAGGACACCACATCTCTTCCAAGGGAATCCAAGTGGATCCTAAGACAATTGAAATAATTTACAACCTACCTATCTCATAGAATCAAACTAATATCAAGATTTTTTAGGTCATGCTGGTTTTTAAAAACATTTTATAGAATACTTCATTAAAATTGTTGCTCCTATTTTTAATTTATTGGCAAAGGACAAAGAATTTATGTGAAGTCATGATTGTCAAAAATAATTTCAATCCATTAAAGAAAAACTAAGCCCTACATCAATGTTAAGAGGACCCAATTGGGAAAACCATTTCACAGTTACACTGATGCTTCTAATTATTCAACGGGGGAAGTTTTAGGACAAAAATATGAGAATGATAATATGTATGCCATTTATTATATTAAAAAAAATATCACACCAACTAAAAGGAATTGTACAACCACAAAAAAATAATTCCTTATTGTATTTTATGTCATAAACAAATTTAGACACTATATTATAGGTTACAAGGTCTTCATATACACAAATAATTTATCCATAAGGTATCTTAAGAATAAACCTATAGTAGGAGGAATAATAATAAGATGGTTGTTACTTTTGAAATAATTTGATATAACCATCATTGATAAATTATAAAAATCAATGTGGTTTGAGACTTTTTATCTAGAATAAACAATACAGGTAGTAGACAACTAGTTGAGGATAGCTTTCTAGATGAAAAACTATTTTTTGTTTTAGCATAATCTCCATAGTTTGCCAACATATCCAACTATTTATCTATAGGGAAGTTTCCTTCTCAATTTAATAAAAAATAAAGAAAATGTTTAATTAAATAAAGCTATTCTTTCAAATGGATTAATGACATGTTATTTAATTATGGACCCAATCATGTATTTCGTAGGTGTGTAGAAAATAATAAAACATATGATATCATTGGAGCTTGTCATGATGAACCTAAAGGAGTTAATTATTCAATAAAAATAACCATTCACAATATCCTATGAGTAATATATTACTATCCTTCCCCTCATATGCAATTAAATATGTATATCATAGAATGTGATCTATGTCAAAGGATGGAATAACATACATTATCAGTAGAGATGCCTCTTAATCCATAAGTAGTATTAGAACCATTTGAAAATTGGAGAATAGATTTTTATGGTCCTATAAATCATCCATATAAAGGAAAGGAATACCTTTTAGTATGTATATATTATGTCATTAAATTGGCTAAAGTCCAAGCCTTGACATTTATTAGAGAAGTAGTAGCATATTTTCTATATTTCAAGATCATGTAATGTTTTGGTACACCTAGGGATATAATATCAAATCAAGAACCACAATTTATGTCTAATATGATTAAATTTTTTATGAATGTCTACCAAGTCAATCATAGGAAATATTATCCTTACCATCCATAGTCTAATGTCCAAGTAGAAGTTACTAATAGAGAAATCGATAATATTCTGACCAAGATAGTTAATAGAAACATAAAAGATTGAGTAGCTAGAATATTAGAAGTAGTATGGGTCTAAAACTTTACTTGGAATACAACCACTAGGTTCTCACATTATGAGCTAGTATATGGTAAAAAACCTTTAGTTTCCACTGGATTTAGATTATATACTTTGAAAATATCAATAGAAGTAGGCATTTATTTGAATAAGGCACAGCAAGATAGAATTCTTCAATTAAATGAACTTGATGAGATGAGGACAAAATATTTACAAAAAAAAAATATGATGAAGTATCAAAGGAAAATATGGAAATATTATCACATCAAATCAATAATATTTCAAAAAGGAGATTTAACACTTTTATTTGACTCCAAGTTTCAGGAACATAAATTCAAGCTGAGGATAAGATGGTTAGGCCCATATTAAATAGAAAAGATATTTGAAAATAGATGTGTAAAAGTTTTCCCAATAGAGGAGAATTAAAAAAAAATAAAAAATTAATGTAATTAGACTCAAATTATAATAGAAACATATCCATACGGAGGAATTTGCTCAAAACATCAGACATGAAGTAGTTTTCATGGAAGGACGTAGTCCTTCCATGATAACAACTCCATGATGGTATATTATTTAAAATATAATAAGGAGATCACTATTTATTTTTTATTATTTCAAGTAAAAATAATAAAAAAAATCAATAGTAAAAATTCTTTTCAAGATGCTATTAATAGTGTTGATAAAAAAAACTAGCTAGTTGGCTAGTCATGCATTGGATAATCAACCTTGGCTTGAAAACCAAAAACTATTGGTCAAGGGAAAAATATCAATACACACACAAACACACACACACACACACACACACACACACACACACACACACACACACACACAAATAATAGTATAAAAATTGATAAGTTGTTTTAGGAAATAAAATCACTTCTGTATTTGTTTGTATACATTTATAAAAATATTAATTCATGTACTTTTTATCTATTTATAATTATGTGGCAAGAAATAAATGAAGGATAAGAGTATGATTTATTAATTAGGTCATTTTATTTATCTTAATTTAGTTAAGATAAGTCTTTCTAGTTTATGTTAAGAAGAGGTTTGGAAAGAAGATGTCTTATAGGTCATCAAAGTAAAAATCAAACAAAAGTATTTGATGACATGAAAATTTCATAAGTGAAAGGACACATAAGAAAAAAGAATGTCATGTTAAATAATAACAATATTTGATGACATGGAGAGGTCATAAGTGAAAAGATATGAAATTAAAAATAATGTCATATCAACTTTATTCATGTAAACAAACTTCCTAATGACTCACTCCAAAGTACCTTGAATAATGCTGATGAGTTTGGTAGCACACAAGTTTCATAAGTTTGAAAGTACATTAAATGTTTCTCAAATATAATTTAATTTAAAACTTTCATGTTTTATGATGATTTCTCTAGATTATGTTAGTATCCATTCAAACTAAATACCCATTTGAATTACTTCTTTCCATTTTCATTGTGCACTATATTTTTTGTGGTCCTAACTATTTCACCTATTAAACCACCCCTAGATTTCATAAAATTTATAGAGCCACCATGAGACACAAGAAATCCAATGGGTATACAACTACATTTCATTTATTATCAAAATGCACCTAAAACATATTAAATTTTTTTATTAAATTAATTCATCACATCTATCCCAAAATTCATATAATTGAATAAGTCAAATTAGTAAGTTTTGCAAACTTAAATCCTTATTTTAAATATAGAATATAGACTTTACCCTTTATCCCATTCAAATACACAACTTTCTCAACCTCCTATGACTCATCCCTTGAGTTGTCAATAAAATTGACTTAATCCTACTAACTTAGCTCACCAACCCAATGAATCTCTCAATTTTTTTGAAATGGTCTTCACCCTCATGGGTGAGGACTCATTATCCACCATTGATTATTTAGATCATTGAATAAGTCCAAATAATCCTCCACTATTGGATCTTTCTCCAAAAATCTATAAATAAAATTGCAAACCTTCATTTTCAAAGATCATTAAATTGGAATCTAGACTTATGCTAAAAGAGTTCTATCACAAGAAAATCCATGTGAATTAAAGAAAATAAAAGACTCATTTTTTCACCAAAATTCTACCCATTCTCCTTTGCATTGGAATATTGAGTGCTACATTTTGAAAGAATAAATTAAATTAACATCACAATGGAAAAAGCTTATACATTTGAAGCATACAATTTGTGATTTTTGTTCTCTTTTTTTATTACTCTATCATAGGTTTAATTTATCCTAGATTAAGATTAGTTCAGTTTTATTATCACTTATAAATTTAGTTTGCGCACTCTAAACGTGAGTATGTATCCAGATTGATGACTAACAACATCTATGTAGAAATTTTTGAGGAGATTGGCTAGATATCAATTTTGCAAAATTTTTGAAGGGAATGATAAAGCTCTAGTTACTAAATTAATATTAAATATAATAAAAGAATCCACTATAGTGAGAGGCTTAATTATTCTAGTTTTGAGCATAGTCATTAGTGAGACTTTTAGAATTGACAAAGAAGGTAAAAGAATACTTGGAAGAACTCAATTTTTATAGTTAATTGCAAAATTTAATGGAAATGAACAATTTTCCATAACATGTGTACACAACCATCAAGGAAAAGCAAAATTGATCAATAGGGAAACCCTACCTGAACCTTGGAAAACTATTTATTTTTGGGTAATGAAATATTTCATTTGTGGAAGGAAATATAAATTTTTGGGTTGTGGCGAAATGGATATCATTCTTCACCTCAATTATGGTTAGCAATAGATTCAACATAGGGTTAACCTCACCTTATTCATAAATGGATACATTCAAATTCTAGGCACTAGTAGATCTAATCATTTCCATCATCATGGTTTTATCCATTTAATTATTTAACATCATTTCATTTTACAAATCAAATCACCATGGAAGAATTTTTAGAACACCAAATTTAATTTGTCCTCCTCATCTATTTTAAAATCTTATAGAAAACCACCAATATCCAAGACAAAATAAGAGGTTTCCTCTTCTAGAATTAGGATTTTGTATGGTGAAAGATGATAGATTAGATCATAAACAACACATGTGATTACACAAACTTCTCGGCAGACTCCAATAAAGATAAAATTAGGACTTTAGGTTTCATAGTCTCATATAAACCTTGAATTTAAAGATGTCCCTTCAAAAATCATAACATAGGTACTCAAAATAACTAAAACATTACAAAATATCGAGGATACCTCTGTAAACGAGCCAAGTTCACTTGTATAGACAAAAAAAAGATGTAAAAAATGAATCATTACATAAGATGATGAAGAGATAGAATCAAATACCACTCTTGATAGCCTTAGATAATCACCATTATTTCCTTCACTAGTAATAGTAGAAACAAAAATAGTAGCTCCTAATGAATAAGTTTTCATAATAGATATTCTTGAGTCAACATAAATAACTCTTTATGAATAAGCTATCACAATAGATATTCTAGAGTCATCAATAATAGTCCTTGATGAAGAACATATCCCAATAGATATTCTTATTGAGGAAGTTGTTCATAATGAAAATATACTCATAGATGAAATTTTAGTACAATAAGTATAGTCCTCTCCATCTTCTTTAAATCTTGATATAAGACCATTAATAGACAAAGGGAAAAGTATTATAGTCTCTAAAGAATAAAAATAATCCATCTTCATTGAATATACAAAGTTACAACTCATCCTTTCACTATCAAAGGCTGAGGTCATCATCAAAAAATAATATGTAGATATTGTTGATCTTTTAGCTTAGTTGAAATGTAAGGACTTATTCAAAATTTCCTTGACTCAAGGATTATATAGTTTTGAAGACAAATATTTGGATCACATGACTAAAAAAAAGGCTTGAGAAACTAATAACTCATTTTTATGAAGACATATATCACTAAATTAGAACAAGAAAACCTATTGTTAAAATATAAACTCCAAAATTCTCATAAATAACAGTTCTCTATACAAACTACATCATCTTGTAAATCTTCAGTTGATCAATCCTGTCAAATTATTGTTTCTCATGTTGAATACCTAGATCAATGGAATCAGGTATGTTTTCAATTTATATAACTTAGAAAAGAATAAAGATTTAGAAAATGAAAAATAGATAATGAAAGAAAACTTCAAGCAAGAAAAATAGTAGACTTAGAAATTTGAAGCAAATCTACAAGTTGTATATAGATAGCAGAAAACCTTCTATCTTGTAGAGATCCATCTCCCTCTTATAGCCTGTATTTACATGAAAAATATTATATATGGTAGATACTAATAATTTCATATGATTTACCTAACAATATTAAAGATGCTCCTATGTTTGTAAACATTTTTAAGGAATCCACTCCATAACCACAAGATTTGTTATGTGAGTTTTATTTGTGTAATACAATATTATGAGACTATAATAAGTTCATAGTCAATCTATATGTAAGATAAGTTTAGATGAGAGATATGCTTTCTACTTATAAAAATTAGATAGCTTGTAAATCTAGGCATGAGGAATATGTGACAAAATCCAAAACTGCAGGGATATATATTAGACCCAGTGCCAAGAATTTATTGATTAACTTCAAAACTACTTATCTGATAATTTGAACATCAAGGATTATTAGTTATAGGATTTTTATAATAGTAGTGTCTCTTTTTATCTGTATACAAGAAAAAAATTGATGATATTTTTATAGCCAATGTCATGCATTAGGACACATTGACAATTCCATTGAAAATAAGAGAGGTCATATGTTTGATCAATTTGAGATGGAGATTATGAAGGGAATAAACTATCAATGATATTATTTTTGATATCATTAACTTAGGAGGTGTAAAAATTTGGGTTGGCATAAGATCTAGGCCACCACATCTTTTGACTCATACTCCACCATGACATAGATGGAGTCCTCAAATAGATGAACAATTTCAGAACTAGAAACAAATGGTGCAAGCATATCAAGGTTTCACTAGTCCCTTAGATAATCACTAGGCTAATGAATTTGACATATATGACCTCAAGCAACATTTACATGCTAGAATTTAGAATAATGAGGTAAAAATTAGTAGATAAATTTGTAAAAGGGACTTGCAAAAGATAAAGTGTGGATAAATTATGAGTCCAAATTAGGAATCATTATTACTATTAGTTTTATTCATTTTTATTCCATTTCCTCTCCTCTAGATTAGAAAATGCAAGGATCTTAGGCTTGTATCTAATCCTTGTATAGTAAATGGATGGTTTATCTTACTTAATTTAACTAAATCCTAAGTTACTAACTTTATCATTTAATTATAACTCTTTGAATGTTTAGTCTCTCCATTTTTTGTATATACATATGATACAAAAACTTATAAGGAACATAAACCTTTTTGATGATCTTCTAAGGTAACCTATAAAAAGATTCTAACATTTTGGCAAGATAAGAACTCATTATAAACTCTTTTAGTTCATTCAAGTCTTTTCCAGACTAAGATATAAACATGTCTAGTAGCTATGGACTCTCACTTTCTTCTACTATGGACTCACCTAGTAGCTATGAACTCACCCAGTTTGTAACTATAAAATCATTCAAGATTTGATTTCATTCATCAAATAATTCCAACTAGGATAGAAACCTCACTATAAACTTATTCAACCATTTAAGTTCCTTGAATCAAGTTGTTATGGAGTTGCTTTGGACTTTGCCAGAGTTTCTATGGACTTGATTTACACTCCACCAAAATTACTATGGAGTTGATTTGGACTCTACCAGAGTCACTTCAAACTCTTCTAATTTAGATTTTTAGCTTTTGAAACTAAAATATCCATATTTGAATATTTTTTTGGTCACTTAATATTTAGAATATTACTATAAATAGTATATCTATAAGTAGAGTTTCTATATATATTAGTCAATGTAAAAATGTCCATAGTATTAATAAGGTAAATGGATCTAGGATATCTAGGAAGTCATTCTTAGTAGATATGTAGTGGATTTTGTAGTGGAAGGATATTCCTATTCCAAGATATCAATCACCTATTTTGAGAAACCACTAAAATTAGGAAATTTGTCTTGATAATAGAAGATTGAATACTAAGATCTAGGGATCTTTTGTTACAACATTATGTAAGATCATCTCTTGATGAAAAGAGATATATAGAAAATAAATAATAGTGTTGTTCAATACTCCAACATAGTTACAGTTATATTTATGTAATCTATTTGGATTAATGAATAAAACTCTAATTTCCAAGTATTTAGTCTTCTTTCATTCATGTTCCCAAGGTGAGCAATGGCCCACTTTCCTTAGGAACTAAGAATGCATTTCTATATGGTATTATATGTATTTACAATTTTTAATAATTATAAATCTATTTCATTTTTACAATAGTAATTATAAATAGACTTTGAAACATGTAGGAAATTATCTTTCAGTTCTAAGATTTAATTTAATATTGTTTACTTCCATCAAGTGTGTTTACTTTCAACAAATTATTTAATTCCAAGAAATGTGTTTACTTTTAAATTGTTTATTTTAAGCAAATGTGTTTATTTTTAGCAAGTGTGTTCATTTAAATATATTGGATTACAAACTGTTTTAATTCTAAAAATGTGTTTATTTGTTACATAAACAAATCCTTTTTAGGATAGATTAGATTAGACATTTAGTAAGACAACCCCCAAATCATATTTATCAAGCCTACAACCATAAGACTCTCTACAAACAACTTTGAACACTACCTCTAGTCTTAATGACATAAATAGATAATGTTTATTAGTTAAAGGGACTAATGACACCCATAATTTATTTATCTATAATCCTTCCACTTGTCCCTATAAGTTAGCCACCTCGTCCTTCAACTATTATAACCTCTTAGTGGTATTCAAGTGAGAAACTCTATCTTGAGGCAACACCTACCACACTTGATTCTCCCCTAACTGACTCCCACTAGTAGCATAACCTAAATTCTACCTCCTCATCTATATATCTATCATTTTACCTCGTAGACAAATATAAACCAGTTATCATGATCAAGTGAAAAATGCATAAAAGGATCAATCATCTATGTTGTATCATGTTATGGTAACACACCATCTAATGTATCATGATGTGGCTCATTTACCATATTTGATAGTATATCCTCCTCCACCATAACATATATAAAATAAAAACCAAATGAACATTATATCTCACATATATATCTATAAAAACATCTATCTATCATATATATTTATCTATTCATAAAATAACAAACATTAACTACATAAAAAGAATCTCACCAATAGACTCTCCATCTACTCACCCACCAAAAACCTCTTGTAAAGCATGATTTTGAAGTTTTGTAAAAATAGGATGAAGAACATGACCATGATTAGGTCCACTATGAATCAAATACACTATTAACAGAATCAATGTAGGTTACACTAAGGGATCTCCCTGAGGTGGTGCTTGTGGTGGATCTTTTAATGGTGCCTATATTTGTGGTTGTATATCTACATAAAATTGACTTTATCTATATTTTGTGGTGGTGGTCATGGTGGTCAATATAATACCTACATTTTTATAATAAAAACTACCTCTGACTCTCCTCCCATAACCTTTATATCCCATCACTATCACTATAATCATTATCCTCAAGGTCTTAGTTAGCATGGTTGTATCATTGGTAAATCTATAGGTACTCCCACATCTATTGTGCATCAATGCTCCTAACATTTTATACCCAAAATGTATAAATTATTATATGATCCATTGGGTGTGACAACCTAAATTGCTTTGGTAAGTGATCCATAAGATGAGGTTCCACCCACCATGGATAATTCCAAGTAACTAATCATGACTCTCTACATGAAAATTACTATACCATAAAAGCCAAGTACTTATTATACCTAGGTATGGTTAATAAATAATATATCCATGTGTGATTGTCTAAAACATTATAGTGTGTAGTATAATATATAATACATGATATTGTCTCCACCTCAACCCATGATATAAAGTAACATCTATCATATGTGGTAATCCCATACATAGATACATCAAAAACCACTCATAGATCTAATTTTTAAATAAATTTGGCCCACATAAAGATATTTTCCCTATAAATGATTTGAGAAAATGAATAAATGTTATCAATAGAATGAGAGATCCGAAGATCTCATATTGCTCACAAATATTTTTAAACACCTTAAGATATCTTAATGTGAAAATTTGTTGATCTTTAAAGAATAAGTTTGAAATTATGTCTTCATGGTGTCCAAGTAGTTAGGATCATCGATGGAGCTTTTAAGGATCAAGCAAAAGCTCAAGCATAAGTTTTGTTAGGTTGTGGAGCTAAAAGCTTCACTGATGCAAATGGAGGAGGTTGCTGAGTTGCAGAGCAACTAATGTTAGTCAAGCAAACTAACATCAGTCATATTTAGTGTGTAGAGCAACTGACATCGATTAGGGGTTGATCGACATCAGTCAGCTAGGAACCAATGTCAGCAACCTATGTGTGCATGTATTTGCATGTGCTTCCAGATTTGGTCTAATTTTATATGGACAATCAATTTGCATGTAAAAGACTAATTTTAGTCTTGAGTTTATGTTTCTAATTATTGTAATTAGGAAGTCTAATTATTGTTTGTATGGGATCTATTTAAGAGACCCATGGGGTTATATTGTAAAGTTGAAGGATCATAAGGACTTGTCAAGAACAAGGACAAGGGTTCTTCTAGGTGAAGATCATAAGGACTTGGAAAGGCAAGGACAAGGGTTCTTCCAAGGTGTGTAAGATCTAGGTTTATAGGTGTGCAAGACCAAGTTGATCTATAGGTTATGCAAGATCAGGGGAGATCTACATGGTAAGTAAGGTCAGTTGATCTATAGGTGTGTGTGTGAGCAAGGTCAAAGGAGATCTGCAACACAAAAAGGTGCAAGATCAGGGAGATCTACTTGGAGTACATGGTGTACTTAGTTGGTACTAGAAGTTGGAAATAATGGTTGAGTTGATTGTCACTTACTTGTTGGTGTACTGGCAGTATTGTTACTGACTGGTGGAAAAAACAACTCTATGTTTGAGTTGATTGGTTTGTAATTGAGAGAGAAAAATCTTGAGGGAGAATTATTGGTATGCCCTAGAGGTGTGGGAAGAGTGTGATTTATTCATTGTATTTCCTTCTGGAAGAGTGTTAATACAAGATTGTATTGTCTCTCATATTATGTGCTATTTTTGATTTCTAGTTACTTATTATTCTGGTTTAATTTTGTGTTTAATTACTTATACAAAGGTAATCAAGTGTACTCTTAAAGGAGTAGGGATCCTGACAATTGGTATCAGAGCTAGGATCACCAAGTGATACCACTGACAATTGGTATTAGAGTGTGGTTAGGTACACTAACAGGTGGTTAGAGCGTGTTAAGTGTTTGTTGATTGTAGGTCACTCTTAGGGGTTTTTGATTGAGTGGGAGTAAAGCAATGGGAGAAGAAAGTACACTAAGAATGGAGGAATTCAATGGCAAGAATTATCAATTACAGTATTATGGAAAGAAAGAGCAGGTAAAGAAAGATTATTGGTTGGTAGAAGATTAGCATGAAAGAAATGAAGAAGCAGATGTTGCAGGTATTGTTGCATAGGATGCTCTTGTATGTTCCTTGGATAAAGTAGAATCTTGGATTTTAGATTATGTTGCCTCTTTCCATGCAACTCCAAATAGATTATTTTTCCATGATTATGTCCATGGAGACTTTGGAAAGATTTATTTAGGGGTTGGTGAGCCTTGTCAAATTGTTGGCAAAGGGGAAGTGCAGTTGAAATTATAGACAGGCAACACATGGGAGTTGAAGGATGTCATCCAGGTCCCAGTCTTGAAGATGAGTCTAATTTCTATAGAAAATTTGGGTGATGAGGGTTGCACAGTTACTCTCACAGCAGAATCTTGGAAAGTTTCCAAGGGTGCACTTGAATTAGCATGTGGTAAGAAAGTAGCTACTCTTTATTTATCTACTTGTATTACTAATTCTCCTTCTAGTTTATCTACTTTAGATGTAGATGTGAAGATGTGGCTTTGTAGGCTTGGTCACATGAATAAGAATGGGATGCATGTTCTTAAGAGGAAGTCTGATGTCTTTGACAAACTTAAGAACTAGATAGCCTTGGTTTTCATGGAGGAGATGATGGACAGAGATCAGCTCAAGGGGCTAAATAATTTTGAGCACGAAAATTTGGACAAGGTTATGATCCAAAGTGAGCTCATGAGTAAAATTCATCACTCATAGGAAAACACAGTTACCAATGTCGGTCAGGTGAGAACTGATGTCAAACAAGTAGGTACCAATGTTGATCATTTGTAGACTAGAGTCAGTGGTGTCAGACAGGTGGAGAACAACATCAATCAGGGAACTAACATTGGTGACCACGTGGACACTAATGTTAGTTAGGGAACTGGCATTGGTGATCAGGTGGAATTGACATTGGTTGGGTGCAGACTAGGGTTCACCAAAGAATGGATTTTAGGCAGACATCAAGCTGTCAAGGAGTCTTAAATGCCCATACGGAGGACTGAAAGGGTAAATAAGCCTCAAATTCATTATTCCCCTTTTTTATACTACTTAAACTTGTTGCTCACTGATGGTCAAAAACTAGGGATTTTTGAAGAGGCAATGCAGGTAGAATCTAGGAAACAGTGGGAGCATGGCATGAATGAGGAAATTGATTCCTTGGGAGAACCAAATGGGATATTTGGTAGAGTTTCTAGCTGGAATGAAAGCACTAAAAGATGAATGGATTCCTAGGTTAAAGAAAGGAGAGAATGGACACGTGAGATAGAAGGCCATGTGTTATAGTCTTGAGTAAGCTCCAAAATAGTGGTACAAGTTTGACAGGTGTATGACAAAGCATGGCTTTATTCAATGTCAATGTAACCATTGTGTTTATTTTACCAAGTTGGATAATGTTCATGACATTATCATATTACTATATGTGGATGATATGGTTGTTGTAGGTTCATACATGCAGGGATTTACTGACCTAAGGGTAAAATTAGTTCAGAAGTGTGCCAAGAAGGATTTAGAAGGAGCAAAAATCCTTGGCATGAGTATTTCTAGAGATAGGGAAAGTCACAGTTTGATGTTGTGTTAGGATGATTATGTGAATAAGGTAGTGGAGAGGTTCAATATGTAGGATGCAGAACTAGTTAACACACCTATGGATGGATAGTTCATAGAATAGTGTCCAAAATCACATGATGAGGTTGAGTACATGAGTACTAGACCTGATATTACCCAAGCAGTGGGAGTTGTCAGCAAGTTTGGGGCCAATCTGGGAAAGGAGCACTGGAAAGCAATTCAATGGATTCTCAGGTATCTGAGAGGGACCAGTAGTAGGGATTCATGCTATGCAGGGTTGGGCACTTCTCTACATGGGTATGTAGATTTAGATATGGCAGGTTACTTGGATGATAGGGGAAGCACCATATGATTTGTGGTGGTTGGTCTTCAAGATTGAACTTGAAGAGGGATACAAGCCAAGAAACAAAATTAGATGATGTATAGGTATAGGTATAGGTGCAACTATTTATCTCCAAGTGGGAGATTGTTAGGTTGTGGAGATAAAAGCTTCACTGATGCAAATGGAGGAGGTTACTGAGTTACAAAGCAACTGACGTCGATCAGGCAAACTGATGTTAGTCATATTCAGTGTGTAGAGCAACTGACATTAGTTAGGGGTCAGCCAACATCGGTCAGACATGAACTGATGTTGGCAACTTGTGTGTTCATGCATTTGCATGCGCTTCTAAAACTAGTCTAATTTTAGATGGACAATCAGTTTTCATGTAAAAGACTAATTTTAGTCTTGACTCTATGATTCTAATTATTGTAATTAGGAAGTCTAATTATTGTTTATATGGGATCTATTTAAGAGACCCATGGGGCTATATTGTAAAGTTGAAGGATCATAAGTACTTGTCAAGAACAAGGACAAGGGTTCTTCTGGGTGAAGAATCATAAGGACTTGGAAAGGCAAGGACAAGGGTTCTTCCAAGGTGTGTAAGATCTAGGTTTGTAGGTGTGCAAGATCAGGGGAGATCTACATGGTAAGTAAGGTTAGTTGATTTATAGGTGTGTGTAAGGTCAAAGGAGATATATGGGATATCAAGGTCAAAGGATATTTGTGACACAACGAGGTGCAAGATTAGGGAGATCTACTTGGAGTATGTGGTGTACTCAGTTGGTACCAGAAGTACGCAACAATGATTGAGTTGATTGTCACTTATTGGTTGGTGTACTGGTAGTATTGTTACTGATTAGTGGAAACAACAACTCTGTGTTTGAGTTGATTGGTTTGTAATTGAGAGAGAGAACTCTTGAGGGAGAATTACTAGTACGCCCTAGAGGTGTGGGAAGAATGTGATTTCTTCATTGTATTTCCTTCTGGAAGAGTGTTAATACAAGATTGTATTGTCTCTCATATTCTATGCTATTTTTGATTTCTAGTTACTTATTATTTTGGTTTAATTTCATCTTTAGTTGCTTATACAAAGGTAATCAAGTGTACTCTTAAAGGAGTAGGGATCCTGACAAGTTTGAAAAACTAAACTATCACCAAGATGTTATCTAGGAATAAATGGACTAAATCACTTGTATATTTTATATATCCACCTCAAAAGGCCTCATGAGCCAGAATATCATATCACCATGTTGTTCTTTATCCCAAGATCATATCTTGTAAATTTCATGTCCACACAAGCTCATAAGCCTAAGTTATGGAGCTTCAAAGTGGAGATTGTAGAGAAAGATGTCTATGTGAATTTCAAATTTGAGATCCATAAAGTAACCATTTAGGTTCAAAATTACTTAAAAGTTTTAAATTTGATCAAGATATAATAGTCCACATGGGCTCGTATGCTGACAACATAGATCTAACAGTTTATGCTTAGGTCAAACAAGTCATCATGTCCCTGGATTAAAATCCCTTAAAGAGATACAAGTTAGATAAGATATAATGGTGTAGGTTCACTGAATAGAGATCCCATGGTGTGAGGAAATTGAAAAAAGGGTGGGTATAATATAAATCAATGATTATCATTTATTTGTACTAAATATCTAAAGTCATGAGGTTACTAACAAAAAAGTGGGCCCAATAAGATTCACAATTCACATGCATTCATACATTCAGATCTAATGATGCAAGAAGAGAAAATAAGTTAGTGTATCTTCAAGACAAATAATAATAATAAAGATAGTTGGGCATAATGTAAATGGTCTGAGTTGGTAATCAATAATTAATAAACAAAGGGTAAATCTAAAGAGCTTCCATTAAAGTTTAGTGAACTAGTTCTTGACCCAGGTGATCAAAATCTTAAAGAGCTATATCACCATTAGAGCTTGATAAATATCAAATGTAGTCATGCAAGTAAGATGGTTAAGGATAGGCTCTGTTACCAATAATGTTAAACAAGATCTTTAGCTAATAATTTATAACCTATCAACCTTATTATAGGGTCATTCCATTGAAATGATCATTTATTTTAGATGGAGGATCCTCATATACAATAGCTTCTCAAATATCATAGGTTTTAGATGTAGAAAAGGTATCTTATAGCCTAATATAGAGATTGAATATGGACTAGTGATTGTGAAGAAATTTCAAGTAGTTTGTAAGTTTCCATGGATATTATGACTATGTTAAAACCAATAATTGGATTAGTTTTCATTTATAATGGACTTGTGTTTGATATTGGAGTAAATAAAAACTTAAATGTGATTAAGGAGATGTGTCTCACCTATCATTAGGGTCACATTTTTTATAAATAGGTACCAATGGCCACCTGAATAATATGTGGCATAGTTTTGTCAATTCAAAGACATCATCCTCATCAACATATTAAATATATATTGACATGGAGTTCTAAGAATGGCACTAGGTGGATGGATAAGGAAAATGAGCATTCAATTATTTTATATAGTTTGTTCGTTATTTATAATGTCATGATTTATCATCCTTGAACTTGTGTTAATACATCACAGTTCCCTCTCTCTTGCTTATATATATATATATATATATATATATATATATATATATATGTTCCAACTTATACCACATGTTTCACTCTCTAAATGTATTAGACAAGAAATATCTAACATTTTTATTAAAAAAACTCATGGATTTTGGCTTGCTTTAGCTATGACAAAAAAATTACTATAACACCTTTTGATGCAATGAGGATTAAATTCCATCATTTTTCAAGCTAGATTGAAGTGTGTTCTATGAATTCATTTACTATAGTTAAGTGAATGTATGTTCCTTATCTATGTCTAAGTTTTCTCACCTTCATGAAGTGATTGGTAGTTCTTATAGGTCATTATAAGTGTAATTTATAGTTTGTTGTTTATCTTGAAAATGGATATCTTCCCTCTCATGCTAGTTTGATAACTAATTCTTGCCTTATTATGAAATACTCATGTGGTAGTAATATTTTTTGGTCTTAAATGTGTCTCATAACATGTATTTTGAAAAGTATAAATGTTCCAAATACTGGTGCATCACCCCATTTTTACATGCTTTCATATATTATTGTATCTCTCTATCTTTTTTCTAAGAAAGTGTTAGATTAGGTCTAGTTTAGGTGATAGATCTAGAGCCAAGTTTAGGTGACCCATAGCCTAGGGTCAGTCGCATATTAGACTAGATTTGTGTAAGAGGACTTGAGAAATCCCCTTATTTAGCTAAGGTGAAATTTAGGACACTAATTGTTCTAGAACACCTAGTGGGACTCGGTTTCCTTATCATAATTGAAGTTTGGATATTGAGAAGAAGAAATTCTAGTAGTATGAGAGATATACCATCATCAAAACATAAATATACTTTAATTTTCAAGGTTCATAGCATAATATAGTTGTAATTTCATGCTAAAGGTTAGAATAAGGTCATCAAGTAAAGGTATTCCTTTTGAATTGATTGAGCTACCTTCTAGTTCTTATAAAAAATCAAGATTTAATAAGACCAAACCTTATCCTCAATAGAAACGTTCACCTCTTGGTTATCCTATTATTCTAGTCCAAGTTATTATCCCTATAATCCAAATACCTTTTGTTCAAATAATGATAAGGAATCAAGTGTTTATTCCATTTAATAGGGGTAGTCCCCTGAATTTGGCACAATATGATGACATCCATTTGTATGCCTTAAAGAGTATCCCTTTATTTTTAAGAGAATGGGATAAAAATAATTCTATTAAGCATATTGAGGATGTTCCCAACCTATGTTTTGTTCATAATGTTGTTCATGATAATGCGGCTATCAGACTACATGATGCTTCTTTCAAGGGAAAAACATTGCAATGGTATAGGAATCTTCCTTTGACCTCTATTTCTACTTGGGATGAGTTAGGTTCATCCTTAGTTAGGTTATTTAAAGACAAGTCTAATCATCTATTTTTGGTTGAAAAACTAACTACCATACAAAAGTACCAACATGAGTTTATGTTTGATTTTAACCTTAGATTCAAATAGACATGGACTAGAATCACTGTATTGGTTAGACCATCTCTATATTATGCATTTTTATACTATTTAAAGGTCCTCAATTCTGATATTAGTGTTATGATACAGTCTATGGGTGGTAATACTTTGTCAAATTCCTATGAACATGTAATAAGATCATAAAATAGCTTGATATAAGATGGTAAACTTGCTCTAAGGCATTTAATGCCCATACTATAATAATTTCAACATTTTCCTCCTACTCAAGTTCCCATATTCCATCTTTAGCTCCTATTCCATCTCTAAAATCCCAAGTTGTAGCCCCTTATAATTAGTCTAGGGAAATTGGAGATGTAAAAATTATGCTACAAGCTTATAAGAATGAGATAATTTAACTAAAGGGGCAACAATACCAAGGTAGACCTTATCAGTAGCAAAAATATAACACTTATCTATCCTCCAATGATGAAAGACCTCTTTATCAAGGTTTCAAGGATAATAGACAACCTTACCAAAATCAAGGAGCCATAAGCCAAACTAAGCCATATGCAACCCTTGATCCTAATGTACCTTCCATTTCAAAAGTTATTATTACTCAAAATAACTTGATGCAAGATTCAAGTTAGAAACCTTTTAATCCAAATGAAATCCAAAATCAAGCGTTGGTATCCCAAGATATTACTATGCGACAAATGACACAAGAAGAGTTATCTCTTCAAGGTGGTCAATATCGAGACATGAATATGGAATTATAAGGAGAGTCTCAAAAATTTTAAGGGCATTCTAATGCCATTAATTTGAATTGGAAATTGGATGACCATATTGCATTCCATTAAGTTGGTGAAACTAGCAACACAAATGGTCAAGTTACAGCTCTAACTAGATTTAAAATAAGAGTAGTTGAGGAAGCTCAAGATGTGATAAATACTTATATTGTTCCTAACATTATTACCAAATGTGTCAAGAATCAACCTTTTATCCCTATATCATATAATAACTAGAATGCAGAGGCAGGGAAGGTTCTCCTCTAAATGCCTCTAATTCAAGAATAACTAGTGGTTCAAAAATTACACCCAAAGGCTAGTGGAGCCTCATTTAGCATAATAGATCAAATTAATAAATAAAATTTTAGAATTAACATGGGGTATTCCCTTTCCATTCCATTGTAAAAATACATTCTCGTTCAAGAACTTTCATCTCTTAAGGTATCTAAAGAACTAGTTGAGAAATAAAGAGTTTTCTTAGCTAATTCAGACCAGTAAATCAAGAAACTTGATTAACAAGTACATAACATAAAAAAGGTGGAAAAAACTAATTTAAAATTAAAAAAACCCTACCTTTTATCTCTATATTATTTTTGGTCACTATTTAGTCCATAATTGTATGGTAGAAAGTGGATCTAGTAGCACTATTATACCCAAGTAAATTGTAGACAAGCTTGCTCTTATCTATAAACCAAATATCAAGGGAGTATTGTAATTACATGGGTCACAAAAAAATATATTAGGCATAATAAATGTTATAATATTTATATTACATTCTTTCCCCAATGTTACCATTTAATAAGATATAGTAGTAGTGGACTTGCCTCCTTATTTTGCCATGTGTCTGTCAAGGGACTTTACCTCAAAGATTAGAGGATATATGTTAGGTGATTGGACCTATTTAATGTTCAGGACTAGGTATGTTACTAAGATAACAATATTATATTAACCTATTGCAATATTTCATTTGGATCCATATATGCCAAGTATGGTGAACACTAATTATGTTATCTCAGATAAGGAACTAGAAAATAGTGAGGTGGAAACGAAGTCACCTCTATATGGAGTTCAAAATATTTTCCTTGATGAATGAACCTCTAATTTTCATTAAAATGATCTATAAAACTTAATTAAATAATAATTAATTAGTATATTTCCTTCATGAAAATGATACACCAATTCTATCATTGATGAATGATTATCAGCCTAGTGATGGCCTATGGCAACTATAATTTGATGGATTTAGGAACAAACATGACACTAAGGCTAAAATGATGTTAATTTATCCAAAAAATCAAAGTTATTTATCTTATCCCAATTTTAAATTTCGTTATTATAATAATGTTTCTAAATATGAAGCACTAATGCATGGCTTGTAAGGGGTAAGAAAGATGAATGTCAATACCTTACAAGTCTTTGGTGATAGTGAACTGGTAGTTCACTGAGTGAGAGGACTTAATATATGCAATAACCCACTACTTAGGTCTTATAATAATAGAGTATGGGACTTAAATAATTTCAATATTTCAATATTTATTCCATATCTAAAATAAGAACAAGCATGTAGATAGGTTGTCTTCCATTGGATCACAATTCAATATCCCATATAACATAAATAATCAAAAGGTCAATTACACATCAAGGTGATTGTAAGGCCTTATGTCCTAGAAAATCATGAAAATTGGAAAGTATTTGAAGATGACAATCAAATTATTAGGTTCTTACAAGATGAAGTTGAATTATCCTCATGGAGCCAAGATAAACACTTGCAGTAGTATGGTGACCAGATTATGTAGCTAAAGAAAAATAAGTTGCTTCAAGGGTTGGTCACCCTTGAAAAAAATTAATAGAGATGATGAATTGAAAAAATAAATGTTTTCTTTGTCAACCAAGGAATAAAACTATAAAAAGTGGAGATTGCAACTAGTAAGTGTTTAAATTTTGGTAAAGTTTACACATCTTTAGAGAAGGAAAATTTTATTGAGTTATGTTCAAGTTTTGTAGATGTCTTTGTGTGTAAGTACACCGAATTTAAAGGATTTGATCCAAGTCTAGCTCAACATACCATTGAGTTAGAGGATGAGAATAGGATATTTATGTAAAGACGAAGGCTTAATAATGAATATATTTGACCTTTGATGAGAGATGAGCTATATAATATCATTGAGTTAGCTATAATATATTCAATCAAGTATTCAATTTGGGTGGAAAACCTTGTTCTAGTATGAAAAAATAATGGTGAAATAAGATAATGTGTTAACTTTTGTGAGTTGAAAAAATCATCTCTTAAAGACCACTATCCATTACCATCAATGGAGTAAATTTTGTAATTAGTTGTATGTTCAAAAAGGTTCTCCTTGTTTAATGGATATAGTGGTTATAACTAGATTTTGGTCAAAGAAGAAGACTAGTTCAAAACAACCTTCACCACAAAGTGGAGGAAATTTTCGTATAAAAAGATGCCTTTTAGTTTATCCAGTGCTGGAGAAACTTTTAAAAAAGATATGGACATGGTATTTCAAGGTCTCCTTAATAATATTATACTTATTTATTTTGATGATATAATAGTGTTATCAAATAGTGAAAATGAGTATATGATTCACCTCAAATAAGTGTTTGAAAGGTGCAAACAATTTTGGGTGTCTTTGAATCCCAAAAAGATTATTTTTTATATTCATGAAGGTAGGTTTCTTGGACATGTAATTTCAAAATATGGTAAAAGCATAGATCCTGATAGGATAAACTCAATTCTTGCCCTTTTCTTGTCTAAACACAATAACTCCTTGTAAAGCTTCTTAAGAAAGATTGATCTTATAAGAAGATACATTTTAGAGTTTTCAAATTTAGCTAAGCCAGTCATAGCCATGCTAAAGAATGGTTAAAGTTTGATTCGGTCCAAATAAGGAGTAAGAAGCTTTGAAGAGATCAAGAAAGCTATAGCCAGTGCTTCTACACTCCTAAACCTTAAATTCATATATGATTTATTCTTGTATACCTATGATAACATTGACACTATTTTAGGTATCTTTATGGAATATAATAAATAGAATTTAGGTATTTATTATCCAATAATAAGATATATTTGATGGTTTCACATCCAAGTGTCAAGGATTTCCTCTTGAAAAAGGATATAAATGATAATAGAACTAGTTGGATAACCAAGGTCATGAAATATGATGTTGAGATCAAGGTCACAATGTTGGTTAGAGTAAGAGGGCTTTATGAACATCTAGCCTAATATTTACAAAAGGCTAATGGGGTGGTTATGGTGTCAAATAATGAATAAGTTCTAACTAATCAAACCTCATTTTCTAGCTAGTTCCAATATATGGTAAGATACTTACAAGATGTTGTTTATCCTTCTCATCTAACCCCTTTAGAGAGGAAAGATTTTAGACTATAGTCAATTCCTTTCCTTATTGTTGACAGTGTGTTGTTAAAAAATGATATCAATGACATGTTGCTAAGGTGAATAGAGTTAGATCTGATATATAGACTACTTGAGAAATTCCATGATGGACATGGTGGAGGGAATTATTTATCTAGGATCATAGCCCACAAGATCATGATAGGTGGATACTATTATCCAAGTATATTTGGTGATTATCATGCATGTATTAGGAAATCTAGACAATTTGATATATTTATTAGAAAGGTTAAGTTTGCGGTCTTACATCTCCAACCAAATTTAGTGAATGAACCCTTTGTATAATGAATATTAGACTTTATTAGTATTATTAACCCCCATTCAACCTCAAGACACAAGTGTGTCCTAAATTCCATAGATTATTTTACTATATGGACAAGAGTAGTGGCATTAAAATAAGTTAATGAAACCAATGTTTTGGACTTCTATGAAGGTTTGCTTACTAGATTTATGGTCCCTTCGACTATTATTTTTGATAATGTTATGGATTTTATGGTGTCTAAGATCAACTAGTGGGTAGTTCAACATAGTGTTTTTCTCATTAACTCATTAAACTATTATCCACAAGGCAATAGCCTTACTGAGTCCACTAAAAATAATTTATTGAAGATCATCAAGAGGACTATTGAAGATAATCATAGGTCATGACATCTCAGATTGAACACAAGTCTGTGGGCTGATAGGATCACCAATAAAAGGTCAATATCCAATTATCCACAAAATATAGTATATGGTAAGGAAGCAAAACATATTATTTCTCTCGAATTCCCTACTTTGGAATTGATACAAAAACTTGAACTTTTGGAGAATGAGCCAATGGAAATTAGATATGCTGAGCTCATGGATCTAAAAGAGATAAAACATTAGTCCATGTTGGCTATAGAGACCCATCATGTAATGGTAAAGTGATTTTTTGACAAAAGAACTTATTTAAGAAGGAGATTTGGTCCTCAAGTGGGATGAGGATAGAGCTAAGCTAGGAAGGCACAAAAAATTTGATTCTCTCTGGAGTGGTCCATATACAGTCTCTAGTTGCAAAGATAATAATGTTTTCCAACTCACAAGGATGAATGGTAAAGAGCATCCTATCCCAATAAATGGGATACACCTTAAGCACTGCTCTTAACGAAGCTATATTCCCTATACATAGTTAGTTGGTCTTGTTTTTTCTCTAAGTGTTTATATAACACATTAATTTATTTTTATTTTATCCCAAATAAGTGGTTTGTTTTCACAATTATTTATTAGATTAGTTGCCTTTCCGTTATTAGGTTAGTTTCCCTTTTAAGTTTGTTTCTTTCCATATTTGTTGAAATTCTTTATCTTTTCACGTCAAAAGGATGTCTTATAGTCACTTAACTGGTCCATGTATCATGTAAATGATCCAAGAGTCATAGAGATGGTATGGGTTCTCAAGCATAAGAAGCATGCTATCTAGTTATGTCACCAAATATGTTGACCAAATTTGGCCCACATAAAGATATTTTGCCTAAAAATGGTTTGAGGAAATGAACAAATGTTTTGGATGTAATGAGTGGTCCAAATATCTCATATTTATAAAAAATATTTTGAAACACTTTAAGTTAGCTTAATGTGCAAGTTTTTTAATATTTAAGGAACACATTTGAAAGTAGGTCTTCATGGTGTTTGAGTAGTCAAGATCATTGATGGAGTTTTCAAGGATCAAGTAGAAACTCAAGCATGAGTTTGAAGAACCAAACAATCATAAGGATGTTATCTAGGAATCAATGGACCATCTCAATTATACATTTTATAAATTCACCTCAAAAAGACTCACAAGATAAAAAATTATAGTGCCACATTGTTCTTCATCCCTAGATCATATCCTATAAATTTCGTGTCCACACGAGCTCACAAGCCTAGGTTATGGAGCTTCAAAATGGAGACTATAGAGGAAGATGTCTATGTGAATGTCAAATTTAATCTCCATAAAGTAACTTTTTGGGTTCAAAATTCCTTAAATGGTTTAAATTTGATCAAAATCTAATAATCTACATGATCTCACATACTAAAAACACAAATCTAATGGTGTTTTCTTGGGAGAAACAAGTCAATAGGTCCTAATTTCAAATCCCTTTAAAAGATACAATTTGGCCAATATATAATGATATGGGTTCACCGAGTAGAGATCTAATGGCATGAGGTGAATGAAAAAATGGCAAGTCCAATCTAAATCAATGATCAATGTTCATTCATACCAAAGATATTATGGTATGAGGTTATTGACAAAAAATTGGGCCCAATGAGATCTATGATCAATGTTTATTTATACATCTAGATATAATGATGTGAAAAGAGTTAATAAGTTAGAATATATTTGGGACCAATAAGAATAAAGATATTTGGGCACAATGTAAATGGTCTGAGTTAGAAATCAATAACTAATAAATAAAGCGCAAATCTAAAGAGCTTTCATTGAAGATCAATGAACTAGTTCTTGACCTGGGTGAGAAAAAGCTTAAAGAGCCATATCACCATTAGATCTTGATCAAAAATAGATGCATTCATGTAAGTAAGATGGTTAAGGATAAGGATCTATCACCATTAAAGTTAAAAAAGACCTTTGGATGATAATTTGGAACCTATTAACCTTGTTACAGGATCATTCCATTGACATGATTTTTAATTTTAGATGAAGGATCATCGTATATAATAGCTTCTCAAATCTCACAAATTTTAGATGTATAACATGTCTCTTATAGACTAATACAAATATCAAATATAGACTAGTGATTGTGAAGCAAGGTCAAGTAGTTTGTAGGTTTCCATGGATATTGTGACTATGTGAAAATTAATAATTAGATTGGTTTTCACTTATAATGGACGTATGTTTGATATTGGATCAAATATAGATGTAAATGTGGTCAAGGAGAGGTGTCTCACATATCATTAGGGTCACATTTTTTATAATAAGTACCAATGGCCACTCAAAGTAGATGTGGCATGATTCTGTCAATTCCAAGACATGGTCCTCATTAGTAGATCAAATAGATAATGACATGGAGTTCTAAAAAGGACAGCATGTGGATGGATAAGGACAATGAGCATTAAATTATTATATATAATTTGTTCCTTATTGATAAGGTCATGAGTCAACATCCTCAAACTTGTGTTAATACATCACAGTTCCCTCTCTCTCTTCTTTTTTCTATATATGTTCCAACTTCTACTCCATGTTGCACTCTCTAAAATTTTTAGATAAGAAATCTCTGACATTTTTATAAAAAAGACTCTTATGAAATTTGGCTTACATTATCTATGCCAAAATTTCTACTATAACACCTTTTCATGCAATAATGACTAAATTCCATCATTTTACAAGCTAGATTAAAGTGTGTTCTATGAATTCATGTACTATAGTTAAGTGAATGTATGTTCCTTGTCTATGTCTACTTTTTATCACCTTCATGAAGTGCTTGTTAGTTCTCACAAGTCATTATAAGTGCAATTTATAGTTTGTTGTTTAGCTTGCAAGTGGATATCTACCCTCTCATGCTAGTTTGGTAATTGATTCATGAATTATTATGAAATAATCATGTGGGATTGATCTTATTTAGTCTTGAATCTGTCTCATAGTGTCTCTTTTTCAAAGTATAAGTGTTCCAATTACTTGTGAATCACCCCATTTTTACATGCTTTCATACATTATTGTATTTCTCTATCTTTTCCAAGAAAGTGTTAGATTAGATCTAGTTTAGGTGATAGATCTAGAAAGAAGCTGACCTTATTTGGAGTTATGACCCTAGTTTAGGTGACCCATAGCCTAGGTTCAATCCCATGTTGGAGTATATCTATGTAAGATAACTTGAACAATCCCCTTATTCATCAAGGGTGCAATCTAGGACACCAACACTAACTAATCAATAAAATTAAATTGCCCATAGTCATCTACCCTCATAATAGGATGCTATACAAGTCATGCATTAACTAAAACCAAATCACTAATCCCAAATCATACATCATGATCTTATATAGCATGGATTGACACAAGGCACAAACATATAATGAGACCTTCCCATATGAGTTATGATAGATCAAATGAGGTGTAATAAAACCAATGAAATACTTTTAGATATCTAAAATGATTGACACATTAAAATAAAACAAGTGAAATTGTAAACCCATAAAATATAATCAGATTTAGTCACCCATAAATATAAGGTTCATCTCTCTACATTTTTCTTAAGTGTATCAAAAATCATAGGTGTCCCCATAATCATAACTCCCACTATTGCATGGACATCCTCTAGGGTGATACCCAGCTCAATGATATTACCATCCACCACCCACCTAAAGGTGTTGGTTAGTCTCTCACATGACCCTAATAATATGTATATTAGCTAAACACTCAATATAATACAATACATATCCTTGATACCCCAATACCCAGTTACATCAACTATGTTTAGTCTTTTATTGATAATATCTCCAAAAAATTAGGTAACCAAAATTCATCCACTAATCACTAGAGTATGTGTTTCCTCTATAAAATATTGAATAATGAAACATGTATTAGATATATATACCTAATAATCATCACCTATACTCTTAAAATCAACAAAATAAACATAAAAATGAAAATTAACTACCTCATCAACCTTTAGTGATTGTTTTATGTCATTTTTTACTACATTAGCCACATACCCAACTATATTGGTCACTTATATTTTTATAATATATTAGCCACGCACCTAAACACATCAGTAAATTTTTTTTGTATTGAGTTAGTTAGGTACTACACAGTCATCCAATCCTATTAACATATTCCATGACTTGCTATGAAGTCATCCACTAGACAAATTCCATCAGACATCTTACTTACAAAGTTGACCACCCATAAAAATTACTAGATTATCTATCTTAATTGATATCGATCACCTTCTCCTTATTCAACTAAATTTTCCATTCTTAAATTAATTCAACCACTTTCATACCAAATAATATATGTTTACTGGTATGTAATTGGTCACTTACTAAAACCTATCTACTCAAACTAAATTGTCAAGGTTGATCCCATTCAAATTAAATGATAATTTTTAACTAACTCATCATTAATAACATAGAAATAATTTTTTATTTTTTGACACCTATCCATTATTTTTAAAAATTTATAATCTATCCCTAAGTTATTTCGGGCAAATTTTGTCACACAAATTTTACCTGACACTTAATTATTCAATCTTAATTTAACAATAAAAATGCTGAAAAATTATATTTAATACACCCCTAGACTAAAATGGTAGTAACTGCAATACATCCTCCTACTCATCCACTTTGCATCTACACCATCATCTCTCTCATGACTCATTATCCCATAGAATTCTAGTTTCTCAAATTGCCAAATATGTAAATGAATAGTTAATTCTCCATTACATAATAAAATTTATAATTTTTTAACCTTGCATTTAATTACTAAAAAATGTCTTTTACTCATAACTTTGTTTCTATAATCTCTTTCGGAAAATAAAAAGAAGTCTTAGAATCTTGAAAATGTAGAGATTTTTTTTGTATTAACCACATATTTTTCAAAAGAATCAAAATTTATCTTATTTTTTAGGTCCACCTCATGTTTAATACATTGGAAACCTCTTCCACCTAATTATCATGAAAATTTTATTCCATATAAACAAGTTAAGTGAAGGTTTACAATTTTAAATTATGTAATTTCATTTAATTTATGATTTATAATGCAATTTATTATCTCAAAGATGTGTTGGTATGTTCTTTCTCAAAGCACCATTCCAAGTTACAATTACATAACACGTGATGAGGTTTGATTGGGGAATATGTATACACATAATATATTTAAAACTTATCATTTACTGATGCTTTATCTCTTGTAGGAACGTATCTAGTTTCAATATCTTTCAGTTCACACCTTAAAGGGTAAGTTATGAAAGTGGTGATCAGACATTTGGTGCTTTTAAATATTGTTGGGCCATATACCATTACATGAACCCACTACAAGTCAAATTTATCTAACTATTTATGGCTACCATAGGTGAGTCTAGTTAAAAATTTGTTATTTATGTCTTGTTCAACTTTTTTGATAGCCTTGATGGTGTCTATCTTGTTCATATTTTGTCTTGTTATGGTAAGGTGTGGTGTGGTTCCTAGTAATGATCAAGGTCTCCTAGGGTCGCATAGACAAATTGTGAGGTCATGTTCCTACAAGTGAATAACCAATATTTATAGCTTGACCCATCATAAGTTTTTAACATAGTTTAATGTAATTTTTACAAGATTAAAGTAATTATTCATTTTATCTTGTGCTTGTCCAAGCTACTCCATGTCAAGTAAAATTTGGTTGAAAGGGGGATAAAGGTAAAATAGGTATTTTTAGGTCATGTGGTACATTTCAAGATCATTTTATACTTATTTTTATTTGTACAAATAGACAAAATGATGTTCAACTCACTATTATAACATTATAAGCCTTTTCAAGTATTTTCTTGCTCATTGTATAATGTGCAAGGAAGGAATAGTGTAATAGATGATAGATAAAAGGTTTAAATGTGTTATTATAACATTTATCCACCTATATTTAAGATTTAATAGACTCCATGAACATGTGTTTCTCATCTCTAACAGTGTTTCAAGATAAATATGATTATTTTCATTGCTAGAAAGGGGTATGTTCAGGCATTATTATAGGTTTTTGAGGTGAAGATGATATCAAAGAGCCTACAAGGATTAATCCATACTTTTTAGGACATATCCATCACTAGGGGTGTGTAAATGGTCCAAAAATGGAAAAATATCCTCCATTTCTCGATTGAGCTCTTTGCAATCTAGTGAGGGTTATTTTAAATGCTTGGTTGGTGAAGGATAAAAAGAGTTGGCTCAAATAATATTATGGGAATATATTAACCCATATTCCCTTAATATTAAATGAATTAATTTAAGGCTACATAGGCTTAATTTTATGAATCATCATTAATAATAAAAGTTATATAAAACCCTCCTAAAACCTCATTAGCTCAGTTTCAGTCAATTTAATGGAATTTTAGAGTTCATTGATTAGAATGAAGGATGATTTGAGGTATTTTAGGATCTAATTAGACCCAAAAATTAACTTTAAACATTAATTTTGAATTTTTAAATGAGAATCTACCAAGAAATGAGTATTTTTCATGGTTTCATGTTAATGTCAAGACAGCAGGCATGGTTCTTGTTAATTTTGGATTTTTTTCACATCATAAGGTTCTAAAAAAGTCTA